>PVKA01000045.1:26227-204800 GCA_004027165.1 Ctenomys sociabilis
AGATAGATAGATAGATAGATAGATAGATAGATAGATAGATAGATAGTGGATAGATGGGGGGTGGATAGATGGATGGATGGATGGATGGATGGATGGATGGGTGGGTGGGTGGGAGGGTGGGGGGTAGGGGTGGATGGATAGATAGATAGATAGATAGATAGATAGATAGATAGATAGATAGATAGATAGATAGATAGATAGATAGATAGATGAAGACGTCCTTGCCCTAAGATTCTGATGACTCCAAACCCAGCACAGGTAAGAAAAAGGCTCTTCCTTCTGACTCCTGGATTTCTGAGCTGGGCCTGTGCATCCATGGCAATTCTCAGAGCTGAGGAACTCAGAGGGCAACTTCATCTTAACAAAAGAACAACAAATATACAAAGAAGACAAGAGAAAAGGTAAGGTTTGTTTCACTGATTCCTCTAGTGCCTTTGCTGGGTTACTAAACCTGGGAGCATCATGCTCCCTGGTAGAGAGAAAAGGGGACACCCTGACAAGTTCCCACTCACCTTTGGGCAGATAAGGGGAGGGCATAATTTTTCTTGTTTCTATTTCTTAGCTGCCATCAGACCAAAACAATCTTCATGCTAAAATGGCATATTATGTGTAAGTCTCATCTTGTAGAATAGCCAAATTTGCTCAGATCAAAATTAACATCCCACAGTGGATATTAGTTGTAGTCCACATGTGTTATTTCCACATGACTCTGGGGAAAAATTTCTCCAACCTTGAACAGAAAAAAATAGCAGATCAAAGGAAATAAAGCTTGCTACCTGCACCACAATCTCTATAAAACAATCTATAATGAGCTAACCAAGAGCAAGCAGGAGATTTTTTAAAAGCAAAACTAATTTAAAATTCATGGATTCCACTATAAGATCTGATATAAGAATATCAGTACTGAGTCAAATATTTCACTGTTTCTGTTTTGAAGAAAATATGTCAACTTGGGTAAACAGTTTGAAATAATATTTTTCTTTAGGTTCCTGGAAACCACAGTGCTGCTACCACCTGAGGCTGGCACTGCTCTAGCATGGGCAAAATGCCCTCCACTTACGGCTTTTCCTACCACAGCGTATCCTTTTACCATGGAGATGTTGAGCAATGCATTGGGGCTGTGCTTGTTTGTAGGAAATCTGATGGAATTTCTGTATTTGTTAAACCACTGAAGGGTTTCCTTGGATTCAATTCCAGAAGTCTTGCATTTCGTAGAAATAAGGAGGTAAGCCAACCTGGATTCTCCTCCCTGGCAACTTTCCCCCACCCAATCCAGTCCCAGTAAAGCTACATATTTTGGCCTTTTTTCTGAATCTAAATGATACGAATCCAATGCAGAATTCTAGCACTTATCTGGCTCCTTTCTAGCTTGGTCTGCTGTCACAAATAAACTGCTCCTCACCTGAGTTTTTACTGTTTAGACCCAGTTCCTATTACAGATCACCTTATTGTGTCCTCCCTGGACAAAATCTAAGGGATCCAGCAGCCACCAGCAGAAAATTCACCTAGTTGGAAATTTAAGCTTTGAACTTTTAAGCAAGACACCAAAACCCAGGAGTGGGAAGTTATCTCCAGAATACAGATTATGGGGGTGGAAAATTGATAGACCATTGCTCATCAAAAGTCTCATATGCCTCAGGGCTAGTATATTCCACCATAATAGCAAAAAATAAAAATAAAAATAAAAAGGCTAATGAGAAAAATATTATGATTCACATTTTACATCCCAGCACTAATATGCATCAACATCTGATAACATCTCAGAGTCAACTGAAAAAAAATCAAGACAACATCTGGGTATATTTTTAGCTTGCATTGGAAAAAACTGCACACTTTTTTCTTTTCTGTTCACAGATGCCTTTTTGAAGAGTCGCTGTTAGTGTTGCACATATGTGTCAAAATAGGTCATATGCCCTAGTGGGAAGTGTTGGTGTATCCTTTCCTACACGTGCACCACGTCAAACACATATGCAAAGGGCTCTGTCCTTTTAAATTCTTCCACCTAGCACTACCTGTAGGTCTTCTAGAACCTTCAGTTGCATCATACAGAACACGTGCCTTACACTGTAAGCTTCACATGTTTTTCTTTAACCCCAAGAAGTGATGCCCTTACTTTTGCTGCTTCCCATAATTCTTTGTGGACATGTGAGGTCACATGAAATTACTACTTTTGAACATAAAAATGATCAGCATTGACAATTTCAAGTAGTTCGTCCGGTTACTTGTGCATGTATACAAGCATTACATAGAATGTTTGTATGTGCGCATGTATGACTCAGGCAGAAACACACTGCATATTTCACTTCCATTACTGCTCACAGTAGCCTAGAAAGCAGGTCAGTCTCAGGTTACATATGTAGGAGCCAGGTGATAAAAATATTATGTATAACTTGTCTGTCTTAGATTTGTCCCAAGATTCCAACTGACTTTTCTCTCTCTGTGCCTGCTACTCTAGCCAATCTCCCGATTGAGACTGCTTGATAGGCTGGGTCATCTGGGCTTCAGAGTTGCTTTGGGAAGCAATTAGCTTCCCAAATCTTGAGCTTCCAGATGTCACTTCTGTCATCCTACCTCAGGATGTGGTCCTGCTCACGGGAATAAGTCAGCATGGACTGTATCCACTTATCCCACTAGTACATGCCAGTAGAATTAACCTGGAATGTCCCAGTTTTGTTTTGTTTTGACAGTTATTTCTACGATAAGCCTTAAATTAATTATTATCACCTTTTGGAGGAATTCAGATTTGGGTAAAATCTTGCATTTATTTTTGAAGAAAGTTAGTTTTCCCAGAAATTTTAGAGGGAAAAAGTGGTTATAACATAGCTGAGCAAAGGTGTCTAAACACTGTGAAATCTAGTTCTTTCTTCTGCCAAATTATAGACCGTGAGAAGTGGTTTGCTGGCTTTCCGGTTCCTACGCTGGACGTTTTGGGAAATAAGACCACAGAGGTCTAGATTTACATTGTTGGAATTTTTCTTTGAGTAAAAACTTAAATCAATTTCTTCCTGTTGGTTTGTGACTGGTTTGTCTGTAGCTTACATCCTCGGCTGAGCTGGAATTATTAAAAAAAAAATAAGCCTTTACACTAGGTCATGAGAACCTTGCATTAGACCTTTTCCACAGCTTAATATTTTTAGTTCCCAAGGGTGACAAGAAAGCTTTGGGTAAGCAATCAGCACCCTCAAGATTCTCCAGGTGGAAAATAGCATCTGAAGAAGTCAACTGTAGCACAGAAAAGCAAACCAGAGAGCACATCTGGAACATCTCCCTGTCCTGGAGACCTAGTGCATCATCTGAAGAGGCAGAAGTGGGAGGTCCATTCTCAGGGGAAACCTCTTGGACAGGAAGGGTCTCTCAGGATTGTGTTTTGTCCAACTGAGGTTTCTGAACGCTTGGTAGTTTGTAACACAGGTGTTTTGTTTTTTTTTTCTTCACCTTTTAAAAATTATTTTTCATGAGAAAGAAATCACCATGAGACAGTTTCAAAACAGGTTAGTAGGACAGTAACAATAATTAATACATTGCACATTGTTGTCTTTGCAGTAGTTATTCAGAGGACAAGATGCAGACATGATATCTTGACTAAACACTATTAGTACAAATCTTTTCATTGAACTAAGAGAAAGTAGCTGTATATCTATCCAAACTAATTTGTCTATACAGATATGTCTCAACCATCCAGCAGAACAGCATAAACATGAGGTATAAAAAGTAAGGCCATATTAATATGCTGTGCTGTAAAAGGCTCAAGTCAACAACTTCTGACATTGCCAGTCCCGCTGATAACCCACTAATATTATGGACTACTGACTATATTATTTTGCTGAATTCAAGCACCTACATTATTTGAATGGCAGTGGAACACCCATCTCTGACAAAACAAAAGAGGGGGATATAAATGAAGGACCATCTTATAGTGAAAAAAATATATATAACATAGGTTCTTAAAAGTCTACTCTGTAAGTTTGCCATTAGAAGTTTTTATGTTTTCATTTTAATGATCATCTAAAAGCAATCTATGTACTTGTGTCCTGTCATTTAGATGACCATCTACTAGCTAGTAACCATGGCATGATTTCATGGTCAATATTTATAGTTGTTTAAAAATTATGAAAATTGTTTTAAAAATAGCAGAAGAAAAATTAAGTATGCCAAAGAAAAATTAATGTCATAAGCATTGCATGAAAGAAGGTTCTAGAGTAGAGAAAGAGTGGGAGAATTACATTATAGCCACACATTAATAAAAATAGTGAAGACGTATTCATGCTGGGAACTATGGCCTAGATGCATCAAAACTGCACTGATTATGATGTTGAGTTAACATAGTTTGATTCAAGTTTGGGTTTAGAAACTTTAATTTATGTATTCTGTGAATGTATTTTACTTGGATATTATAAAAGAACTGTAGATTGATAGCATGTATAAACTATAGCAAGTGATTGTATGATGAGTAATTATACATATGTGTAACAGTGTTAATTTGCTAGGGCACTCATACACTATAGCACTTAGAGAACAGAGACTTACTCTCTCATTTCTTGTGGCTAGAAGTTGAAGATCAAAGTACTGGCAGGATATGCCTCTGTGAGGAGCTAGGCAGGGGTCTGTTCTGGGTCACTCTCCTATCTCCTCAGTTTACAGATTTGTAGCAGCATAGCTCCCTTATTCAGATGACATTCTTCCTATGTTTGGGCCTATGTCCAAATGTCCCCTGAAGGGCTCATGAATTCTCTCAGAAACCATCGCTCTTCCTCTTCCTGTGAGTGGCCTGGGGTGACCTGTGAAAATGGTTCGCTACTCTCTTGACCCAGAAAACCCCACATCATCATGTAAATCAAGAGGCTCAAATCTTTGTGTTCACTTTAAGAGAAGCATGAAACTTCCCAGGCCATCAAGGGTATGCTTATCTGAAAGGCCACCAAATATCTGAAGGATGTCACATTAAAGAACCAATATGTACCATTCTGGTGTTATGATGGTGGAGTTGGTAGGTGTGCCCAGGCCAAAGAGTGGGGCTGGACAGAGGGTCAGTAGCCCACAAAGAGTGCTAGATTTTTGCTGTACATGCTTAAAAATGCAGAGAGTAACACTGAGCTTAAGGGCTTACATGTAGATTCTCTGGTTATTGAACATATCCAGGTGAACAAAACACCCAAGATGTGCCACCTTACAGAGCTCATGCCAGATTAATCCCCCTGCCATATTGAGATGATCCTCACTGAAAAGGAACAAATTGTTCCCAAACCAGAGGAGGAAGTTGCACAGAAGAAAAAGATATCCCAGATGAAACTGAAGAAACAAAAACTTATGGCATGGAAATAAATTAAGCATAAAATAAATGCAAATAAAATCAATGTTGTCTATTAGTAAAAAAAAAAAAAATGCCCTCTGAAGGACTGGACGAGCTTATCTATGACCACACATCTAAGGAAGATCATATTCTAAGGTCCTGGGAATTGGAATGTTAGCATATGAATTTGGGGCAGATATAATCTAATCTGTAAGAGGAATGTATGTAATAAAAGTAATCTTCCATCATGAAAATCCAAGATATTTTTTCTTTTTAAAGTAATCTGCACATTGCTCTACAAAATTACTCTGTTAAGAATAAGATTAAAACTTCTCAGTTTCAGCAGGAAAACATAAGGAAGTTCGATGGATCAAACCATAAAAAGGAAAATTTGAACATCAGTGAGGGCACTTGAAAAGACGGATCTCTTAATCTTGAGCTACAAAGGAAGCATCTACAAAAAGGACAAATGGGAAGGATGATATTAAAATGTAAAAAGATTATAGAATTACTTAAAAGATACATAGAGGAAAATACGCAAATATGTAAACAGAGGGAATCATATGTTCATTTTACATGATAATAGAAACATAAGAACTCAACTGATAATTAAGGAAAAAAAAACTTTTAGATGAGGAAATGGATTACAGTAGAATATAGCTGAAGAGGTTTGATCTGGAGAGCTATTTGCGAAGATACAGCTGTCGATACATAATGAAACCAGAACCCTAATGGTGCTCTCATATACCACTACTGCTTTTTTTGGAAAAGCAATACTGAAATTAGTATAAATGTGGCCTCTCACAGCCAGGGAATGCACAGATAATTTTAAGCATTTGTTTTGAGGCTAAATTCACATAAAACGTATAATTTTAAAGCATTCAATTCTGTGGTATTTCATGTGGTTAAAATGTCATGCAGCTACTATTCAGTTTCTAAGTGCAGTATTTTTGACTTGTGAAAAGAAAACCCAGGACCCAGGAAAGGGTCATCTCACCTGGGCCTGGAAGCTACTGACCTGTCTCCGTGGACATTCATATCCCGGCTATCTCATACAAGCAAAATGCCACGGCCTGCAGCCTTCTGTGCCTGTCTTTTCTAAAAGTTAGAATGGTGTCTTGGAGGCTGATCATCTTGTGGCCAGCATCAGTATTTCATTTCTCATTATGGCCTAATTACCTTCTCCTCTACCACGGCTTATGAGCCCACTGATATCTAAGTTGTGTCCATTTGCAGGCTATTGCAAAGCCATCACAAACCACTTTTAAAGGAAAAGAAAAGATCATAGCCTTTATTTAGTCATTTTAATTCAGAAATTTTCTCTGGAACAAGTGAGTGCCCTCCCATTGAAGTACATCCCTTCTTTTTCTTTTTCGGAGATACACTGAAAAGTGAAAATGTGTAGAATTGTTTACTGTAGCATTAATGCAATTGAGAAAAATAAACTCTAGTAAAATTCAAGCAGACTGTTGAATGTCCAGTCTTTTGTAATAACCCGATAGACACCCTGTCCCTACCGACTATATGCTTTTATTGAAATTTATCCTGCTCACAAGAGCCTCAGAAAATGCTTTTCAACAGGCAGGAAGGTCATTTCACTTGATAGCTGAAATCTCTTCAGTTATTTCCCACCTCATTCAGAATCCTCATCCTGGAGGTTGCAGCCCGACTTCGCCAACTCCCATCTCTGCCCACCCCGCTTCTATTCTGTCGAGCCCTACCAGCTTCCCTGCCAACTGGGGATCTAGGCTGCACCCCCTAAGGTTCTGCCACATCTGTGTCCTCAGCTTCGCTACCTACATGTCCTCTCTGCTCACCCATCACTGCGGTCTGACTTTGCTTTGACCACATGACTGAAACTGTACTTTGGAAGTGATTCACATAAATCATGTTGGAATAAAAAAATATACATGCATACATATTGGTGAGGCTAAGGACATCCTTAAAAACGAGTTTCTGGGGTGGAAAGAGTAGTTTGAAACACATTAAAGCTTTTCCACTAAACCAACTCTGGAAAGTTCTGAGTTTGCTTGCCCATGTTGATCATCTTCCCCCTGCTGCTTCCTCTTCTTCATGAAGCCAAATCATCCTTCAAAGTCCAAAAGCCACCTGGCTTTGACTCTCCTTTTTATTGTCTTTACCTGGCAACAGAATACAGGAACAAGCACTGCTCTGGGAATTTAAGAATTATCCAATGTAAGAGCACTGGCATTAGTGTCCTCCATGACAGTACAGGTGTCTGTGGGTAAGGACAAGGGCACAGTGGAAGTGCCTCAAGGGCCTTTGAAATGGCTCCACTCAAAAGTCACAAAGAATACTTATTGAGATAGCTCAGTGGACTAAGCACCTGCTTAGGCAAGTGCAGGGACTGAGGGTTCCATCACCAGCACCACATGCGGTGCCAGCCCTGCCCATGGGCATACCGAGCCGGCCACCCAGGCCAGGCATGGTGGCCCAGGCCTGTAATCCCAGTGGTGGAGATGCTGCAAATAAGAGGATCACTGTGAGTCCAAGTTGCATAGAGAGACTCTACCAAATACATTTTTTAAAAAAGAAATCTTATACCTAAGTTGTATGATGTGCACTCAGTCACAAAATATGCACACTAACACGAGGAAGTCAGGAGCTGAGTGAGTGGGTGGGACCTGGTGCTGGTGAGATTCACATATTTACATTAATGGAATGTGGCCTCTCAGACTCTTACAAGTTGGTAAATTCTGGACCCTTCAAGGCTGTGTATTATCTACACTTTTCCAGGTCAGAGAATAGAATCCCACATTCAACTGTCAGCCTAGAGATGGAGTTCTCCTTGTACCACTCAGACACTGTTCTGCATAAATCTAACGCATTAATGTTAATTATTGTCAAGAACATATGGATCAGAAATTACACAAGCTAATGCTGGCATCCATTGTACTCAGTAGAAAATCCCATTGTTTCTCTATCATTCATCTTCTTAATTCCACCCAATCAATATATGTTGAATATCTACCATCTGTTAGTCTCTGAGCTAGGCAAAGCAAAGGATACAAGGGGAATTTGACGTAGTTTCAGCAGTAAAAGATAAGTAATCTAGAGAAGATAAGTTGTAGACATCCAACAATTTAGCAGATCTTCCCCCAATCAAAATTTTGAAAAAGATGAGAATTGAGATCTAAATACTAACTAGACAAGCTATCTATCAACTTCATTAATAATGGAGCATTGGATGAAAAGCAATCCAAGCTCTGGACTTTAGAAGGGCCAAGCGTAGGGACAGTTGCAGTCTCCAGAGCTTTCCCTATACCCCAGCCAAAGTGGAACAGGACTAAAAAAAAAAAAAATTACCTCAGAACCAAAGATGAATTAGCACCATTTAGGGAAGAAACATAAACCAAAAGCTGTTACTCACCAAGCAGGTCATTGGTCTAAAGGGGAAGTAAGCCAAAGTGCAAGAGGTTAGCGGTGTTCCGAGGAAAGCCTTCATTCTGCAAAAGTGACCCACCACCCCAACCCCAGAGGAAAACATGCACACAACTCCCTTTCCTAAGTCTGACTGTGATGTGACCAAAACTGGGTATGAATGATGTCTTTCAGAGATATGAAGGAGGAAAAGATGCTAATCGGAGAGGCCAATAAGGTGTGGAGAGAAGAGACAGCTATTTAGCTATGCTAGTGAGATGTGCAGTGTGTGTACACATCTTACCAAAGTGGAACAGCAGGGTGCCTGGAATGCCAGGCAAAGTGGCAATTGTGACTCCAGGTGCAGAATAAGCTCATAGTCACCCCCAGGAACAGAGGGTGTGAAGCAGTATGGACAGGCCATAGTATGTGGCCCATTGATTTGTAGGGTTTTTGCTTTGGCCTAAAAGGTAAACACCTTTCAACTTTTTAAGGTATCAGGCACTGTGCATTTATGCTTCATCATGGCTCAGAATAGGATAAAACTCAGTTAAGCCACACATGGGGCAGGGATAAGTGATTCCCAGTTTTACTGTGGTTAACGTAATAGTGACTAAGACTCTGACATAGCCATCCATGGCCAGTCGAAATAGATTTGGTCGGATTGCCCTGTTTATATATCAGACAATAATGGAGGCACAAAGCCAGAGATGGTGATTTGGGATTGGGGAATGAGATTAGAACATTTAAATGAGTTTGCATGTACTCCCTACAAAATGAGAAACCAGAAAACATGCTTGAATAGTCACATGACAAGTGCCATTTTAGTCACTGATATATCCATTGACATAAAACCCTGTCATGAAGGAAATGACTAACCTAGGAGTTCACCTCTGAAGGATCATGTATGCAGGCAGTTTTCACAGAGGGGGTAGAGGACGTGTAGTCCCCGAGCCCTGTGTGACAGCCAGTGAGTCCAGCTGGAGTAGCAGTGCAGCCAGAAGGAAAGTGACTGCCTCAGAGAGCACTCGCAGCAGCCTGGGCAAAGGACAAAGGAGGGAGAGGATCCCAGAGTGGCCAGGCGGGGTGGGGTGGGACATGTGTGCACAGGTAGCAGCATTTATTGTGGAAAAAATAGCACCATTTCTGAAACAGGTGAAAGAAACAAGCGTAAGTAAGATGTAAATAATAGCACCTTTCAGATTTGCGGGTTTTCAAATTTGTTTTCCCTTCCTCATCCAATAAATTCCTCTCTTCCATTGGTTCTGATGGCAAGTATAAAAACCAGTTCCCCAGACTGCAAACAAATGGCATACTTCTCTGTTTACTTGACTCCAGTGTGCCCAGCTATAAAAAAAAAAAAAAAATAAAGTAACCAAGAGTTGACCAGGGTGTCTATTTGTAAACCAGAAAACTATAGCTTACATTCCCAGAGGCTCTTATGTTGCCAGGAAATAGGACCACAGCCCCTGAGCAATTGTGAAACCAAAGGCAGGAAATCCAAAGGGAGCCCTCCTGCTGAGGAGACAGAAAGGTGGAGGCACCGAGAGTGGAGGCGACAGGCAGGCAGGCAGGCAATGCATTGTTGGCTGGCTCTCAACCCCTACAGTCAGCTTCTTATGTTCTTCGACATCTCTCCATTATTCTCTCATTCCTTTCTCAAATATTTATGGAACATCTGCAGTAAACCAGGCGTTTTTCTAGCTGACGGGGATAGAGAAGGAAGCAATAAATAAAGCAAATCTTACCCTAGATGAGATTACATTTGAGTGAAAGGATATCACTAAAAAATAGGTAACTGAAAAAACAAACAGGATGTTAGATGGTTACAAGGATTAGGGAGCAAACTCAAGCAGAAGGCAGCCACTGCAGTGCAGAGCGGTGCACAGAGCAGGCCTTCTGGGAGCTGCTAGTCTAGCAAAGGCCTGGAGGAGCCAAGAGCAGTTCCTATTTCTCAGCTTGAATGTTGAGGGGCACCTGAGGCTCAGCATGCTCAGAACTGTACTCACCTTAGTTCTCCAGGATGGAGATCGGGGAATCCTATGCTCCCCGGGTTGTGGTATACTCCAGCATGCACTGACCCTAAATCATCCTGACCTTGTCCTGCTACCTCGGCCCCCACGTATTCACCTACATGACGAGCTGCCAACTTTATGGGCCCTCCAGCTTGGACTCGCTCACTGAACCTGAGCTACCCAAATTACAAAACTGAACATTCCCTCACTTGGCTTAGACATCTTTGGACTTTCTTTTGTCCCTAGGACACTGGAAAGTACGTTAGACTGGAAAACAGGGCCCTTCCCAAGCAGACACTCTTCAGACTCTCCTCATGTCTTCTGTTCGTCTATGCAGCACACTGTTCCTCACCAATACACCATATGTTCTTTATCCTTTCTTGCCTTTGGTTATGCTGCTTCTTCTGCCGTGAGTGTGCTTTCCTGTCCTCTGGTCTGAAAAACTTCTAGATATTTTTCAAGCTCAACATGGATACCTCTTGCTCTAGGAATTCTGGTCCCTCTAGTGTAAGTGTGCCTATTCTTTGCATAATCATCATGAACAATGCACCATCCCTTAGGCTGTCAGGAGCTGGCAGGCTTTGCTGCCCTGGCAAGACTAAGCAGTTTGAGGGCAGAATGGAAACTCACCTCATTTCATATCATCTAGTATGTGGCCTGTTGAAGTTTTCAAAATCTGTAATCCAAAGATGAGGCTTTTACAGGATGGGAAGTGGTTGTATCTCAAACAAAAACCTGATGCTTTTCCACTTGTAACTCTATCTACTAAAGAGTAACCTCTAACCTCTGGGCTGTAGAGTGGTTTATGCTTCCTGACATAGGGACAGGAAGAAAATGCTATTCAACAAATTCTCAGGGTTGAAGCATAAGCTGCTCTGTGGCTTGAGTAGGGGGAAGACTGCCTTGTGCCAGCACCGGAGAAATTGTCATGCTGGTCCCAGAAACAAGACTAGAGTGGAGAAGCACTTAAATTTAAGATAAGAAAGACAAAAGAGAAGCCAGGGGCTGGCATTTTGGTGCAACTGCCAGTATTCAATCCTACTAAACTTGTAACATGGTGGGTGTGTTTGTAATATGTACACATGGGGTGGGCTATAATCTGGTGCAGGAGTCTTCGTTCAGTGATGTGAAACAAAAGAAGGTGGAGAGGATGTGACCAGCCATAAATTCACCACATTCAGTTACCTGATGTAATAAAAGCCATATGATTTGGGGCAAAGCATGAACCTTGGGGGCAGAACCAGGTCTCTTTCAGTCCTGGGCCAATGCCCATTAGTTGGGCAATCTGAAGTTATGCTGTTTCACTTCTCCCAGTCTAAATCTTGTTTTACAAATAGGAGGAATAATGTTACCTCTGGGTTTCTATAGAAATTAGTTGTTCATTGTCATCAATATTGTATGTTAGAAAGATACATCTGATCAGGGTGCCAGGGTAGACAGAAGTCCAGAGAAACTCGAAATGTGTTGACTAGAAGACATTGGCGCAAGGCCTGAATATAGCGGATAGCAATGAGCAGAACAGGAGAAAAGCTTTTGAAGGGTAGAAATTACTAGCAGATCGCGTAAATCTGACAAGAGAAAAGAGAGAGCCTTGTCTGAAAAGGAGTCAATGCTCTGTATTACAGCTAATGCACAGTGAGAGTGACACTGTGCTTCCAGGCACATTGCAGCCCACTGTGTTCCCAGATACTGTGCCAGGTGTGCTCTCTCTGAACTGTATCCTTCCCCCTATGTGCCATGGAAGGCTCCAGTCACTGGTCCTCAGGAGCATCCTCTGATCAGTGAAGTCAGCTGAGCTCTCACTTCTCTAAGTAGCTGCTGCACTGCACATCACTGAAAGGTTGGGTACTTAACTATACTTCATCCCCAGGGCATTCAGTGTGATTTGCCAGCTGCATTGCTGCTGTTCTCCGAAGACAAGAATAAAGTCTTGCTCCTTTTGCTAATGTCATCTGGGCCATGTGATCAACACCCACACCTGCATCTATGAAGAACCGTAAGCATTGCTTCCTGACTCCAGTGCATATGCCAGCCTGCTGGCGCAGATCCTTCACCCCACTGGCACAGACTTTCTAGCTTCTACCACTGGCCTTTGAGCCTTCCCAGCACTGGTCCTTGATACAGGCTCACATGACATATTGCCGTGGACTCTTAAGCCTCCAGCTGGACATGGAGGACATTACTCTGGGATCCAGGCCCTCAACTGGGTTCTTTGGGTCTTGTGCACTCTTTGATATTGTCATCAAATGCCTTAAAATTCACACAGAACCTGCTTTAATATGATTTTAAGCCATCACTGTCTCAAAACTTTATTCTTCAACCTTAGAGAATAGAGTCATTCTCAGTACATGTACTAATCCTAATCCAGCTGCTTTTTTCACCCCTTCTAACTTTGCACTCCATACATCAGCCAAATTTAAATTCAGAGTCTTCTGAACACATCATGCACTGTACACCTCCATATCTCTGCAAGTACTCCTCTGTGTCTCCACGGAGCATATGTTTTTCCTCCCCGTTCTGATGCCTAATAACCCTGAAGACCTTATTCAAGGGCCTGCTCCTCTGTGAGATCTTTCCTGGTTTATATGAGCTACAGTTCATGACTCTGTCCATTTTTGGGATGTGTATGTATCCCTTCTCACCATGTCACCACCTTTTGAATCAGTATATTTTTCTACATGGCAAGTGCCTTCATACTGTATTTCTTATTTCACTTCTGTCTACATCAAGTTCGCTCTGTACCCCTCAGTGCACCCCTATGCAAGCCACCATCACTTCCCCCCACCACTGCTGCAGAGAATTCTGGACTTCATTTCTCCTTCTGGAAATGCAATAGTGCATAAGACAAACTGGCCTTATACACACACCTTTTACTTTTTATAATATATCAAAGCCCTCTCTATTTTGCTTAGGACAAAACCTAGAATCTTTATTACATCCTTTGTGACCTTTAGGACTTCCCTCACCTTATCTTTCACCTACACTCCTTCCTTTTCCTGTTTCTAAACTTATTAAGAAAACTGCTTTCAGTGCCTGCAATTTACCACTAGATACACAGAGGATTTAGCTTTCCAATGAAAGCTAACAGACTCAGTACAGATATTCAATCAGGAGCATATCATGATATAATTATATCAGAAAGGTGAAGGAAACCAGACATATTCACTAATCGGATGAGTCCTGTGTGTCGAGCACCAGTCAGCTGGTGCAATAACTGGGTGTGTCTTTTGTGGTTACCGTGCACAAAGAAGGCAGTGGAAGACACAGGAAAGAGTCACAGGAAGACACTTAAGAATTCAGCTGGCTGGGAAGAATAAAGGAAGGAACCAGATGAAGGAGAATGGTTCTTTGTGAAAAGGGCAAGTGGGAAAGATCTTGCTTGGGGCTTGGGATGGTGAATTCTGCTTCAGACTGGTTCAGAACAAGAGAGGAAGTGCTTGGTTTCATCCCTGGGGAGGGGGGGCTGGGGAGGGGAGTACAGAAAGAGCTCAGCAGTCTAAGTGGTGGCCTGGAAAGCACAAGAACTGGGTTTCATCCCTGGCATTGCATGATATGCTGGCCCTGGGCCTGAGCTACACAGTGAGGCTCTGTACACAGTGATCCCTGTGAGGGACCACTTCCTGATGGAAATGGCCTATGAAGGCACTGACCTTCTGAAGTACAGATTTAGAAACACCCACACCACAGAGGAAGGAGCAGAGGGGGTGAGGCCACCTACTCAGTTGGTAAGGCCATAAAGATAAGGAACCAAAAGATGGAAACCAAGCCTAAGGATATGTGTAGAGTATTAGTCAGGAAGAAAAAGAACAGTTATAAAGGAAGCAGAGGGAGGGATAAAAAAGGCGGAGTCTGAAGTAGCATGATGTCTTAGAACTCAGAATAGAGAGCTCAAGAACGTACAGGTGCTCATATACACTCACAGAAAAGAAAAAGACCAAGGAAAAGTCCTTTGGGTTCATATTTTTAAGAAGCTGTATCATGCTTGAGTTTGGAAAGAGTTCACTTATTATTATCTGGAAATAAGGAGAAGAATGAAGAGAATACCAAGCAACAGGTCATTACTGACGTGTGATTACAAAAATGGTTTTCTGCCCAGTTTAATTTACATATTTTGAAGAGCATAGAAGCCAGGCCACTACTCACTTACCAGACACATTGAAATACCACCTTATGTTCAGCTGCTGGCTACCATATTTTGAAAACAGAAGCCAAAGATCACATAAAACCTCCCAAAAGTGCCTCTTAAGACATCTAAGTTTGGGAAGGTTGGGAAAAATCTCAACATGAAATGTTTTTAGAAGTTTCCCCAACTTCCACGTTTGCCTCGTCAGAAAAGTATTTGGAGCCAGCTGTTTTTCCAAATGATGTTTGAATTCTGTCATTGCAACACGCACAGGACAGCTGGTTGCTCTCTTCCTGTTTTTGTTTTTCTCTGGATAAATCACATCATGAGACTTGAGGGAGCCCGACTTTCCAGTGGTCTCCAGAAACTTTGTGGAACATTAGAAAACATCTGAGAACTTATCCAGTCATCCTAGATCTCCAGATAAACTCAGCACTACCTGTCTTCTGGCTTTCATTTAGGACATGGAAAATCATATCCCCCAAATTTAGAAATAAATCATTTTTCCATTCATCGTTTAGTGAGTTCTACATGTGTCAAATGCTAAGGTAGTTTCTAAAAGGAGTTCCTGGCCTCAAAATTCATGCTTTTGTAGGGGATATGTGCTCTTCCTGCCAAGGGAAAAATGTGTAATTTGAGAACAGAGTCAAAGATACACTGAGTCCCAGCTCATCTTTGTGAAAGGAAGAACTCACGCACGTCCCACATAGAAGGGAAGCACTGCATGACACTGCTGTCCCCCAAAGTGCTTTGCCCTTACAACCATTAAGTGGTATGTGGAAGACAAGGGAACTATATAGACAGTACTTCCTTTATGTGAATAAAGCAAACCTTAAATAAACTAAAGCTTTGTTTTAATTTTATCTTGTTTTTCACTTTGGAATCATGGTCAATGATTATTTTCTCCTGCTAGTGAGAAGCCAAGTATGGGTTGCTCCAAATAAACCTACCTTAAGATAATTATAGGAAATGATTTCATTGCCTTTAAATGAGGAAATACATTTCTGCTTTTAAGTGAAAGAATCTCACTCAGTCTTTTAGTTGTAGCCGAGGCTGGTTTCCTTCACCCTCTAAGGAAAAATATCAGAATAAATAAATCTGACAAATCAACACAATATATATTTGATATGGTTGAGACTCTGTCTTGTCCACCTAATGGCTACAGCATGCGGCAAAAGCTTGGAGCACACAAATGCTTCTGGAAGCACAGGTCCTGAGATGGGAGACTCAAGCAAAGCCTAACACAGGACGCAACCGGAAACAGAAACCATGAGATCAAGCCCAGTAGCAGGAGGCTTCCGAGGAGATGCTGGGCCTCCCCTGGATCGTAGAACCCTTACACCAGGATCCGGGGTACATCTCAGGAGAGGATCTGAGCTCTGATTGAAGATATCAGACCACAATGGAGTCTGGGTCCCTGAGGCTCCAGGCTCACTTACCTTGCTCCCAAAAGAGGCAGCTCTGCCAGTCAGGCACTTTCAGAGCACCAGAGGGACTAAAGGCCAGAGAGGGACATAGTGGGCAGAGAGAACACTGGTACTGGCGGATCCCTGGGAAAGTTAAAAGCAAGGGTGTGGTCCTGATGGGGGCTGCATCCGGGGCATGGCTCTGCTGCTTTGATTTCAGAGCAGCCCGCCGGGATTGTAACTCAGCCCCAACAACACATTAGAGGGACAAAGTTTAATGAAAAGTAGGCATTTTGTTTGTAAAGAGGAAAAGGAATGAGAACAAAGATTTATACTAATACTGTTTGGACAGGACATCATGTCTGCATCCTATACTCTGAATAACTACTATGAAGACAACAATGTGCAATGTATTAATTACTGTAACTATCCTACTAACCTGTTTTGAAATTGTCTCATTGCTATTTATTTCTCAATAAAATTAATAATAAAAAAGAGGACAAGGAAGGGGAAGAAAGGAAAAGATAGATAGCAACCCGATAAGAAAGAATGGTGTAAGCAGTTCTGGAGAGATGGACCTTTGATCTTAAGGACTCTTTCCTGTCCACCCAAACTTGCCACTACTAGATTGGCTTCCGGGCACTATGTAAAGTTCCATCTATGAGTCCTTGACCTACCTTTTAAGTTTTATCTTTTGGTAGTAGACAGTCAACAAGGGGGTGGCTTGTTCCTTATTAGCTTAGAGTTAGTAAGAGGGTGTGTGTATATCTATTGTCCTCTCTCATAACCTTAGAGTGAATAATACAGTGACTAGAGTGACTATTCATGTAAGTACATGTACATATTAGTGCATAAGTGTGAGTGCTTACTGCCTTATAGTCGACTCCTCATTGCTTCTACTATATTCCTCTTTTTTTTTTTCAGTACTGCGGCTTGAACTCAGGACCCTGCTCTTGCTAGGCAGGTTCTTATTCTACTGAGCTATTTCCCTGGCCCTGATTCTCCTATATTCTATTGGAGGTGAGGCAACAACTTGTCATTCATAGACTTGACTTTCCCTGTGTCTTGACTGCCAAGCCTTTTTCTGGTCTCTTAGTGCAAGACCCAAGGCCATTTGGTGCCTTTATTTCTCTGGTTCTTTCTCTTTTCTGCCTTGGTCTTTGACTTGTTTCCCAGGGGAATCTCTCTAATAGAGTTTGTTTTTAACTCCTAGTTGAGATTAGTTGGAACCATTAAGGAGGCCCCTATTTTATTTTCTTGTCTACAGACCCCAGTCACTACCTTGGGGACTTGGAGCCAGACTCTGCGAGAGTTATGGTTCAGGGAGTTGTTGGTGTGGGGCAGCCATTGTAAACCGCAAGATCTTGGGGAGAAAGTAGTTCAGGCAGCACCAAAGAGTCCCTCTCCCATGGTTCCTGTGAACAGCAGGGTGCTCTGTGCCACAGGATACTTGCCCACTGCCCACCATTTGGTGCCTGCATGGATTCTCCCAAATCCCTGGCCCAAAGCTGCTAATGTCCACAAGACCTGGACATCACAGATTTGTGGACTGTATGGTGATGCTGTGTGGAGCGTGGAAATGCAGGCTGGGTGAAAGCCAGAGAGCAGTGGCTTAGCCACAGAGCGTGGCATGGTGCAGGTGTCTGGAGCATCCTATCAAGAGAATGCAGAAGGGCCTCCAGGATTCTAGAGGGAAGGAAGCAAAAATGGAGAAGGAGAGAAGCTCAACTGTATGGCTCTCTGTCTCCCCATGCCCAGTTAATGGAAATTATTGGTTCTTAAGCAGCAAGCCTCAGTTAGCCTGCCTGCAGAGCGACTGCCTGAAGAGGGAAAGGAAGAGGTGCCAAGGCCCCTCTGGGCCGGGGGGCAGGGGGGGACTTTGATCACAGGCAAGTGAGAAAGAAGATCATAGGAGGGAGCCAGCTCAGTTAGTGGCAGGGGCAGGAAGAGGTCTGCTATGGAGTAGGAGGAAGACACTTTATGGCCCAGTAACAATGGAGTGCAGAAGTGTCAGCTGTGACCTGAAGGGGAGGGGCAGACTAGATGGTGCTGCATGGGAAAAGTAGCCACAAACAGCTACATAAATTGTCATGGAGCAACAGATGATAATTGGAAGACTAGAAAGGAGCAGAACATGGGGCACTGGATCAACCATACTGATCCCACCTCTGGTTCAACTGAAGGGATCTGTCACAGGGCAGGCTGAGGGACCACCCTCCAGCCAGCCACTTCTGCAGGTGGCACAGCAGAAATGGAGCAGAAAATACCAGAAGGGCGCAGCAGATGGTCCAGGGTGCCATCCCTCAACAAGGCAAAGCTCCACTTGTGAACACACAGGGCACGACACACTGCTTCAGTTCAGATGAAGGTATCAGCAGGACACAGGTGTTTCCATCATTGTGCAGGTTTCCCTACTCCTTACTCCTCATTCCACTAAAACTCCAAACTTGGCTGCCTGTGAGCTCAAGTGACCAGGCACCCAACAGCCCTGCCTGGTGCTGCCTAAGCGTTCCCAGGAACAATGAAGCGTGAAGTGGTTTTGTGCTCAGTTAAGAAACACAAAATGGATCTGTTCATTGTGGCCGGAAAAATGGATCACTTCTGCCACGGAGAGAAGATGAAGGGTAAAGACCAGAGCCTGAGCAGCAAGGCTGACTGATCAGACCAAAATAATTCTGATCCTTGAGGCTAGAAGTTAGAGTTTAAGACAGGGATCTGTTGCTGCTCATTACCTCACCACTGTTATAGCTGCATCTCAGGAACCACCAAACAGTAAGCAGGAGGAGTCTTGGGGACCACTGAGAGGTAAGGGGGAGGAGTCCTCCAGCTCTGCAGGCATCTTTGCCTAACCCTAGGAGGTCTCACAATCCCTGGGGCCTGCCACAGTAAATGACTGAGTTAAGCAATGAATGAATTACTAATAAATGGGACGGAAAGCAGGGGATAGAAATGAGCAATAATAGACAGTAAAGTATATTGCAGATATATCCATCAGGAAGTTATTATTGACTCGATGAATTAATATTTATTTATTACCTCAGGCATAATTCTGGGTGCTATGGATAAAAGAATAGTAAGCAAAAAGGAGCAGGTGGCTAGCCTTGCCTGCTTGGAGCTTACCTTAATTACCAAACATATAAACAAAACATATTGACTGTCAGATGGTGATGAGTGCCACAGAGAAAAGGAACAGAACAGGGTAGGAACTCAGAGGATCCAGGAAGCGGGTGGGCGTGGAGTAGGGGCTGTAAACACCTAAAGGAGGCTATGATGAGGGAACCAGGCTGTCAGCAAGGGCACCACTGGTGCTGGGCAGGATATGTGTGGCAGGATGTGTGTGTGGGGTGTGGGGTGAAGTAGGGCTGCTAACAGAGGATGTGCCACACTTTGCTGGGCTTCCACACTTTGCTAGGCTTCTGTTTACACTCGGGGTGAGGCAGGAGGTGGTGGGAGAATTTTTTTTTTTAGGGATTATTTTTTTGTATGTGTGTGTGACAGGGTCTCACTATGCAGCCCACATTCATAGTGATCCTCCTGCTTTCTGCCTCCCTAGGGCTGGGACCATGCCCGGACTCCCTCGCCGGCTCAGCACACCTGAAGGGCTGGGCCGGCGCAGCATGCACGGCATGCGGAACCAGGAATTGAACCCTAGCCACTCCGCTTACCTAAGCAAGCGCTTAGTCCGCTGAGCTATACCGCCGGCCCTGAGGTGGGAGAATTTTAACGACAGGGATAAATAGCTCTCGGAAGGAGCACTCAGGTGCACCTGAGAGACAACATTTCAAAGGCCATCACCACAGAGCAGGATGGCAGCAGCTCTGCTCATGATGACCGCAGTGCAGAAACAGAATGTTGGATGCTGTCTAGTTTAGAACTTGATCAGGGTTGCAGATTCAGGGATGAGAAGTCAAGGACGACTTTAATTTACTTTGGCTTAAAGAGCTGGAATACCGGATATGGTTGGCCTTTACTGCAGTGGGAAAGTCAAAGCTGAAGATTGGGAGTTTATTAAATATAAGACATGAGACGGCTGCCGAGATGCTGAGGCAGCTGGAGATGCTGGGCTGCGAGCAGAGGCATCAGTGCTAGAAAGACATTTAGGGCTCCCCAGCTTTAGCTACGATTTAAAGCAAGAGAGCTGAAGGCGATCACGAGGGAGGAAAGAGCGGTAAGGAAATTTTGAGAATTAAAAGCGTACTGAAATGTTTAGTGGTCAGCAAGGTAAAGAGGAATTAACAGAAGAATCCAAGAGGCACAACTGACTGAGGCAGGATATCCTGGCCACTAGGTGGAAAACCTAGTTTCTCCAGAAAAAAGAATAAAATTGCCTGGTGGGGAAAGCACAGCCACTGCATGGAGAGTGCATGCCCAGCCGGCCCAGCCTGCTCACCTCCAACATCAGTGGCTGACACAACAGAAACCGGACACTTCAGGGTCTGAAGCCTCAGTGAACCTCACATGCCACACAAGGCCGCCTTTCAGATTCTTCCCACCAGCCCAGCGCTCCTCTTCCCTTATCTGCAAACAGTAACTGCCCCTATCCCGTGCTAGCAGCAGAGCCCCAGCTTCCCAGCAAGGAAGGCCCCAAAGTCCTTGTCCACTCCCAGCTGGTCACCTCCTCCTGCCTATGTGCCACCTGATGAGCAGAGCAAATGGATCAAGATATTTTTCAGCCTCTGGACACGAGCAATAATAGGATTCCTCAGATTACACCCAGGGTATCGAGCGAGGTTCAACCAGCGAATTAAGAGTCCTCATGGTGGAGTTCAGTTGGCTACTATGGATTAGCCATGGAGGGAAGCTTCGCCCACATCATCTACTACTGTGTCAGTGGATGATGGACAAACTGTTCAAGTAACAAAAGCAGATTCTGCTTGGGGTTGTCAGATGTTAATCACAACTCAAGGACTGGAAACACACTGGAAGAGCTATGCTACATTGGATGGTCTCCGTGCCAGTGCCATGTTTGCCCAGAGCAGGAGCTGTGGATTTCCTCCAGGCTTTCATCCCACCATGGTCTGTAAGATTCCCGGCAGCTGCAGCCTCAAAATGCTTGACAATCAGTAGTTTGTTCAGCTTCTAGCTCAAGTTTATCAGGCGCAGGTTTGAGGTAGTGCATGGGCTCAGCACCATCTGAAGCATTTGCCCAGGGCTGGGGAGGAAGGATATTCCTGGCATGATGTCCTCACCACCCCATGTTGAACTGAGATTTGTCATCTATGGGTCTCTTCCATAGCTGGACAAAGCCCTTACTCTGGTGGGCTCTGCTTAGAGCCCATATCTTCCATTTCAGAATGCAAAGTGTGCTTTTCAATTTTATTAGCATATTGTTTTAATTTTAGAGAAACTTGCAGTCCAGATACTGTGAGCTGACCTAGGAAAACAGATATTACAGCTTTTTTTTTTTATGTAATTGTGACCAGCGCATTTGTATCTTGTGATGAATCTACATGTGTTTGTAATCGTGTTCATATAATTAACTCCCACAGGTGCTGTCAAAGATGCAGAGGGCTACCTCGCAGCGAGAGGGCGGGCGCTAACCTCACGCTGGACCACGTTTTCATGCACCCAAATTCTTATTAATTTAATTTTTAAAAAGTAGCACATTACTTGATGAAAAACCATAGCGCCAAAAGGGCAGATGCAGGAATCCCTCGTTACTTTGCAGTTTGACTTTCACGGACTCTGTTCAGCGAGTTTTCAAAAAATATTAGTCTAAATCATTTATCGTGCATTTTTTGCTATACCACAGGATTCTGAAGTAACATACAGTATACTTACACTGTTAAAATTACATAGGTTTACTAGTTCATCAAATGATTAAGAACATTAGAAGTGTTCTTCAAAGTGTGGGAAGGGTTTATAAGTGTGTGGAAAGGGTTCGGTAATACCTTAAAATATATATAAATACTAAAATAAATGGCACATCACTACTTCACTGATTTTCCCTTATTGCAAAGGTGTCTGGAATGTAGCCTCTGCGACAAGTGAGGGGCCACTTAGAATGAAAAGGAAGCCCTCCTTTCTTGATGTTCCAGAAGCTGTGCTAACCAATTCTCCATCCCAACAACTTTAATGAAGCAGAAAACGCTGTTTTTCAAAAGCATATTGTAGAGGTTTAACCTTTTTTAAAAAAATCTTTTTTTTGAAGGAACACCATGTGCTGCTCTGACAGTAAAAGCCAGGTGATTTCCTACATGGCACCATCAAATTTGCACTGACTAGAGCTAAGTGTCAGTGTAACGTAGTTTCATGCTATGTATCTTTTGTAAAGCATTTAAAAGAAAAAAAACAAGTAGCTGCTGTTTATTACACATGTCATGTACTGATGTCTGTCATTGGCACAGCAGTGCTTTAGTGCTGGTGACAGCACATGACGGCCTGGCCCAGCTCCTTGTTGCTTTTGGTCAGTGCTGAAGCGCCCTTATTATGGCATGCGTTCACCTTGGATTTTGCACTTTCAGGGACGACAGGTTTTAGGACAGCCTTTGGTAAAATACACTCAAAGACTTGGACTTTGATGTGGATCCTTACTTCCTGGTGTCCCTTTTATATTAGCCAGCACCGTACTTTCCAATTACATTTGCAGAAAGCTATATAGTTTTTATTTCCGACCTAAGTTATGACATAGCTATTCTGTAGCTCCAACTAAGGTGCCTTTTAAATTCCCTGCAGCTTCACAGGTGTTGTTATTAACGTTGGCAAATGGTGTACACCGTGCTATTGCCCCCACTACTTGTATCTTTCCTCCCTATGCAGTGACCTGCGCAAAACTTGCAGACCTGAGGAGGTGCAGGGGTGGGGCTTCTGGGCTGACAGCAAAGGAATCCACAGCAGTGCTAGGATAGCTCCTGTAAGAATATTCACGTATGGAGAAGAGCGCAGACTGCCGCTCCCTATCTGCACTCTTTTCTGAGTTACCCACGTGACTCACAGAATGGTGTCCTCCCAGAGCAAAGACTAAAGCACTGAATGAGTGCTTATATGAAATATAAGTGGAAATATCCACGGAATGAGTTATGCCCGGGGTGTGAGAATGGAGAAATCTGTTTGAAAACATAAATAACCTAATTTACCCATCAAAATGAGCTTTGTTTTCCCATGTCTTTTGAAAGCATGCAGAGCCACGCCATTTTTCTGTTCAAAATACTTTGGCTTGACTTTGGACTTTGCCCTTTCTGCTTTTCAGAGAAAACAGTGCAATTTTCAAGGAAAGGATTTTGTAATTTCTTTTGCTTGCTGGGCGATTATTTATTGCCCCTTCAGAGCAGAGCCACTGGATGGCTAAGTTCCTTCAGATGAAGTGCCTTTCGAAGCTTGGAGTCCTTCGCTGGGCTGGATGAATTCCTTGTCACCTGAGCCCTACACACTCCTGTTACATAATGCACATTAATACACTACAGGAGCTAAATTAGCCCCAGAATTAGTGACAGGGCTTGCATATTTTCATCATCCTTTTTTCTTGGCAGATTCATGGCAATCTTTGGAACAAATTTATGAAAACAATCACTCAAGCATAACAGATGCATGTAATCAGTTTTAGTGGATCCTAGTGAACTGGTGGAAGATATTGTTTAACTGGTGTGTTTTCAACTGTAAACTAACAGTTGCTATTTGCAGTCACCATGTAACAGACTTTACAATTAGGACTTTAACGGTCCTTTTCCGTGGTTTTTCCCTGGCAGTTTTTTCTCATGAATAGTAGTGCTGAAGATTAGGAATTTCATGAGAACCAGGTGAGGCAATATAAGCCTAACATCTCAGCATTCCTGCAGCCTGAGGCAGGAGGATCACAGGTTTTAGTCTAGCCTGAGAAATTGTCTAAAAGTCCCTAAGAATGGACATGTATCTATGAATAGGAAACGAAAGTTGCTAGTAATATTAAAAAAAAAAAAAAAAAAAAAAAAAAAAAACTAAACTAAAATTCTGGTCAGCGAAAAGAAAGCATTTTAAAAAGAAGTCGACATATTGGCCGGGCATGGTGGCGCATGCCTGTAATCCCAGCACTTGGGAGGCTGAGGCAGGAGGATTGTTGTGAGTTTGAGACCAGCCTGAGCTACAAAGTGAGTTTAAGGCCAGCCTGAACGGCATAGTGAGACCCTGTCTCAAAAAGACAAAAAAAAAAAAAAATAAATAAAAAATAAAAAGAAGTCATTTCAGAATACAGGGTTAAGATTTTTCTTTCTTCCTTCCTTTCTCTCTCTCTCTCTCTCTCTCTCTCTCTCTCTCCTTTTCTTTTGACAGGTTCTTACTATGTAGTTCAGGTTGACCCTGGAGTCACTATACACCAAATGTAAGGAATGTGTCAGTCAAAAATACCAAATGTATGCATCAGTATAAGTGATTTTTTTGTATCTCATGGTTGCTATTTAAGAAAGCCATGGTCATAGAACCAGCTGGATCGCTGAGGTGAATTCAGATTAAGGTTCCCAGACAGGTAGCCAGTTGCCAGCAAGCCAGGCGCAGCCAGCTTTTCATATTTGAGCATCAGGCATCCTTTTGAGATCTAAAATAAGCAGTAAATCTTCAAACTTGACATTTACTGTCAAGACTTGGGGCTCATTCCAAAGCAGTATGTGATCTGAGGTGCCTGTGTCATTTCTGTCTAGTGTTCTTTCGCAGGGGAAAATTTATAGAAAAATAAAATCCTACACACAGCAGGCCAACTCTTCTATTACAGAGAACATTTAGGATATTGATTTGGATCCATTTAATTCTTTCTTCCTTCTTTCCTTCCTCCCTCCTTTCCCTCCTTTTCTTCTTCCCTTACTCAATCCCTTCCCTCCTTTCTTCCTCTCCACTTCCTCCTTCCCTTCCCTCCCTCCTTCCCTCTCTCTTTTCCCTTGCTTCCTCCTTCCCTTTCTTCCTTCCATAGTCCTGGGAATTGAACCCAGGCTGGGCTTGAACCTGGAACCCCACTGATCCATTTAGTTTTCCTCTTTTTCTCTTGGTGGTGCTAGGCACTGGACCCAGGGCTTTGTGCATGGCATATACACAGTCCTTTTTAAAATTCTGGAAGCCAGGTGTGGTGGCATATGCCTGTAATCCCAGCACTCGGGAGGCTGAGGCAGGAGGATTGTTGTCAGTTCGAGACCAGCCTGAGCTATAAAGTGAGCTTAAGGACAGCCTGAACTGCATAGTGAGACCCTGTCTCAAAAAGACTAAATAAATAAATAAATAAATATAATATAATATAATAAAATTTTGGAACAGGGTCCCACTAAGTCCTGAGGCTGGGTTCAAACTTTGACTCTCATGCCTCCTGTTCCCAAATAGTGGTGATTGCAGGTTGTATTACCACACTACAGCTCTTCATACTTCTAGTCATTTGCTTAATAGTACTTTGGGTCACTTAAAATATATTCATATCTTTTATAGAGGTATAGAAATGAATTTCCTAGGGGCCGGAGAGATGGTTCAATAGAATAAGGGCTTCCCTGGCAAGCACAAGGGTCTGAGTTCCATTCCAGGTTCCACCAAAAAAAAAAGAAAAAAAAAAAAAAGAAATGAACTTCCTTGACATGATGAAAGACGTGGGGAAAAAATATATATAGCCAATTTCCCCCTTCTTAAGGTCAAAAGCAAAATAAACTTACAACAACATACTTTCACTATCCCTATTCACTATTGTACTGGAAATTCTATCCAGAGTAATTTCAAAATAAATAAGAAATATGAGAAAAATAAAGACATCCAAAACTGGAAGTAAAACTGTCAATATTTATAGTGCGATCCTATAGATAGAAAATCTCAAGAAATACATAAGAAACCTACTGAATATGCCATTTCATGGTAAGAAACATAAAAATCAGTTATATTTTTGTAAACCAGTAATTCACAATCTAAAAAGGAACAAAATCCATTCCAATCATTGCCAACAGCATGAAATACTTGAGTGATATTAACCAAGATGGTAAAATATTAGCTGCAAGAAACTAAAGAAGACCTAATAAACAGAAGGGCCTCTTCTGTTCATGTTAATATTGTCAAGGTATAAATACTGTTGAGGTATAAATATTATGCAAGGAAATATGCAGATGTAATAAAATATCAAATTTCAATACTTTTTTTTTTTTTTTTCAAAAACGAAAAAACCAATTCTCAATTTCCAGGAGCCCTACTAAGGCAAAAAAAAAAAAAAAAACAAAAAACCCTTCATATTCAGTTGTCATGGCACCTTCTCTTAAAGAGTGACTCATTGTCCATTGAGTAGATTTGGCACCCTTGTCAACAGTTTATTGATGTGTTTATTGGATTCTTGATTCTTTTTCATTTCTTGGTCTATCCTTACACTGGCACCATACTATCTTAATTACTGTAGCTTTGTAGTAAATTTTTAACTTGAGAAATTTGAGCACCCAAATTTCTTCTTCTCCTTCTCCATCTTCATCTTCCTCATCATTGTCTCCCTCTCCCTCTCTCTCTCTTCCTCCTTCTCCTCCTCCTTTTTCTTGAGAGGCATCAGTTATGTGAGCTCAAGGCACCAATCTTAAGCCCAATTTCCAATGCAGTCATAGCCCAGTTTAGGGCTTTAACATTTGAATTTTCAAGGACATCATTCAGTTGGTAATAGCCATTTAGAGAATGACACATGTTTTCTACCTCAAAAAATATTACTAGTGAATAAAACACAGGAAATAGCAGAGGATTGTGTATATGGTTTCTGCAAACAAGAGGATGATATTTTTGTGAGCTAGACATAAATACTGATCAGTAGCCTCATTTAACTCCATTCCCAGAAAACTAATTTAAGCCACACTTGCACTGCCTTACGACAAAGCCTAAACTGTGACTCAAGAGCTAAATGCTGTTGGTGCACAGGACAGAGTTCACAGTAATTCCTTAGACCATCCCTTAAGCCTTCCAGGGGAAATAGAGCCAGGATGTGAATATTACAGATGACAATTATGCAGAAAGTTTTCTATGTGGGTCTTCACAGAGCATCCAGTTGCAATACATTTTCTGCAAATAAAAGGATCTGCTTTTGGCCAGACTACTGATCCACTCATTTGTCAGTGGAATTTAAATCAAATGCAACTTGGGCTGGCGAGACAGCTCAGCGGACTAAGTGCCTGCTTTGGCAAACACAGGGATCAGGATTTGATCCCCACTCCTGCATGCTGTGCCAACCCTGCCCCCAGGCAGGCTGAGCTGGTAACCAAATCCAGGTGTGGTGGCGCACTCCTACAATCTCAGGGCTGAGGAGGTTGAAAACAGGAGGATCACTGTGAGTCTGAGCTGTGTAGTGAGACTACCACATACATAAAACTAAATAAATAAATAAAATGCAACTTTATTAGTTAGAGATACTTTGTGTTGTTTAGGCAGACAAAAAGTTTCAGCTTTTTGAACACTAATATCTTGTAGCACAAACTATAAATTATTTCTATTCAATTATGGTCTACAACGAGGGAAGAGAAGAGGGATGAAGGAAGGGGAAGAAGAATAGGAGACTAAGAAAGAGGAGTATGTTATCTACAAACTGCATGACTTTAAAACATTGGCCAGAAAAAGCAGCAATGAAGGAAGAGAGAGGTCATGGAAGAGAGTGGGCTGGAACAGAGCTACCCAGTAAGGGGTGGGGGTGGGGATAGCGAGCAGAAGATCATGAAGCAGAGATGGAGAGAAAGTGATTATACAGAAGGCATATGAGTACTCATCGAAGCAACAGTTCTACGTGAAGAGGTATAGAAGGGTTCACTAGAAACGGCATATCAGTAGATCCAATTTCTTTATGTAACAGAATTAGTGCATTAGTAAAGAAATTTACTTCACAGATGTAGGATACATCTGACAAAATTTCTACTAATACCCTTATGGATAAAAGAAAAATGTAAGCAGCGTGTTGGCCAAGTGTAGAGGGCCATGTGTCCAACTGAATAACCATACTCAAAGTGTATTTGTTCACAGGCCTACTTCAGTTCATTCAGTCTTCAGTTATGAAATCTTACTAAGTAGCAACTTTTTCCAGTCACTATTTTAAGAAGATCAAACTGATTCTACTATCTATTAAGGAGAAGCAGTGCTATCATAAAAACGTGAAACTGCTCAGAAACCATAAAAGTAATGATTCTCTCTCTCGCCTCCCTGTCCCCTCTCTCTCCTCCTTTTCTCTTCCCTCCCTCTCCCTTCTCCTCCTTTCCATACCCTCCCTTTCTTTTCTTTCCTTTCTTCTTCTACATACTTTAGGCAAGCCTTGACTCATTCTGTAGCCTAGGCTGGCCTCAGACTCACAGTAATTCTCCTGCCTCAGCCTCTCAAATGCTGGGATTGAAGGCATAAAGACTAATAATTTAGATTAAAGGAGAATCTTTGGGGACAGGGCTTCAGGTTCTTCCTAAACCTTATCTTACTAACATTTTTTAAACCAATAATGGCTACTGCCAGAAACAACTTTTAAATTACTTTATAGATATAAAACTTATAAACGTGGGTATACATTGGTAGATAAAAACAAAAAAGTAAAAATTTTCAGTAGATTTGTATGATAGGATAAAACCAATAAAATGAATTCAGGGATCTGCATTTATATTAAAAAAAAAAAAAAAAAAAAAAACTTACTGGAAGGCTGAGGCTGGAATATTGCGAGATCAAAGCCAGTTGGCTACATAGCAAGATTTTCTAGAACAAAACAAAAACAAACCAAACAACTATAACCACATAAATATAGGACCT
The DNA here is from genome assembly GCA_004027165.1 of Ctenomys sociabilis. Taxonomy (NCBI): domain Eukaryota; kingdom Metazoa; phylum Chordata; class Mammalia; order Rodentia; family Ctenomyidae; genus Ctenomys; species Ctenomys sociabilis. The sequence goes on from PVKA01000045.1 coordinate 55,118, forward strand.
GGAAGGACTTATTCAGACCTTCACTGTAGCTGCTGTGAAAAAGAACTGACCCTTAGTCAGATCAGACACTAACTCTGCATACCTTAAGAGGGAGATGGAATGAATGAAAACATTTATATAACTTGAGGTGACACTACTGGAGCAATATGGTGAGGATGAGAACTGGCCTGTTACAATTGGACAAGTCAAGTGCTTAAATGGATATGTAAACAAACATTTCTAGGCCAGGCAGATAGCTCAATGGACTACAGTACCTTCTTTGGCAGAACTCAGTAGCAGATTCAGTTCTAAGCATGCTGTGCTGGCCCTGCCCCTGGGGTTCACTCAGACTGCAATTGAGCGTGAGCGTGCCAGCACTTGGGAGGCTGAAAACAGGCGAATCACTACAAGTTGGATCTATGTAGTGAGACCCTGTAGACCCTGTCCTAAATACAAAAATCGATAAATATTTCTACAAAGTTACTGCAGTGAAAGACACATCACCATCGATTCCTACTTATCCCAACCTTTTGCCATAATATGAAGCAGTTCTGGAAACCTTTTTGGTAAGAATCTTTATGTAGCTGCCTTGATGTCCTGAATTGATTCAAAATATTTACAATTTCTATCCAATAAAAGCATTCGTTGTGTCCTATCCACCTCATTTGTCAGGTCAGGCACTGTCCGACTTCTGGCTCTTCCCTGAGCTCACAATGGCCACAGAAGGTCATTGTGCTGGGTCTCTTCAGGATGCTGCGATGCAGCTACACCAGCACAAATAAAGACCCTCACAGAAGAACTTCCAAAACTGCTTCAAAATCAGCAAGGCTGATGGGGTCAGTGTGCTCAAACAGAACGGAGAGTACTTGGAAGGAGACTGGTGGCAATGTGGCCTTTACTGCAGTAACTTTCTTTGAATTTAAACTTTTTTTTTTTAATCATGCCTTGTATTCTGTGGTGGTCCGGATGCTGATGCAGTTACCATCTAGTTATGGGGTGCCTGCAAGGCAAGGTTTGGTTTATAGGACCCAGAGGAGGAATTTTGTATGAATTTTTTTCATTTCATGTTTTTAAAAAAATTGGAAGAGAAATAGGGAAGAAAAGAAGACTGAAGAAAATATGTAATAAGTCCTTTGTCTTCTTTAATAGTGACTACTATTGGGCTGGTGAGATATCTCAGTGGTCTAAAGCACCTGCTTAAGCAAGTTTAGTGAGATATCTCAGCGGTCTAAAGCACCTGCTTAAGCAAGTTTAGACAAGCACACAGGGATGGCGGTGTGATCCCCAGTGCCACATGCTGCGTCAGCCCTGCCCTCAGGATGGGCTGAACTGGACACACACACACACACACACACACACACACACACAGAGATAATAATGACTAGAATTATTTTATGCTGGACACACACACACACACACACACACACACACACACACACACACACACAGATAATAATGACTAGAATTATTTTATGTAGTCCCAGAGGGTGAAATAGAAACATCTAGATTTCTACTAAGATTTTTTTCTTTGCAAAGAACTATTGTTCTTTGACATTTTTATACAATGGAGAATTACTCGGCTATGAAGAAAGGTGAGTTTGAGGCTTCTATAGATAAATGGATGCAACTGGAGACCACAATGATTAAATGAAATAAATCAAACCACATGTGTAAACATCATTTTTCCTTAGTATAAGAAACTTAAGAGTAAGACCTAAAAGGTGCAATAGACACTGAGAAATGGGAAAGAAACTGCTCAAAAGGAAAGAATGAGTGGGATGGAGAAAAGTAGGATAAAAAAGAAGGAATATATACACAAGACAGCTAAGATAATTACACTACTAGTTTCTATTTGTTCATTGAAAGGAACAGTTCACGTTTGTATTGTTTGACCAGTCTTGCATGCCTATATCTGGCAATCTGGGCAACTACTCTGAAGATAAAAATATGCAATAAAATAACCGTGGGTCATTTCCTATCATCTTGTTTCTAAATTCTGTATCATTTTTATTTTATAAGTGCCCTTAAAATGAAAAAGAACTATCTTGCGAATGAAGTCATTTGGTCCTCAGTGACCTGGGGAGTCAGGCAGGGTGAGCACTACCACTCCCACCATCTTCTACATCAGGACACTAAGGGCCAGAAAAGTGGGGAGCTCCACAAAGTGAGAATGCTGAGGTCCAAATCCCAATTTTCTGAGCCTAAACCTATGCTTTTCCCAGTTTCATTCCTCATGATCATGGGCCATGACCCAGTATTCCAATAACAGAACCAAGTCTTGGAATATTAGCAATTAGCAATAAGCATATCCGTGCTGAATACAGAAATCCTGGAGTTAAGTACCAGGTTGCTGGTCCTGCCCCTGGGGCATGCGTGTCTGGGCATGGTGGTACATGGCTGTAATCCCAATGCTGGGGAGGCTGAAAACAGGAGGACCACCCCAAGTGCAAGCTGTGTAGTAAGACCCTGTGCCAAATACATACACGAACATAAGTAAAAAAAATAAGTATGAGTGTCATGGAGTTCCTAGGAGACAGTCTGCATACCTCAAGTACAGCATTAAGAAAGGATCTGATATAAAGAAAGCAGAACAAGGGAACACATGCTAGATTCACATCCCTCAGCTGGTCTGAGGGTGACCACTCAGGCTTAACGTCATCACATCATATTGTACTAATGCACAAGCCCAGGAAAAAGTGTTTTCTGGAACTTCAGCTGAAATACTTTTTTTTAAAAGAACCAGGTATTGAACTCAGGTCCTTGTGCTTGCCAGGCAAGTGCTTATTCTGAGCCATCTCCCCAGCCCCTGAAATTCTTAATATATTTTTCTTTTCATTAATCTTTGTGTTCTTTTGAATAAATTATAATGGTTTCTTATTTTCAGAACCACAGGGAGGGAGGTATTTGTTATATTCTTTTATAGATGAATGTAACAGAACGAGCTTTCTTTACCTACTTAATCATACTTTTTAGTAAGAGAACACTTGGCCTAAAAATTAGAGATTAAAATTTAGTAGATATTGAAAATACAGCTTCTTAGCTATCACTAGAGTGGTTTGGAATACGATATTATAAACTATTTTACCAACTTGATATTCTGCACAGAAGTAAAAAAAATATCAGAAGACAATGGTTCACCTGGCTATGGTGAATGGGTTCTTAGCTGGCCTGTGAGCTCGCCAAGCCATGGAAACTAGTTTTGGAAACAAAATCTTATTCATCCCTGCAGGTCCATTCTTCCTGGAATAAGCCTGGATGAAGGTTTGTTTTAATACATAAATTAAATACTTGTTCAACTCTCACTTCAACCATGAACAAAAACTATAAATTCCTACTGAATACATAACTGTTTTATTCATATTCATCTTCTATTATGTTTTGAGAAGGGAAGAATATGCCAAAGAAACCTAATTAACCTATGGTTAGTTTTTCTCCTTATTGTTACATGTTTAATACACATGAAGCAGTCAAATGACACAGATTTAGTCACCGCCCCTGACAGCAACTGCTATACTCCTCACCCACCTCACCCACCATACGCCATACATACCCTTACTTGAGAAACTCACAGAGGCAGAAGATGCCAGATGTTAGACCACTTGCACCAGCAGTATAACATAAGGTGGGTTTCACTAAAACTCAGGACCATCAATTAGTACAGTGGAAAAAAAGAGACGACTTTCCTAGTGTATTTAGGTGTAAACTCTATGCTATTAAGCAAGCATTTCAGTGAGGGTGGATAATTTGACTCATTAAATATTTCTGTGGGGAATTTCCTCTGTTGGCCTGGGGAGGATGGATAAGATTGTTCAAGTCCTTAAGAAACCTAAAGTACTTTTCTTAAAATGAAATTCAAAACACCAAAAATAAAAACAAAACAAAACAAACAAACAAACAAAAAAACAAAAGAGGACTGTGACTTGATGGAGGAAGAAAAAAAATACATATATATATTTGCCAGGGAACTTGCCAGGGAACTTGCCAGGGAAGCACTTGCCAGGGAAGTGCTTATTCCACAGAGCCATTTCCCTGACCCTGGAAGAAAATAATCTTAACAAAAACACAGCTCACTATTTTGTCTTCTGGTTTAATTGTTTTGGGGTCAGCAAACCACAGCCTTAATTTGTCAACAATAAAACTAGGAAATAAGGACAGGGAGCACAGCTCAGCTGTAGAAAGCACGCTAGAATCGCAAGGCCCTGGCTTCAGTCCTCAAGATGAAACAATAAATAATGGTAAAGAAAGTAAATAAGACGTAAAAAAGAAAGGGTGAAACATCTGAGATACATTAAAGGAGGAAATATATTTCCTCACAGAATACTCCTGGGTTTATTCAAAATAGTAATCAGAAGAAAATACCAAATAGTGAACACTACTCCAAATACTTCTACATAGTACTTCCTTTAATCTTCCAACAAAGCTATGAAGGAGGAACTACTTCACTGTATCATCAAGATCCACTTTATGACCCTCTAAATCAAGATGAATGAGATGAAGTTATTTATGGAGAATGTGGGTGGATACAGATTGGAGCATCATATTACATCCTATAACTGTACATATTATTCATCAATTTAAAATATATAATTTTTTAATTGAATGACAATAGAACACCCATCTTTGACAAGAATAAACAAAAAGGGGATACAAAGGAAGAACCATTCTGTGTTTGTATAAACAGTACAGTTAGGATAAATATGCAGTACTTTGGCATAATTCTATGAGAAGAAATATGTGCACTAATAGTGTTTGGACAGGATATCCTGGCTGCTGCTTGTACTATGGATACACTAGGAAGATAACAATGTAAAAAGTATTAATTATTGAAACTGTACTATTCTTCAGCTTTAAAAAGATATAAGTATACAGCTACATTCTCTTAATTCATTGATTAGAGGCATCTGCTCTGTGTTTGTAAACAGAATATCATGTATGCACCTTGTACAACAAAAAAACACTATGAAAATATGCAATGTATTAATTATTGAATCTGTTCTACTAATTTGATTTGAAACTGTCTCATTGCTATTTGTTCTTCAATAAAATAAAATAAAATGTAATTTTTAAAAGTGAAAAACGATTAACTTATCTGGACTTCTCAACATAAGTGTAAGAGCAGCAGATATTTATTCAGCTCGGTATACATCAGGCTTGAGAAAGTCCTGGAAAAGACAGGCTTCTGGCTTGATGACCCTCTCAGGTTTTCTCCAGGGGTTGTTCTGGATCCCTGCCATCCCTGGGAGTGATGGCAAGCATTTCGGGGGCTACTCCTTCTCCTGAGAATCTCCTGTTTATAACATAATAACCTAGGATTATTGGATGATGGCCTGATTCTTCCTCTGTGACCCAAGCAACCATGTCTGATCCTGACCTTCCACCAACTCTCGGTGGTCTCCAACCCACCTGACTTGAGCTTCCTACGACTCTTGTTACAATTCCAGTGCAGGGAACTCCCAGAGCTTAAGATGGCTGAGTCTTGGTGCCTTCCTGTCCTGCCTCTTGGCCCAGGTGCTATTTCCTCTGGTTTCCTCAGCAACATCCATATTTTCTCACTCTTGGAACCTGGCAAGAATTTCTCAGTATTCTAAATTCTATGAATTTAAGAGTTTCTCTCAAGAGAAACTACCTCTCTGGAAAAGAAACAGGTACTAGAAAAGTATAACTATTATTGACAGTTATACTTTTGGGGATATAGCTGAGTAGAATAAGTGCTTGCCTGGCAAGCACAGGGTCCCTCTGAGTTCAATCCCCAGTCCCGAGAAAGAAGAAAAAAAAAAAAAAAAAAAACACATGTACTGACAAGTATGTGTGCCCTCTAGTCATTTTTCAGTATTTCCTGTTTTTACTGGGCTTGAGAACGCTGCTTTTGGAAAATAGCTTTTACTTTCCATGCATGAATATTCAATCAGAGGACATGTGAATTTGAAGAGTTATAATCAGTGACTCCCTATTGATGTACAATGAAACCTTACAGTATATTTGCTTCGGACACATTTTAAAATTATTAGTACTGATGACCAATTATATAAACTCTTAGTCGAAGAGCATGAGAAGTTCAGTTCATGTGGAGCAAAGGAAGCATACAGACCAAGATCTGAGAGAACCACTTGAGCTCTCAGGCAAGCCCAAACAGACGAACACTGACCTAAAAAGAAAACGCATCCTCTGTGACCTTGCATGTAGTCCAGTTCCATAAGCAACAACTCATGTGAGTTTAAGAAATACAGCTTTTATTCTCTCAACTTCCCAAAAATTCAGAAAAGCTCAATAGATTTTGGTTTTGCAACTGGATTGCCTCTTTTGGATAATATTTATAATTCCAAACAACTCTGGTCTTTTTCCAAATCCACTGAGGAATACTTAATGACCTAAGTGCAAATTACATTACAAATTTCCACCTAACATAAGCAAACATACCTTTCTGGAAATTGGTTTTCCCAGGTTTTTAAGGTAGTTACCTCTTCATCAACTAAATAGGTGGTCAACTATTGTCTGGCTCTAAATATTGAATGGTTGGTGTTTATCATAGTCACAGAAAATTTTAAGATAATGTGTTCAATGAAGTAGTTTCTAATTATACAATCGTATGTATAATTAATTATATGTACTTTATTTGATCATCGTAGTTTTGATGGCATTTTTTTTTTCTGTAACCAGGCATTGAACTCAGGCCTCTATGCTTGCAAAGGAAATGCTTATTCCACTGAGCCATCTCCCTGGCCCAAAGAATTTATTATTATTATTATTTTTTTTTTTCAGAACCAGGGATTGAACTCAGGTACTTGCACTTGCCAGGCAAGAGCTTATTCTATTGAGCCATCTCCCTGGTTCCAGTTAATAGCATTTGAAATTAATGAATAGACCTTTAGATTCCATGAAGTGTTTTCCCCTTCCTTTTCTTACTAGAAACTTATAGCAGTCCTGAAAGTCATCCAGGAAAACCATCTGACTTAACCCAGAGGTCATTCTCCTGAAAATAAGAGTTAGTAAAAAGCACATGTAAATTTTTAAACTTGTAGTGAGCTAGCCTTTTCTAGCTTGACTCTGGAAGAGTCAGACCAACCCCACAAAGATGTATAATTTCTGCTATTAAATGTCTCACCTCCCATAAAAAACACAAGATAAGACATTTTTCTAAAAGTGCATAGTTTTGTATTTAAAAATAGTTACTGATTGAAATACTGCTTCTACTGAATGCTCTCTTAAGGTATTACTGAGTTTTTTTTAAGTATCTGAGTAATTTACAAATTCACATATTAAGCAGTACGAAGTTGTGTTGTGGTGAGTCTAGCTCATGGTGGCTTCCTCTTCCTATTTGTCATTCTTTCCACTTAATTACTCTCCAGTTGGCTTGTGGAGAATATACAACTACTCAGCAAAGTAATACAATAAGTATCTGTTTATGCTTCTGAAGGACTTCCTGTTTGGTCGTTTCCCATTCTGCCTATATATAGATATGAGCAATCTGAACGATCTGCTTGTTTTCCCCTAATCCTTCTGGGTTTTTTCTATAACTTTTTTCCAAACAAGCTTTTCTATGGGCAGCACTGACAGCCAGAGGTGGTGGTGTTGCCCTTCGTCTTGCTCGGTCACTTCCACATACAGACCCTTCTCTGTGTTTGTTTCACCTGGATTTTGGGTCCTTCAGCGTTCTCCACTGTCTGTAGGCACTTGGGTAGAGACACAGGGAAATGAGAAATGTATGGACGGAAGCATGGGCATTGCTATGACTTGAAGAATACGACTCTAAGTTGTTTTAGACAAAGTCTATAGCACTGATGCAGTGTTATAGCATGTATGCAAATCACTGAATCACACCTTTTCAGGCAGCCTATATCATAGGCTCCTTTATCATTCAAACATAATTTGTTTCAAATTAATACATTTTCCCAAGTCTTACTTTATGTCAAGAAAAAATAATTCATGAGTGTTAGCAGAGTCTTGAAACAGTTATTGTGTTATTGAAACAGTTATTGAAACAGTCTTGAAACAGTCTTGAAACAGTCTTGAAACAGTATTTGAAACAGTCTTGAAACAGTTATTCTGTTTTTATGCTTCTCTTTCCATGTTGGTCTTTGTGCTACACAAAGACCAACATGGAAAGAGAAGCATAAAAACAGAATATTAAAGACAAACGCAAGGATGCCTCCGAGAGAGAAAGTGCCCCAGGAGAAAGCTCAGAAAGAACTACCACATGTGCAAAATGCTGAGAACTTCAGCTATGCTCAGGACCAGAATACAGAGGGGTCATGGATTTACTGCGAGCAGTGCCATTTTGGGGAGCTGGGGAAGATAGCTCAGTGGTCTAAGCTCCTGCCTGGCAAGTGCAAGGATCAGAGTTCAATTCATGGTACTACATGCCATACCAGACCAATGCCCAGTTGGCCACTGAAACCAAGCATGGTGGTGCATGCCTGCAATCAGAGCGCTGGGGAGGCTGACATAGGAGGATGACTACTAGTCTGGGCCATGTAGCAAGACCCTGCACCAAATAAGATTAAAAAAAATTTTTAAAAGTATTTACAAAGTGTCACTTTGAATACAAAGAAAAAGCATTACCCCAGCCCTACTTTAGCTTCATTTTCTGGAATTTTTTTTTGGCAGAACTGGGAATTGAGCTCAGACCCTTGAACTTGCCAGGGACACTTATTCCACTGAACCATCTCCCGCACTTCATTTTCTGTTAATGAATATGAATCCAAAATTTAAAAAGCTAATTCCAGGAATACATAAAACCTTCTGTTTACTGTTGATATCACATCCATAGTTTTATGTTCAAATTTAGTTTCAGTATTTTAAGAGGATTCAAAAAATTCTGATATATCACAATACTTTTTCTTTGTTCAGTGAACTCGTTGCTTCAATAATCATTTATTCATCACATACCATATTAATTAGAAAATAAGTGATTCATTTATTAATTTGCTTATTAATTTCTCCATGTGTCTCCCTATCATTTTCTAGGCACCATAAACAGGTCAGTTGGTTAAAGTCCTTGCTGTTGCTGAGCACAGATATGTGAAAATGTTAAAATGCACTGCACAAGTCCCTTTGGTAAATGTAAGCCATTTCTCAAACATGGAGGACAAAAACTCACTTAGCTGAAAGAAGAGACCAGAGACAAAGCTCGGTGGCATAAGCGCCTGCCTGGCAAGTGCAAGGTTGTGAGTTTGATCCCCGGTACAAAAAAACAAATGAATGAACAAAAAGTACTTAGTTGGAAGAAAGGTTTGAATCTTGCAGGCAGAAGAATGGCAAGTGGACATCCATCCCTAAGGCACAAAAAAACAAACAGGCTGCATCAGGAATATCACTTTGCTTACATGAGAAAATGTTACAGAAACTAGGTCTTTTCAACCTGAAGAATAAGGCTTATGGCCAAGGTGTTACTTTTGTCTTCAAACATCTGGAAGTTGCTGGGTATGGTGATGCACACCTGTAATCCCAGTTTCTCATGAGGCTGAGGCAGGAGGATCCCAAGTTCAAGGCCAGCCTGGAAAAGTGAGATTCTGTCAAAATAAAAAATAAAAAAGAAAGGGCTAGAGATATCATTATCTTTGGTACTGCAAAAACAAACAAAACAAAAAATCAATCCATGGAAGTACAGCAAATTGTTATCTGGAGGCAGTGTCAAGAAAAACCCATAGAACGAGAGTTGCTTCAAATAGAAAGGGATGCTTTTTGTGGTAATAATATCAAACTACAGAAAATATTCAAGAGCCTCAACAAGTCAGAGGGTTACAAAGGCAACTTTTACAATGAGTTGAGAACCTTTATTTTACTTTACTTTTTGCTGGAGATCAAGCCCAGGGGCACTCTACTATTGAACCATATCCTCAATCCATTTTAAATCTTATTTTAGTTGTTAAGGCAGGCTATAAGTTACGCATGTGGGACTTGAAATTGCGATCCTCCTGCTTCAGCCTCCCAAAGTTCTGGCCATATGCCACTAAACAGTCTAAACTCTAATTCTTTAGGTTCTTTGAAAGCCAAGAATGGGCCACACTATTTTAAGCACAATAAAATTCGACACAGTTCTCCAGGGGACAAGAGACCATGGGGATTATTGAATCCAACACTCACTTTATACTTGTGAAATTGAAACCCAGGAAAGGTGACTATGCCGTCAGCTCTCTTCTCCGTGATGCCCCTCTGCTATGTTGCCAGCCTTGAAGCCAGTCAACTATGGACTGAACTCTCCACAGACATGAGCCAAAATGAACCTTTCCTCCTTTAAGCTGTGGGCATCTGTATTGCATTCCAGCAACCAGAGAGCCCACGAATCAGTGGCTCTAGACTAGACATCTCTGGTACAGTGGCTCATGATCATGTTACCATTCACACTATCCCTGGGAAGCGAATCCCAATATGTAAACACACAACTCTCAGTAGACACAAAGATATGATAATCAAAACAAAGTGATGTTTAATGTTAGGAGGAAAATGGGGAACAGGCCATTGAGTTGCTGAAGAACTGAACATGGGCACATTTGCTTGACTTTTCAAAAGTAGAGAAGATGGTTTCCCCAAACTGTAGTCTAGTGATTTTTCAAAATACCAACCCAAGAGGATATAGTCCCAAATAATAGTAATACAAGTGGTGACAAAGAACCAGCATGGAAGAACATTCCAATGGTTGTTTTTAATATGGTAAGGAAATTATTTATTTCATCATTTTCTCATTCTATCAACAAAGAAATACTTAAGTGCTTATTATGGGTCTCATACTAAGCACATCAGGAAGGCGAGCAATCAGCCTCTAGTTTCAAGGAGTACAAAACACAGTACAAAGCAACATATCTGGTGCTATAGGAGGAAAAAGGGATTTGGGAGAAGAGGTGTGGGTGTGGTTATACTCATATAGGTGGGCATGGTGGTACACATGACTATAATCCCAGCACTTGGGAGGCTGAGGCAGGAAGAATGGTTATGAGTTCAAGGCCAACTTGTACTTTACAGTGAGACTCTTCACACACACACACACACACACACACACACTCTCACTCTCTCTCTCACTCACACAAAGGCAATGTAAATGCTAGGATTAGGAAGTTTGAAGAATGAGAATTAGCCAGACAAGGACTTTCAAGGTGGAGGGTAGTGTGTCAAGGGACAGATCATTTGGAAACTGGAAGTAGAATGGTGCTATGCTGTGTTCATACTCTATTTTCATTCTACATTTGGCAAAATCTAAACAATAAATTCAGTGTATATAAATATCATGTTATGTAAGTGGATTACTGACTCTTGAGTGGGACTTCTCAAGGAGTAAACAACAAGATTGATATAAGTAGCTTTGTCCAATTTTACTTGTGAGTTAAAAGTAAAGCTTCAGCATACTTTGAGGGAAAACTATTTAATAGTAATATACATATATAAATTGGAAGTTTGTAGCTAAGGTTATCTACAAATGATAAAGTAAAATTAATACCAATTATCAGATTTCTAAGTTTAGGAATTTATAATTGTACAGATGAGTTCTACAAAATGAGAGATTAATCAAAACAGCACTAGACTATCAAAGAAATTTCTGAATTTTACTATATGCCATGTATAGTTGGTTCTTTCTTAGACAGATCTCCTTGGGATTCATTTTCCTCTAGTTCCAGAGATGAAAGGTCCAATCAACAAAGGAGAAAGTATGTGTGCTTACATAACCTTTATTTTTTATAACTATAGAAGTAGTTAATATATCACAGAATACAGTATGCAAAAGTAATTCTATCAACAAGCTCTCTTTTCTCATATTTTGGTGTACAGTCTTTTACTCTTTTCCCTACATATATAGTTTTAAAGTATACTATCATATTGACTCCTGCTTTAAGAATGAGGTTCTCTGTCTCTAGTATAGAATGGACTTTAGGTTTTTTTTTTAAGGTAGCATGGTACTTCATGGTATCAGTGTAGTATTATTATGTTGTTTAAGCATATAGTCACTTCCTTTCATCCCCCTCAAAACTGCTAAGATAAAATACAAGTTACTAGTTGATTCCTTAGGGTAATTTACAGGAATAGGATGGCTGAGTAAGAGTATATGAAATTTATTAAGGCTTTTGAATGTATCTTCCTACATGCCTTCCAGAACACAGTATGATGTTCATAGTCTCTTTAGCAAAATAAAATTTTTTCTTTCTTTGTTCCATCAACAATGGATATTACCACTTCTAAAATCTATGCCAACCTGAGAGACAAAAATCTAACTTTTAATATGCATTTCTAATTTTCATTTACATTTAATATAGCAACATTAAAATAGGACTTAACAGAATGTTTGCCATACAATCAACAAAAAATACACAAAAGAATTAGACATCTTACACAAGCAAAATAATTTATTTCTCTTTTCATTCTCATTGATTTATTCCATTTTTACAGTGCTTTTCCTGTACTTTGGATAGTGCTAAGCATTGGAGAATAAATAAAGCAAAAAAACAGTTCCTGCTCCCAAGGAGCTCACAGTTTAGTTAAGATGACAAGTATGCTATTGCAACACAGTGCTCTCAACACTTAAATAAAAGCATGTATAAGGTTAGTAGTGGCTCAAAGATGGACAGGAAAGAAAGGGTGTGTCTATAAAAGTAACCAGACCCAGAGTGGGGAAAGGGAATCCCCAACTGTAGGTGCCGCCACACGCGAAGATCTAGACATAAGGAAGGAGTTTCACCAAAACCGACATTACATCATAAAGTGAAAGACTACACTTAGTAAACCGATTCATACCAAAGGATCAAATTTGCCCGTATTTATCTACTGGCCTCTCAACTTTGTTTTCAATTATGCTATCACATCAATTCTAGTCAAACATAATCACCTTATGAACAAATTTAAAATAAATTACCAGTGAAGGGAAGAAAATGACTCATTAGTAATAAGTTAAAGCAAATGAAGCATTTATCCTTCAAGATTTAAGGTTTCCTGCATGGTTTATTTTGTGGTTTGCCTCTTTCGACAATGCAGCAACTTTAGAAATAATGTCAGCATGGGAAGCTCTGATTTTGTTAGGTCTGACATAACTTGAGAGCCTCGGACTTGGTTTTCCTCTAATTGTATTTTGTGGTTTCACATATTTGTTTTTTTTCCCATAAGAACTAATAGGTTTCCTGGCAGATGTAGTAGCTGACATTCCAGTGGCTCCATTCTTTTCATTGGTAAACATCAATTTTTTGTTATTCAACAAATATTTGGAATCTACTGCATTCAGTACTGGGTTTTAGGTAGCCTTATAGACAAGGTACATTACCATCAGTATGTACACATCACAGAAGACAGAGAGAGCTGGCAGAATCTCAGTCACATGGTAACTGAGCAGCAAAGCATGTAGCCTGGAGGTAGTAGGTCTCTGAATTCCCATCTCAGAGCTCTTTCTTGCTTCACCTTCCTCATAGGCCTTCCCAGTCCCATTCCTCTCCAGCTGCCTCATGCTTAAAACTCCTGCCTCCCCCATCATGCCAAGAAGCCACCTTGCTTGTCTCACTTCACAGGGCTCACCCTCCTCTGAGGTCCTACAGGTTGCTGCTCAAGGTATTCGACTGGCACTCAGAAAATGCTTAGTAGGATCTTTTACTGTCTATATATAAGACTGGTACTGAGTTGTACCAGAGTTGTATTCAGCTGTGTAAACATTTTTTAACAACTTACTGATTAGGTAAGAGTTGAAGGAATGATGTCTATCAAGAATCTTAGGCCAAGAGAAGTGGAAGGATGTAAATACTTTGTATAAATATGTATTTGTTCATTCATCCGATTAATTCAACAAATTCATTTTATTAATTTAACAATTTAATTAAGCAAACAACATGTTGGCCAGTAGCTAGTGCTGGGCAAGAATAAATCAAACAGTTTCAATTTCAAATAACTTACAGTTTAAGAGAAAGGTAAACATGTAAATTTCATTCATTCACTACCTTTTATTATGAGGTGGACATAAAAGGAAACCTATGACTCACACAAACCTGTTTCCTCCGTGAGTACCGTAATTCTCATATATAAAACAGGAACTGTATTCTTGTTTTACCTTATGTGTAAAGGGGCCAGTGAGGTCTGAGTCCACCACTACTCAGTCTGTGTCTACTTCATGTACCAATCTCCTCTATTCTTTAGAACTCAAGATAATAAATATGATTATCATACATTACCATTCTAGTATAAATGTTCCCAGTATAATTGAAATATTTCTCATCTTATTTCAGATCACAACAGCCCAGTTACCTCTTGGCAAAGAATGAAATTACAAAACAGAAATTCCATTTTCTCTATTATTTTGTTTATATGCTTGGCACATCAGAGTACAGATATGGAAGTCCTGGTGTTCAAAACACACTAGTCAAGAGTGCTAGCATATTCCTCATTTTCTCAGCCTCTAATGGTAACAGGGATGGTAAATTAGAAGAAAAAGAGCCTCCTACCTCAATTAGAGCATTTTATTTGTTTTAAATTCTGTGGGTCTAGGCAGAAGTTATTTTGGAAAAGGGCCTTGCTACTTAATTTTCTAAAAATTAATTGCATAACAAAAACAAACAAGGTAGTAAGGTATAGTATTGTAATGGTATTTTTCATTTATTAGTCTTTCCTATGAAGCTAACTTTTACTGGATTACTTGGGACCAACACATTCAAAACTAATCATCTCAGTCACATTTCAGATCCTTCTGGAGAATCATTTCACTATCCTGTTCATGTTAATCAAAAAAGTAATACAAATTCATTTATATCACTGCTATTAGACATTCACTTCCTAAGAGCTTCTCAGTGTTTTAGTGGGTCAACTTGTCCCCACTTACTTGGTTCTATCGTGTAACAAATTTTTGAAAAAACTCCAGCCTACAGGTTCCAACTCATGCTTTTTTGGACAGCAGTGTATCTAATATTTACTGCATATATTGTGTTTCATTCTCAAAACAATCCTATTAGGTAAGGTCTATTATTTTGATTTTACTGGCAAGGAAATCAAAAGAACTAGCATGGTGAAATAGGCATCCTGTAAAAGACAGAGGAGCACATGGCCTATGTGGGAGAAAACTTTCCGGGTGAAAAGTGGAGAAAAGAAGAGGGTCTGTTTCTAGAAGGCTCCACTTCACCTCAGCCTTCTCCAGCTCACAGAAGTCAGCTGGAGGGTGCCATCCAGCTTGTTCACTTCTCTTCTCCCCAGTGACTATGAAAAGGCTAGACGACTTTCCACTCACAGGGGCTGTCAACAGTTTATTTCTGTTTTTAACTATTAGACAAAAGAGGCGGGAGAGGAGACAAAAAATACAGCCATCTCCTTAACCTTTACAGAGGTTACTAGGAAAGCTTCTCTATAAAGGTAGAAGTATGAAAATGGGTATTTTGGTTTTGGTGGCTTTTTTGTTGCTGTTGCTTTGCAAAGACCCCCAAATCCCTTGATGTTTTTCATTACCTGAACTAACCTCAAGTCAGGCACAATGATGATATTAGGAAGTTATCAAGAGAAATGGGTTCCGACTCATATTGTTAAAGGGAAAGGACTTTTAAGTAGATGCAACATGAAATATCAAGTTTGAATAGGGTGGTAGTTACTCATATTTGCAGGCCTGATTGCCATCACAATGTCCAGCATAAAGTTAATAGCTGAGTACATTTCCTGAATAAAAGTCCTATGTACAACATTTCTTCTGTCTTCAAATTCTCTTATGTTCAATGTAGACTGTGGTCGACTACATCAGACTGATAAACTAAGCGACATTTGATTTTCCTTGGACTTCACATGCAAATGTGTTATCAATTACCAGTCTAAACATAATAAAACGAACCAATAGCCTTATTACAGGCTTTCCAGGCAACAGGAAAAACAGTGCATGGTAAACATATCGCTTGAGAAAACATGTATTCGTTAACTGATAATGAACACAGATACTGTTTGGTTGTATTTATTTAAAATTCTTCCTAATCTAGGAGCAAGCCTGCCCTCTAGCGCTAAAATTGTCAAACTGAATCAGAATAGCAATTTTCAACTACCAGAAAAAAAAAACAAAACTGGCAATATACTGTCCATCCTGAGATTAAGCAATACAGTGGCATCACTGGTCAATATGCTTATATAGTTGGTGATCTATATTCTCTCACTACACTTACTCTTATGGAATTCCATGCACATCCTCATTTAAATAGGTGTACATGGTGATAACTTTCAATTTATTTGCAACCTAAGCTTACCTCTGAAGTCCAGACTCAAGCATCCAAAGCCAACTCCATGGCACCCTCGTGATATTTAATGGGCATTACATCCACCCAACACAGCCCAAAACTAAACTCAATCTTGTTCCTTTTAAGCCTTTTCCTCTTACTAAAGGGTCCCTTCACTTTTGGAGCTCTTCAAGCCAAAATTCTTATGCGTTCTCCTTTTCTTATACTCGACATACAATTCATCTATATATCCTATTTAGACTTTTTTGGAATCAGATGACTTTTCCGTTGCTGAATGGATTATCCTGCTAGATCTTTTCACCACATCCCTGCTCTGAACAGAATCTTTATGGTTCCTACCTCATTCACTTTTAGGGTTTTAGAAAAATCATTATGCCCCATTTGACTACCTACAGTAAAGTACAATCACGGCTAAGCTCTCCTAACCTTACTTCCTGATACTCTCCTTGCTTTCTAGTCAACCTGATCCTCTATCTAAACACACCAAGCACACTGTAGGAGCTCATGGCCTTAGAACGCACTACTCCTACCACTCGGAAGAATTTTTAAGACAGTCATAGTGGCCAGTTCCTCAGGTTTAATCACTTCAGTGTTCACTCTTTAAAAGAACACCAGTACTATGGTTACGTCCTCCAGCTCTTCTCAACTTATTTCCCTAAGTAATCTTGTTACCATATGATAAACTATGTATTTTACTTAACAATTCAAATGAAAACCCCACAAAGCTGTAACCTATTATATGCTCTGTTACACGTTAAGGCCTCCTAGAAAATTTGGTATAATTAGGATTTAATTAAAAATTTTGCCTATGAGGACTATAAGAACACTTATTTTATAATAAAATAGTAAGTCCCAGCTATTTGCTTATGCAACATAGAAATACTTACGGAGAAACTTGTTTTTGGTTCAAAAACCAAAGTATAGTCACATAATAGCTAGTAAGTGATATAGATAGGACCCGATTTGAACTTCATCATAGTGCTAAGTGGCCTTACTCTATTTTACAGAAGCAGGCCAAGATGTCA
The DNA here is from genome assembly GCA_004027165.1 of Ctenomys sociabilis. Lineage (NCBI taxonomy): Eukaryota > Metazoa > Chordata > Mammalia > Rodentia > Ctenomyidae > Ctenomys > Ctenomys sociabilis. The sequence goes on from PVKA01000045.1 coordinate 72,285, forward strand.
GAGGCCAAGTGACTTGTCTAAAAGTGACACAAAAGGGATGTGATAAAGGGAATCAAGTTCAAACTCTCAGATATACTCCTATTAACTCTCAATATGTGAAGTAGTTTCAGAGACTACAAATCCCTAGTAGGTGATTCTACATCTGTAGCTAAAAATAACTATATGGACCTGCTATTAGCTAATTCATTTGTATGACTTAGTACAGATAATATACATAAACTCAATAAAAAAACTATGCTACATGTACATAATTCTGCATACTTATAGAATGCAGAAGACTACAAAGTGAACATAAATATTCATCATCAGTTTTATTAAGACTGGTGTTTGGGGAAAGATAAATCGTATTTTGAAAGATTAAAAAGTTTGCTCTGCTGAAGTAAAAATTCACTAGATAAATGTCTACAATTGAGCACTAATGACAATTTACTGATAACAGAAGCATGTGGAACTCATACCAGTTATAATCAGAAAGAACTTCACCAGAACATGTAAGACAAGAGCATAGAAATGCAACAGACTTTTGGAGCAATTCACTTTCTCACAATCTGTTAAGTCTACCATAGACTGCTACTATGGTGCTACCAAGTGCCTTTTAGGGCTTCCACAGTATAATCACGGGTAATTAGATCTATTAAGAAAAGAGGCTAAATCCTAAGTGATCTGCTAGGTTTTTACCAAATATTCATGACATAAACTTAATGTTACTAAAAAAATTGTATGATCTAGAATACTGAATAATTTATACTAGCCTTTTCCACTGCAGAAATCAGTGAAATTTTCTTTTTGCTCGTGAAGAAAAAATACTTCCTTGCTTGAAATGTTTCCTTGTGATTTCTTGTGTCACTCAAGAAATGACAAAATTGACATTTTTGCCTGTTCTCTTATTTTAATAAGGAAATACATTTAAATTATACATTAAAAAGTTGCCAACTTCTGTGCTACTTTAGACACTCAGAAAGTATGAGAGGTGCCATGAAGCTGTAGGCTTTAGGAACCTTAAAAGCAGAAGTAGTTTTATCTGATGATAAATTAGCACAGCAGTACTAAATGCACTTCTTCAAGAAAACAGTAAAACAAATGAGATTATTACTTGCTCCTCAAAACTAAGCATACGGTAAATTTCAGCATATCTTTTAATTGCACAATAGCAATTAGGCAGAAAGTACATGTTTTGCTGGAGAAATACTTCAACATCAAAGTGAAATGTTTCATCAATAGACCTTGTATGTCTTGCATGTGAGTGCTTCAGTATACTTTGTGTGCCTCAAAAACTCTATCTCAAAATTCTACTCTGTTCTCATACCCTGCTTTTCCCTCCAATTGATGGCATTCAATGTTGTTAAGATAACTTTTTGGTTTGGTAGATGAAGGCATTTACATTTAAGAGATCTATTCCTCAGGGTCTACCCAACATCTCCATGGGAACCCTTTAAACCGCCCCCCCAAAAAATCTAGAATAAAACTAACTCAATAAAACCTATCCTTTACAAAAATACTTGTCAAAAACGTACTATCAAGAAATTTATAAGCAGCATTTAAAAACAAGAATTACTAGACAATAAGAAATAAGTATGGCCATATAGATTTAGATCAGCACATAATGTGCCATTTTTTCATCAACTATGTTACCTGAATCCTTGGCAGTTCACTACAGATTATTGTTCCCAAGGATCACTAGGGGTTGAGAGGGAAGACCTCAGTATGGCTCCAAGCTGAGTCTGACAGCTGGCTGGACTGCCTTCAGTAGTGTTACATTTGGATACTATTCTAGAAGAAGCAAGTGAACTCCAAGTTATAAAGCACCATAGAGTGTTACATTCTGTACAAGGGAAATAAATCTGAAAGTTTCACAACAGAACTCCTGGGAAGGCACTTTAGTCATAAAAGGAACCACAATAGTTAGATTTCTTGTTTATAGTTTAAGCTCCCAAATACTATTCTGTTTACTTAACATCTAAAGATCTCCTATAAATTAAATGCTGAAAGGAAAGAAGGGACACAGCCCCCACACACCCTGACTCAGGAATAAAGAAGAGTAAATTTGCCTCTAATGAGATGAATGTTACAATTTCTAAGAAGGCAAAAGTCAACAGCATGGACAGCATGTGTCTTTAATCCCAGCACCCTGGAAGGTAGAACAGAAAGATCCTAAATTTGAGACTAACCTGGGCAACTTAAGTGAGGTCATTTAAAAAAAAAAAAAAAAAAAAGGTGAAATATGTTAAAGAGAAATAGGTGGAACCATGGCGGGGTGGTTTTAAGAAAAAAAACAAAAGCTTAATTTTCAATTTCAGCTTCAAAAAATCTTAAAAGATATTCTTGGGTAGGCAAAGTAAATATTCCAATTTTTGAAAGGCCACCTAAAGTTTTAAATATTTCCTATTTTTCTCATAGTGAAAAATACAAAGACATTACTATTAGGTGAGACTATAAATTGACATCTTACAAGATTTTACTTCAATTGTTTCAAAATTAAACAAAAATGGACAATCTTCAAGTTTAAAAGTTGTGCCTTAGAGAGAAGTCAATTAAATTATAAATTCAAAGGTTTAAATACTTATATATTAAAATATTGGTAAGATCACATCTTACCACTGTTAATATGCTCAATTCCAATACATCAATTTGAATACTTAAATGGAACATTCTAGGAAATTTTCATCTACAAAATGTTTAGGGAAATTGTTTCCAACTACTGTACTGGCATTTTACAAAACTGTACAAAATAACCTCATTAAGAAGGCATGTAATTATTTCTTTTTTGTTCACTAACCTAAAAGCTTGAAATTCCTATTATTTAAGTAATCAATACTGAAATCACATACTAAACATATTTATCATCCAAAGCAATGTTTACCTTAAATCAATACATTTCTATAATATGAAAAAAATAGCCTGTTTAGTTCTCTCTACTTATACAATGAACTAGATATACTGAGGGGACACACAGAAGGTGAATGAAGCCTTCCTATGCCTGGGCTATCCAGTGGTAGGAAAAGGAAGTATAAACAGCCCACTGCTAACTAAGATATTCTTACCTATCTGGTGAATTAGGAAAGGCTGCCACCTCAAATTGGGGTAAAGAGTGAAGCTGTGATGCTACCAATGTAGATGGCCTAAATGAATCTGCAGTTACATGCAGCTCCTTCAAGACTCTTCATCTGTTCCTATATGTATCTTGACTAAACCTATTAACAACAGACCTAGTTTTCTTAAGGCAAACAAAACTGCTCTCATGGAAATTCCCTGCATTACCAACAATACAAGTTCAATACTGGCCCTAATTCTCTTATAAGGACATTTGATTTTAAGACCATTAGTTTATCAACCTTTTTCAAATATAAAAGAAATTTTTTAAATGACAAAAATACAGAAAACTTAAAAATTCATGTTAAGAATATACATGCAATGCTCATTTATGCATATTAAAAATATTAAAGGTTAAAAACCAAAAATAATTAAGACATAATCTTCCAATTTTAAACTCTTCAGAAAAGAGTGTGTGCCTAAGACCTTGGCAGCTCCCAGATGCCCAGAGCTGCAAGCTGGAGCACTGCTGCAACCTGGAAGTGGCACTGACTGGCTGCCTCAGAAAGCCATCACCACACGATCAGTATGAACCTTCCCAGCTGCACACGGACCAGCACAGGGGGCCACGGCATCAGCAGACTGCACTGTCAAATGCTAAGATCTTTAAAATTCCCCAAATTCATGGTGAGTTAGAACTTGAAAAATTCAAGATTTGAAATTTACAAAAATAAATACCACTCTGACACTCAAGTGACATCTTCACTTTAAGGCCTTTGTCACAAATCTGAATCTTTATTGTTAAAAACATAACTTGAAACAAAAATGTCAATATTCAGTCTCAGAAGAGGTGTGGTTCAATGCCCATCACATGTAACAAGAAAACTTCCTTTAAAAAAAAAGGAAAAAAAAAAAAAGTACTAGAAGTCTTTCATTGAATGAAAATGCCCCCTTTGGGATTTTCCCGCTCCACTTACTAGCTTGTACACATATGGGAATCAAAAGTTTGCATTTTCTTCACAACAGTTCTTGTTATGATGTTTGACGGATTTTCTGCCACTCAACAAATTCATCAAGAAGAACAGGCCCTAAAATAAAAAAGAACAAAACAAGGTTAGAGTCCCTTAAGCTCCTCTCTCCAACTCTATCCCAGGCTCTCCACAGGCCTGATGGTGACAGAGAGCCCAATCCGCCCTTCCTTTGGTTGCTCTTCTTCCAGCTACTCGCTTCTATTTTTCAGTGCTTTCCTAGCCTTTTCCATTTTGCCCTTAAAAACATAAGGGGCTTTCCATAATAAATAGTCATAGCAATGTCCTTCTCAGGGTACTCCATTAGCCCTCCAATAGCTGCGTCAATATTAACTTCTCTGATTGCATTCTGGCATTTCATTACAAAACATCATGATAAGTGTGTAAGGCAGTATTTCTGTTATACCATTCTTTGAATTGGGGATGGACCACATTAGAAATTTATCTTATCATCAAAGCAGGCATAGTATAAAGCAAATGCTTAACAAATACATATTACTGTAAAAAGACATTTTTATAATGGTCTACACATTGACTTAGAAAAACCTAAAAGGCAATTTAAGTGAGAAGAATGTTTTGTTTGTTTTTTTAATGGAGGAATAATCTGTACTGCAAAGAATATTCCCATCCCTATTTATTTTCAAAACCTATAACCTTGGGCAGTGTCTTTTTTTCTTTGCTTTTTTAACAGACCCACTTTCTCCACTGTAAGAAAAACAGCAAACACAAATGAACAGCCCAGGAGCTGGCATGTTATCTGGACTGTCAAAATGGGTATCAGTTCAACACAGGCCAAGCTCCAAGTTCTGAGTCCTATGAAGGAACAGGAGCTCTGTCAAATTTTCTTAATTTTTAACCAGATGTACAAATTTTACGTTTAACAAAGTCTTGTTTATGTATGTTGGCTCAACATACATAAACAGATATCTGTAGAACTATACGTAGCCTTCAGGCTCAGTTTACTACTGTAAGGTAATTATTTCTTCAAAATATTAAATTTTATATCTCACAGAACACCATATATGCAGTAAGAATCAGAACTCAATCCCTTCCTCAATATTTTATCACTTCAGTGTGACAGAAATGAGTACACAATGTTAGATTACATCTATAAAAAAAGTATGGCACCATGTAATCCTTCAAAAGTTAAAACAATTTATGCAACCAAAATGACAGTGGAAAATGAAAATTTACAGTTCTAGAGAATTCAGTATTACTATTCACTTTTTAAAATTCTGTTTTATGGCATTCTAGTCACTCCACTGAAGAGTGACGCTACTTGAACCCGAAGGATTACAGAAAGTGTACCACTTCACTATCAATATACTACAAATCAATTTTCAGAGGGAAGTTATTAACATACTATCATATGTCAATGTCAACGAGTACTAAGATTTAAGCGTTTTCTACTATAAGTGATTTGTTTTGCTTTCCTACTTTCAAAATCATGACTATGTTTTTGTTACATAGGAAAAGCAAGAGGGGCCAGGGAGATGGCTCAGTGGAATACGCGCTTCTCTGGCAAGCGCAAGGGCCTGAGTTCAATCCCTTCCCCCCCCCCAAAAAAAAACAATGTTGGAAAAGCAAAAAAAAAAAAAAAAAGCAGTATCTAGATATAGAAATTACCATATAAATTTAGCTACAATGGAAAATAGTTACTTACAAATGGAAAACACTTCAATTATTAGCATAGATTTTATAATATTGTTGAATCTAAGTTCTCTGTCTACTTCTCTTATTCCCTGTTAAATAATGTTACCAATATGTTCAAAACATTCATGTTAAGCTGGAGATGTATGTCCAGGGGTACAGCACTTCGGGCATATACAAAGCCCTGCAACTAATCCCCACTATTGCAGGAAATGCACACATAAATACACCCACACCCCCCTGTATGCTTACAGTATACAAATGTATTCTCTCATTTAATATTTTTAAAAATTTCATTTCTTAGGGATACATTATACTTACAAGCACCATCTTCATCATAGTTGCTAAGATCTGTATGGACCGTTCTGCTAAATTCTAATACATTGTACCACTGATCTTTGTTCATCACACGATACTTTGATTGCTGTGGAAAACAAAATCAACATTTGTACTATAGAACAAAATCACTTATTGGGAATCTGTACTTTGGTTTTTCCTAAAACATTTATTCTTCTATGTGTGTGTGTGTGTTTAAGAGAATTTTAAAGAGCATACACATGTTAACACTACGTATTTTTTTTCCATTTTCTTTCACTTTTGAGGAATAATAAACATAAGGGTAGTAGGTTTAAGAATTTCACAACTCAATTTTTACATATTTATATACATGTAAAGCTACCGATAAAACCAAACACAGAATATTTCCCTCCAGCACATTCCTATGTTGCTTCTCAGTAAGTCCCTTCTTTTCATGAATTGCTTTGAAGCTGGGATATATAGAAGTTGTAAAAAGAATGCAAGACTGAAAAGAATACAGGATTGAGTTCAAGTCCCACTTTTGCCATTAGATGAGTGACCTGAGAAAATTATATAAGAACTTAGTTCCTCAACTGCTAAATTTGAATAAAACAATTTAAAATGGTATAATGATTTAAAAAAAATAGTACCAAATGGCCTGTACATATACAAGTGCTTAAAAATAGGTGTTCTTCTCAAACCTCAGATTATTTTTATTCTTTATTTGGCTTAAGATTTAGCTGTGCAAAAAGCTCATTTTCTAACTCTCACTTTTATTATAAACTTTAAACAAAACGGGCATGCTTATTCAAAAAAAAAAAGTGAGAACCATACCAGGAAAACTAAAATTTAAAAAGTGCTAAAACAGATATTCTTAACAAAGAATGCAATAAAAAAGGACAGACCTTAGAACCACTGCCTCTAGTTTATGATAAAACATCTAGAAAAATATTTTATAAACTAAGTATATTTTTAGTAACCAATACAATTAGCCATATTACAGGTATTTTCACATCTTTATAAAGTATTAAAGCTTCTTGTATCTTTATATTAAGTCTAAATAGAAAAAAAATTAGTATAATGTAGATGTTCTTAAGTATATTTCTGCCTAAGATGGAGAAAAAAGTAAATTTAGTACTTTTTTTTTAACAGTAGGAAAATTTATTAGATAAAAAGAATGGGGAATAGGATAGAGACAGGAGGGCTTAAAATTAGTATAATGTAGATGTTCTTAAGTATATTTCTGCCTAAGATGGAGAAAAAAGTAAATTTAGTACTTTTTTTTTAACAGAAGGAAAATTTATTAGATAAAAAGAATGGGGAATAGGATAGAGACAGGAGGGCTTCCAAATGTGCTGCTCAGAAAGCTGATTTAGAACCTTGAGATATGCGTATTATCAATTCTTTCTTATGATAAACCCAAGAAGCTAATTTTGTATGAGGAACATCTTTACTAAAACATAGCCTTTCAGGCAGGGGAGGAGCAATGAGGTATAAAAATCTCTTTTTCAACCTAACGTTAGGAACTGAAGTATAGATCTAACATATAGCATACAGTCTATTTCTGAGCTATACCGCCATAAGCATCTTATGTACAGAATACATTAAATATATAATTTAACAACTTTTTTCACTACTCAAGCAGACTACTTAAAATCACAGTATTAAAAACTTAACCATTCCCCACTAAAAGTATATGTTAAACTAGATTAAGTTTCAAAACGGAAAACCTACCTCTAGGTACTGGTAAAATACTGAAAACAGTGGCCATGTCCTCCCAAGCAGAAGAGCTAACATAGATTTAGCAGTATCAATATCAAGGCTTCTTTGATCTTTATCCTAAAATATGAGTGAAAAAAAATTTTCCTCAGTATGGTCAAGATATAAAACTACTGCAACCACTAAAAATGGAAATTGCACCTACCCTTGCAAAATCAAAGGCATATCTGTAAATATTCTTAAATGATGAAATATCATTCAGCTGTGAACGTAAAAAATCAAATTTGTTCTGTAACTTTTCTGTGCAGTCACACCTTAAATAGAAAAACATACAATCAAGAAAATTATAAATTAACTTAGGAGACTGAATTATACATTAAGGAAAAAATAGAGTTTATAAAGATAACTTAGCAGTGAAATTCTCTGACAAGTTTAGAATAACAAACTCATTGCCTTGTATTTACCAATGAAAAGAATGGGAAAGGGATAAAAGAGTTAACTGGATGATTAATGAAAGTTTTCTCAAGACTTCTGTTTGAGGGAAGAAAAACCCATTTAAAAAAATTCGAAAAACATCACAAATATCTCTCAAAAAAAATAAGGTAAAAAATATACCTTTTAAAGCACATAAGCCTCTGTCACATATGTCTTTGGAAAGTTCTTAGGCAATGGCTTGGTAAAGGAGCCATGAGTGGTTTTTAAAAGTTTAGTATATAATATAGAGGAAATTAACACATTAAGTGGCTCAGGCATAAATCTGAATTGTTTTAGTGAACAAAAAGTTAAGATGTCAATTAGAAGAAACTAATTTCAAATAAGGTACAACAAGCAAAAGCATGAAAACAAGAAATACATGCTATTTCCAAAGATAATACATTAAACATAAAGAACTAAATGTAAAGAATACCCAAAAACCTTGAGTGACCCTCTGACTCTCACTGAGTTGTGAAATTCTACTATGTAGAGGCAGAAACAGAAATGCTTAACAATCTGATACAAATCTTGTCTCATTTTGCCACTTCTGAACCCCCTTACTATTGCTGTGATTCAATTGCCATTCCCAAATGCCACCATATGAAGTGTGTCCCCTTCATACAGTCTATCCAAGTACCACTCAAGATCTAACATCCTACCTCCTCTAAGAGCCCACCCAACTTCCACTGACTAAATCAACTGGTCCAGCTACCAGGACTCAGTATTCCACTCAAAGCTGAACCTTAGTACGTACTTAGTACTTCAGGCCCCTGGTACTTTCAAATTTGGCTAAGACTTTCACTATCCTGAACCAGTGATATACTGAACCAGTGATGAAAGGGCTTACCACGTATAGTAAGTTATACTTTTACTAAAGCATACACTAAGGCATATACTTTTAGGATACACTTCTAAAGATAATTCAAGCTTGCACATTTAGAATATAGCAGTCATCTTCTAGTGGTAGAGAGCAGTCTGGGATGAATCAGGACCTTCTCCACTACTAGCAACAAGGCCATCAGCCTGCCCTCATGGGTTCAATGGAAGGCACATGGGGAACAGGGTGGCATACTCTACCCCTTTCAGACAAGAGCACCAGTGGAGACCTACAGGGAACCTTAACTCTTGCTTTTCTTGCACCAAGTAAGAAGCATTCCGCCTTGGCTGTCAAAGGGACAAAGTAAGAAATTCCATTTTTACATGAACCTGACAGTATGAGGCCACAGTCACTAATACTTTTGCTAGAGTGTATTATAAGAACCTAGCCAGAGCAAAACATTTATACAAGATCCAGAATTTCATAATATGATACCCAGAATGTCCAGTTTTCAATTAAAGAAAATGATATATCATAGATCAAATACATCATTAATAAAAAGAAAAGAGCAGTAGTTGTATTAATATCAGCTAATACCAACCAAGCACAAAGAAAATGATCAGAGAAGGGGTAACTGTATAATGATAAAATACATGAAAGAAAAGTTAACAAAATTGAAGAGAATGAAAAAAAATTCACAATTTTATTTTTGTGGTACTGGGGATTGAACTCAGGACTTCATGCTTGCCAGGCAAACACTTATTCTACTGAGCTATCTCCCCGGCCCAAAATTCATAATTTTAGTTGGAGACCTTAACACCTCTCTCTGAGATAAAAAAGTAGAGTATTAGCAAAAATAGATTTAAGCTATTAAATCTATTTTATTTATCATAAAATAAATTTAATGATATTTAACAATATCAACCAAAAGATTCTAGCAACAGCAACAGAATACTCAGTAACAATAAAATACAAGGGCCCAAAAAACACCAACCAAGATATGCCATATCCTGAGCCATAAAACAAATCTCAATGACTAAAAGCAACTGCAATGACAGTGTGCTCTCTGGCCACAACAGAATCAACCTAGCAATTAATGACAGAAAGATAACAGCAAAACCTGTAAGAAACTCTTAGGAACTACATAGTTAACTCCTAAATGATCCCTGTATACATTAAGTATAACAGGAAACCAAAAATATATTAAACTGAAAATGAACCTGTAATATTATCAGCAAAAAATTTAAGAGGGAAACACAGCAGTCCCAAGAGATAAACATGTAACAAGAGACACAAACACTAGAAAGAAAAAAGTTGCAAATCAATTACCTAAATCTTTGTAAAAAAGAGAAGAAAATAAACACAAAGCAAGTGAGAAGAAATGGAAAACAGAAAAAGACGACCAAGAGCTTGTTTTAGAAAGATCAGTATAATTGTTAGGTCAATAGTAGGATAGGGGACTTAAAATTACCCACTAGCCGGGCGTGGTGGTGCATGCCTGTAATCCCAGCACTAGGGAGGCTGAGACAGGAGGATTGTTGTGAGTTCGAGACCAGCCTGAGCTACAAAGTGAGCTTAAGGACAGCCTGAACTGCACAGTGAGACCCTGTCTCAAAAAAGACAAAAAAAAAAAAAAAAAAAAAAAAATACCCATACTAGAAATGAAATAGATACTGTCACAGACCTGAAGACATCAGAAGAACTATAAAAGTTTGATGACTTAGATAAAATAAACCTCATAGGTCCCGACTCAAAGTTCCCCAAGTACCCTGCCCCCAAACTCTGTCTCTCTTAGTCCCACGCATAGCCAAACCCAAAAACCACAGGACAGGTCCACCTGACTCTCATTCAACCACTAGGAAGGCAAATAACGTCCACCTGTGACTTCGGCCAGTCCAGCCAGCAATTATCCTTCACAAGAAAGACAAATGCACAATCATCCTCCTATAGTCGCCTGCCCCCCCTTTTTTCAGTGCTGTTTTGGCCTGCAAGATAGCCCTCCGCGTGAGACTCTAATAAACCTGCTTTTACTCATGGCAGTATGTCTGGTCAGGTTCAACGAGGATTTAACTACCTTGCTTTTTTAACCTTTCAAAACCAATTCTTTTAAAAGTACAAATACTGCTACACACACACACACACACACACACACACACACACACACACACACAATGTACAGTAAGTTGATGAGCCCTGTAAGTACAAAAGAAATTGAATTCAAAGTTTAAAAGCTTCTATAAAGGAACTGGGGATTGACTCAGCGGTAGAATGCTTGTCTAGCAATCTGAAAGTCCTGGGTTTGGTTCTTGGCAGGAAAAACAAAAAAATAAACCTCCACTAGAGAACACAATTCAACCAAAAAACACAGTAAAATAAAAAAAAAAACTTCTAAAAAAAGAGGGTGGGCCAAATAGCTCAGCGGATTAATGCGTTTGCGAGCAGGCACAGGGACCAGGGGTCCAATCCCAGGGCCTGCAGTGAAGGCCCCGCCCCTGTGGTGCACTAAGAGTGCAACTGACATTGGGCATGGTCGCGTGCGTCTGTAATCCCAGCATTTGGGAGGCTGTAAACAAAGGAATCACTACAAATCTGATCTAGTAGTGAGACCCAACACACCATGTAGACCCTTCCCTAAAACTCAAACAAAACAAAACCTAAAAAAGAAACCTGCAGGTTCAAATTTCAGTAAAAAGGTCTGGTTCACCTCTAAAAACCCACTTCAGCTGGGCGAGGGGCTCACACATGGGATCTCAGGGATGTAGAGGCGGGAGAATCAGAGTGCCCGCCCTGCCTGGGCAATAAAGGGATTACACCCTGTCTTAAAGTAAAACAAAAGTAAGGAAATAAAAATAAGTTTTAAAAATAAAATACATAAAATAAAGGACTAACGATGTAGCTCAATGCGAGGACCCTGGGTTCAATTCCCAGCTCACAAAGGAGGGTTGTGGGAAGAGATCTATTTTACACTAGTTTGTTCGTTCTTTTTTTTTCTTGCAGTACCAGGGATTGAACTCAGGACCGTACTGTACTTGCTAGGCAAGTGCTTATTCTACTGAGCTATCTCCCCAGCCCACTATTTTACAATATTTCTTTAAAAAAGATGCATAAGGAAAAAACTTCCCAATTTATTTTATAAACCAGTATTACCTTGATACTAAAACCAGACAAAAACAATGTCAAAAAAATTAAATACCACATAAATCATATCATCATTCAATGTAGAATGGGCATAAAAAAGTTTGACATCCATTCATAACTGAACTCGCAGCATAAAGAGAAATACTTAGTCAGCACCTTCAACTTAATAAAGAACATTGACAAGTGACTTACTACCAACATTCTTGCAAAGAGACTAACATCTTTTGTGAGCTGGGAGTAAGGGAGTTTCACCTTAACACTCTTATTCAACATAGTGATACAAGTTCTGATACAGATCAGAAGAATTAAACTGAGCCTGTTTTAGATGGTATGACGGCCTAGATAAAAAAACTAAAGGAATTAAAAAAAATCTGAACTAGTGAGTTAAGTTCAGTAAAGGTAATGGAAAACAAGATAAACAAAACAATTTATTTTCTATCTGTAAGAACATGTGCATACCAAAATTTAAAAAAATATAGTATCATTCACAATAAAATAAAAATGTATATATGTCATTTTAATGAAGGATATACATGATATGTATAATGAAAACTAATAAAAGAATCAAACATCTGAACAGAGATCTAAGTGTGTGGGTCAGTGGTAGAGAAACTGCCTAGCATATAAGGCCTAATATCTGCAGCATCACAGGAAACAGCCACACTAGACAATCACAAACAATTAAAATGTAAATTTTATTTATTTTTTATTTTTGTATTTTAGGGAAGGGTCTAGATGGTGTACTGGGTCTCAGTACTAGATCAGACTCCGACTTCTAGTGATCCTCTTGTTTACAGCCTACCATGTGTTGGGATTCTAGGCAAGGACCACCATGCCCAGTCTCAATCTGTTAGTGCTTCCGGGGGACAGGGCCAGCACAGCATACCTCCAGAGATCAAACTGGCCATGCATTTACCTAAGCAGGTGCTTTAACTGGCTGAGCTATTTGGCTGGCCCAAGATGTACATTTTAAATGGGAAGAGGTAGCTACCTTCTACATACTGAAGAGTCAAATAATGAAAATGTTAATTTTCTCCTAATTTATCTACAATTCAAGTAAAATTGCAGCATATATTTTTTGTAAATATAGGGGATATTCCAAAACTCATAAGCAAAAGCAAAGGAACTAGAGTAGCTACAACAATTTTTTAAAAAAGATAATCACTCCATTTGATTTCAAGGCTTACTATATAGCAGTGATGCTGAGACTTAGTCCACTAAGCTATCTCGTTCACTGTCTTCTTTCAAGGCTGCGTCATTAATTACTTTGTCTTGCTTCTGTATCTCACCACTACCACCCATTTCTAAAGTTCAACCTCCTCAGCTAAATGTATAAAACTAGAACTTTTCCTTTGTTCGAACATCCAGCACTTTGCACAGAAGTTTAACTGGGTCAATGTGTATACAAAACCCTGGAAATAAATCCTGACTGCAATTATATATATGAGGGCTCCTAATGGATGGGAAAAAAAAGATACAGGACAAAAAATTGTATAGATTCAGATGCTGTATGGTGCTCAAGGAAAACAGTAAAATCCAGAAAAAAAAAAAACAAAAGACAGAAAAGGAAGCAAAGCAGGCTGCTGTGACAGCTCACAAAGGAGGGCCCTAACTCTGCTCTTCGTTCAGGAGCTAACATTCCCCAAAACTCCAAAATCTGATTTTTGCCTGATTTTCCAGAGCAGCTAAAAAATATGTAAAGAATGATAATGATGAAAGTTTGCTGACAGGAGGCTAGCTATTCTGAAGTGCTGGGCCCCAGGTTCATGAAACAATTCCAGCAGGGGTCTCCCACGAGAAAGACAACACTGGAAACATTGCCAGACTGCCAATTCTGTGTCCACGAGTCACTGCAATCACTTGGGCTGTTTATGAGCAATGCTTGACTTGTGCAACAAATAACCCACACAAGGAAATAGGAGCTGTCCATATGAAAATCTGCTTAGAGGTTTTACTGAATTGCCTCAAGCTGGTGGCTATCAATGTATGTTAATGATGATTTGCACCTTCTCCAAGTGGGCTAAAGCTTTCCACATATGAACCTTAAAAAAGGCATGAGGGGTGACCAAAGTGTTGCTATTAAGAGATATCACCCCTTAAGTTGGACTACCCCACCTTAGGGTCAGATAATGGACCTGCATCTGTAGCCGAGATAGTCTAAAAGCTCACACAGATATTAAAGATAAAATGAAAGCATCATGCACCTTACCAGCTACAGAGCTCAGAAAAAGAGGAACACATAAATCAGACAACTACTGAGAAATCAGTGCCAACAAACCCACTTGAGATGGGACCAAGTCCTGCCCCATGGTCTTCCTGTATCCACTATACCCCACAAAAAGGGCATTTGCCACATGAAATTCTATTTAGCTGGCTGCCCTCACAGGTCAATTTAAAACATATCTCTGTAAATTAGGAAATCTGACTCTGAGGAGACAGGTGCAGACTTTGGAAAGAGTCATGTAGAACATTCATGGTGGTTGGGTACAGAAGAAAATAGCCATAAGCCTGACAGACATATAACATATTCATTTAAACCCGAGGACATTTTGAAAAAACACAATCCAAGAACTCTGGGGCTCATATGGGATGGGGCTCATATGGGATGGGGCTCATACTATAATCCTGTCTATCATTATTACTGTTAAGTAACAGAAACTGTGCCTTTGATCTACCAATCAATAGTGGGCACTGTCCAACACAGGTGGACCAGCCAGCAGCAAGCAGAGAAGCTGATCCTGTGGTGAGACTAGGCCAATCTAGCCATATGCTAGATTGGGGTCCTCGAATCATCCCTGAAGTTTGAGGGTCTACATGAGAATACAATGACAATGCAAATCTCTTTCTTTTTTGCTGTAACTCTCCTTTTGCCCAATAGGGAGTCAATTCCCCATAACAAGGTAAATGTTAACGGTAGGATGCTCTCCATTAAAACTTATTTTAGAAAGCATGAAAGGTGGTAATAAAACTGTATTTAAAGACCAATTCCTCTCAAATTCTTCCCTTCCTCCGCTGTAGCTATAACTTCTGGTACAGACAAGATTGGCAAGAATGTCCAGTAAGCACAGTTTATGTCATCTTGCTCTGGCAGGGTTCATAAGGCCCTGTCTTCTTTCAAGGCTAAGTTATTAACTGCTTTGTCTGGCTTCTGTACCCTTAGTTGTCCCCCACTGGCCCAATTTTTAAAGGCCAACACCTCTGCCAAACATATAAAACCAGGACCTTTCCTGTGTTCTAACATCCGGCACTTTGGACAGGTTTGGCTGGGCTGATGTGCATCTAAAATCCTGGAAATGAGTCTTCTTCTTTCCCCATGGGTCTCTCTGATAGCTTGGACTATGCTATACACCAGTAGCAGCAGCAGTCTACCTCTTGGTGTATTTTGGAAATATGAAGGGCATTTCCAAACTATGCTAACCATATAGATAGAAAAAGCAAAAAGGAATGTTAGTGAGAATTAAGATCGGCCTAAAATGCCAAATGAATGAGTCATATATCACAACCATTGACCCTTCTTCAGACTCCACCAAAAAAGGGGGTGGGGTGTTGGGAAGATAGCTGAGTGTAAGGACTAGAGTTTAATCCCAATACCCACATGCTATGCAGGCCTCTAAACCCCATATGTACAGGTGCCAGCCCTGAAACTGGGCATAGTGATGCACACTTTAATCCCAGTACTGGGGAGGCTGAGATAGGAGGATCACTAGGAGTCTGAACTGCAGAGCAAGACCAATGAATGAATGAATGAATGAATGAATGAATGAATGAATGAATGAATGAATGAAATGAAATGAACAAATTACAGAAAAAGTTGCTTGTTCCCTCCTAAGGAAAGCAGCCAGGCCAGTTGCTTTACTCTTCAAAGCTGAGGGCTCAGTATGAAGATCAGAAACATGGAAACTGCTAGAGAAGTGAGGTCTTTCCATGGATAGGGAACAAAACTTTGGAACTTTGTATCTGTAAATGGAGAACAAAAACCCAAAACCCAGATCACATGCAAAATTTTGTGTGCTGCAGTTATGTATGCATCTTAATAGGAACAAAATCCAGAGTTTTCACAAAAGTCTCAAAAAGTCAGCAAGGTAATTTAGCAAGACTAACTCAAAACAGGTTAGGGATGTTGCTCAGCATCTAGCAATGCTCCCCTCCACACACACAAAAAAAAATTGCAAAAACAATTTTGAAACAATAAGAATAGCTGCTCATTCAGAGGGACCTCCAAATCCTGATAATTCCTTGCTCAAAATTAAACTCCCTCAACATGTTAGCTTAACCTATCTAGAATGTGAAACCCACCCTGACAATTTTTTTGCACTTTATGATGCTAATAACCAGTTTACTTTCATCAAATACATACTTTCCTTCCTTAGTTTGTTTTCTGCAATGTTCCCTCATGTATTTAACCAAAAAGAGCCTATTCACTCATAAAGTTCTGGTTGAAAAGCCACATTTAAGAAATTTATCTATTCACTTGAAATCAGCTTTCTGGTATCTGTGCTCTCCCAGTATTTTGCCTTAAATTTTCTCCAGCCCGTGTCCTATTCTATCTGGGTTTATGGTTATAGTACTATATCTTCTGTTGCTATATAAATGAAGCTAAAGGTCAAAAGCTCACACCTCACTGTGTTTATCAATAACTGGCACAATACTTCATATAATGTAAGTGTTTAATATCTGTACAATTAAATCCAGCTTCCAAGGAAACTTGACTATTATTTGACTGTTATTACTGATGAAAATTACATGGAGCAAATACTTAAAAGGTATGGCAATTTCATTTTCTGAAACTTACAAATAACCAAGATAGTCCAATTATGTATAAGTTCAAATATGCAAATTTTTTCATAAAAATGGAAAGCAAAAAAAGAAAGCCAATTAATTTGCAGATAGTTTTTGAAGATATCTTTAAGATGAATGTGCTGTGAAAACTGTAAAGGATTATACAACACAGATTATTAATTAACCATGATTACTATAGCTTTTTTTTTTTTGTATTTTAGGGAAGGGTCTACAGGGTGTTCAGGGTCTCACTACTAGACTGGATTCTTAGTAGTCCACCTAAAGATCAGCCTCCTAACAGCTGGGATTACAGGTGCTACTAGCGTGCCCTGGGGGCAGGGCCAGCAAAGCAAGCCCAGGGATTGAACCCTAGGTCCCTATACCTCCTTACAGGTGCTTTAATTTGCTGAACTACTTAGCCGGCTCTTAATAGGCTGCTATTCTTGACCACAGTATGTTTTAACTGCCATATTTTTATTCTTTGGATTTTTTCCTTTTTTGGCACTGGGAATTAAGACTCTAGCTTGCCAGGCAGGACCTGTGCCACTGAGCTATATCCCTGTACTCTTTCGTATATATAGTACTAGTAAAGTTTTCTACAGATCAAAACTAATCGAAACTACTGATAACTATCCTTAAATGACTTAAAGATCATCAGATGCCTACGTTAAGTTAAATTCTAAATATAAGAAAAATAAACATAGGGAAGTGAGAACATAATGTTTTATATTTTATGATTATATAAAACCAGGTACTTTAAACAGCTACAAATTTAAGACTAAGTAAGACAGCAATTATTCTGTCTCTTAGATCAATTTGAAACTATTTTCTTTACAAGTTTTTCACAAGATTTAGAGAGCAGGAAGACAGTCAATTTAACGAATGTAGTTTGTGCTTCACATAGCTATCTAATCTTAGGAAAGACACAACCTTTTCCTGATTAAGAATCTTCTTTTGCAGTTTCAAAGCCCTACAGTATGCTATTCTTTGGAGATAGACAAGGGATAATAATAGGGAAGATAAACTCCTGGATAATTGCTTTTATTTTGTATTGACTTCAAATTTCATGCCGGATATGTGAATAAAAGCCATGTTCACGAAAGAACAATATGATATAAAGTAGTGTGGTAGACTAGAAATTAGGGAATTTAAATTCTAAATCCTCACTCTACCAAGAGGAAGCTGTATATGTTTTGTGCCAAATTGCTATTTTCTTTGAGTTTCAAACTCAGCATTATAAATAACAAAAGTGGAGAGTTGGTTTTATGTTCTATTCTAGAAATTTTGATTGGTTTATATGAGAAAGCTTTTACCTAAGGGAAAAAAAACATAAAAATTTACATTAATGCTGTAGTTCAAGAATTACACACTGAAAATTTAAATATAAAAATTTATGTTCCTTATAAACAAATACTTTTTAAACAACTGAAGGACAAGAAATAAGGATTATGAGTAGTTAAGTATATTAATAAAGCATAATCACAAACAGAAACCACAAGGCTAATAAAACCCCACTTTGTGCTCTAAAAGCATAAATTTTTACATCCTCTTTTTAAAAATGCTGACTAGTAATATTCTAAATAAACATTAGATATATGATATAATATGAACAACTTCTAATTCTGAAATTAAATATATTTTTCTCTGGAAAGCCAACATCAAATTACTTCTATAACGGAACAATTCTATAACTTACTAAAATAGAAGCATCTGAAGCTGAAAGTATTTAACTATAAAATGGTAAAGACTGTGTGGAACCACAAAACATTTTTTACTTTCTTCATTAGATTCATTTAAGAACTCAGAGGTATCATGTAACTCCTCTTGAAATCAATTAAAGCTGCAGTGAGGCCTACAGATCTGGACTACACAGCGAACAACTTAGCCTGTGGCATCCCTACTCACAAGCAGGAAAGCCTGTGCTGCTCAGCTTGTGAAGACTTTCATTACTGACCTCTAAAACTCACTAACGAAAGAATCAACCGGATCTAATACAAAATACTGAAGCCCTTTCTTAAAGAATATGAAAATTGGGTTAACTATTCATTTACCAAGACTGCAATATAACTGTCAACTTCCAACTGGATTATTATAGATCAAACCAATTTGACTTAAAGGTGAAACCTTACTCCTGAAAACTGTTAAGCACAAAGTATCAATTAAGATCTTCAAATAGGCTATTAAATTTGTTTTTTAAAAAATTTCTTACTGTAATGAAGTCATTCCCTTTAACCATTCTTCCTTGGTAAAAAATCCCATGCTTTCAGCCTCCAATTTCCACGCTAAAACTAACATAATAATCTGGAAAGAACAGAACATAAAGGATAGGGGAAAAGTCAGCAAGGAGATCATCATGTCTACATTATGGAGAGCATTTTTATACAACTTTTTCCGTCTCAAAACTATTAAAGACTAAAATCTCTAGAACTTTTAACAACAAAGAATTGGTATGTACCAATTTCTTAAAAGGTAAAAGTTCTAATAGTGTATGAAAATAGAGTATCATTCTATTAAAAATGAAATTTGCATCGAGGACAGATGCCCAACTTAAACCTATTTTAAAAATGCTAAATGCAAATTGACAGTATGAAATATGAAGAAACAAAATCTTTACATAAGATCAAAGTCTCGCCAGTGTGGTGGTACATGTCTGCAGACCCAGCACTTGAGGCTAAGGCAGGAGGATAGCTGGGAGTTTGAGACCAGCCTGGGCTACAGTGAGTTCTAGGCCAGCCTGAATTAAATAGCAAGACCCTGTCTCAAAAAAAGAAAAAAGAAAAAAGTTTTAATTTTCAGAATTTATTAAAATGTTACACCCCACTTATAATCCATTCCACTTAGAAATAAAACATACATTTTCAGGTTCAACACCAATGTCTTCACAAAATTTTTCCATTCCTTCTGGCCCTACAACTTCATCAGGACCTTCAAAGACAAAAATAGTTTATATATTTTATTATAATTCATTATTAATATGAAATTATGCAAAAGGCATCTGAATACATTTTACAAATAATGGAATTTTAACTTTGGCATAGCTTCAATAAAGTATAAATATTTGCTGCAAGACTTACAATTTAAAACTCTTTAACTATTCCTTGAACACCAGACTACAAACTTTCAAAAAGGAGCAGTAAAGAAATACTCTAGTAACATCAATCGACAGTCTCTATAAAAACTTAAAACTACATGTGAAACAAGCATTTACTTACAGCCTACTGAGAATAAACTTGGGCAACACAAGAATAAAAAGAAGCACAGGAAAGTTGGAGCTTCTACTAGAATGTGTTAGAACTACTACTACACAGTACAATAATCAAAAGGAGAATAAATTTCCCTATATCACATGGGTTCTAAAACAGACATTAAGCAATAAGTTGTATCACTTTAACATACACACAAGCTCAGATTATGTCTACCATTTGTCTGAATGTTAATTAATGGTAGTTAATTTAAACCTTATTGTTCTTCCTTACTATGACTAAATATGTCAATATATCAATTCTCAATTTTTTTTTACTCTCAAAACATAATTACATTAGCTAAGTCTCTAGTACTGAGTAAGACTGAAACAAATTTTATGATATAAAATATAAGAGAATCTCTACCACTATGAAAGGACTGTACAGTCTTGAAATGTTAAATAAAGTAAGGAGAAACCTCTGTTTTCCTTTCTTAAGGATTAAAAATACTTCAGTTCTGTAAGCCAGAAGAGACCTAGGCTACACAGGTGACTTTCATACACCATCATTCTGTTACAGGCACGACATGAAGCCCATGTTCTACAGTTTTTATTAATAGATGTAGTAATCCCATTTGTGGCCAGGCTGCCAAAACAATATTAAGACAACATGACCCTTTTAAATTGTGCAAAAGTGTAAAGGTCATTATGTTATTTTAGTACTAACTGTGCATTGAGGTGTTAAAAGGTAAAGGGGGGTGGTAATTATAAGAGCTTCACTTTGTAATATATAGAGAATTGTTCGCATTAGAATGTGTTACATTTCTAATTTTAAAAGCATACATGGTAGTGTTAGGGGTTGTGTTTAGCATAAGGCACCAAGTTCAACCCCCAGCATCAAAGTAAATAAATGAGTAATGAAAAGCATACATATAAATTAAAAAAAATTATCTGGATGGACATCCTTATATATATGGTTGGATAACAATAATCAGATTTTAAAATTTAAGAGAAGAAAATAAAGAGTATTTCTAAGGTACAATAGGATTATAGTCTAGATTTTTCTGATGCAGTAAGAAAGCAGACTTGTCCTCAAAGTTGCCAACAGTAATTAGAAGAAAAAGTGGAAGAGTAATGAATGTCAATTACTATGAGAAAAAAATACCCTAGAAACGGAGAGACTAAGGAATGACTATCTTTGATTAAAAGCAAGTTAAATTAGGCTACTGTGTGTGTGTGTGTGTACACATACATATATCTTTATGGACATACACACTGATGTGCATGACCTCATACCCTTACATAGACCAGGTCTGCAGATGTTATGTGACTTTCCTAAAGCAATTCCAACAGTGACAGATCTAAGTCTAAAGCAATATTCTTTCTCTAATTGCATGTTAATTACAAAAAGAGTACCATACTTTTCCAATAAAAGTATTGCCTGAGTAAAATCTTCAGAGCTGAAGTTAACTAAGTCTTTCAGGCAACTAGATTTCCACTCAATTTAAGAAGCCATGGAGATAATTCTGATCACTCTTTCAGGACAGCTTATTAGCTGGTTGTTATATTAGGACTAAGCAACTCTAACCGTATTGTAATATTTTTTCTGAGACTTGAAAAGTTTCCTGCTACTTGCTCTGTTTTTGTTTATTACAGATCTAGTACACACTCAGCCTTCCAGATCTGTGGGTTCTTCATTCAGAACTGAACCACTTACCCACCAAAAACAGAAGGAAAAAATGTATTTCCTCATCACTGATCTTACATAGATATGTATTATAAGCAGTCTAAAGATGATTTTAGGTCTACAGGATGTGTATTAGTTACATGAAAATGCTACCCAATTTTACATCAGGGATTTGAGCATCCTAGACTTTAATGCAGAGTTGGGGTTGTCATGGTACCACTTCACTCCAAATATAAAGAGGACAACTATATTATTAATAACTCCCTCAAGGGTGACAGATCTTGTGAAAAGGCAAATTATTATGTTTATAATCATATATTTAGCAAGTTTTGTTTTTATAATAAAAACATCTTAAACTTTCTAATTTTTTAAATAACCATAGTAAATGTTTCTAGCTAGGTTCAGGACCTACTACCATGCCAACCGTTAACAGATGCTCAGGACCATACACGTATTCAGTGGTATAGCATTTCATCATGTGCTACATAAGTTTTTGTCAATCTTGAAACAATGAAGAAAATGTATCACCAGTAAATCTGAATCAATAATACTATTTCTGTTTTAATAACAGCTAACATTTACTAAGTTCTTATCATATGCCAGGTGCTATGCAAAGGGTTCTGTATGTATTATTCTCAGTAGGCATAGCTATTGTCTCTATTTTAATGAGGCACATTTCCATTTTAAGACAAAATACCTAGTTTATTGGGTAAACAACTGGTTCCTCCCTATCCAGCAGGTCTCCCCTAATAGTTTCTGCAGAGAGGCCTTTGTTCATCACACATCCCAAAGTCCATTCAGCCCTTCCTTACTTCTGATTCCTGAATTTCCCCATATCACTGGACAAGCTTCCACCATCTGTAAGTACCTTGCCTATGCTCTGTCTTCAATTTGTCTTCCTTAGAAGCCATGGCCCCTGAGGGAAGGACCATGTAGGACTTGCTTACTGTTATAGCCCCAGCACTTGGCATAGTGCCTGACTTAAGAGATGAGCACTCATTAAGTTTGCTGATTGAAACAATGAATAAATGAAAGCTAACTTCAATTTTCATTTCTGTGAAAGTACGAATTAATTGCTATGTTACATAATCATGTACATAAATAAAACTTTTTAAAAACAATGTCCAGACAGTAGCAGTTAAAAGCCTGGTCTCTGGGGTAGCAAATGGTTGCTACCTGGCTAAATCCTGGCTCTATTCAAAGTGACTCATGCAAATGTCTTAATCTAAGTGTCACTTGCCATAAGATGAGGTTAACAGCACCTATTTAATAGAATGACCATAAGTTAAAATGGTGTATTTAGAACATTTACTGGAATAGTGTGAACAATTACTATGATGGCTATTTAAAAAAGCCAACATAGGAAATATTTCATTAGAATGTTATGATACCCAGGAAAAATAAAACAAGTAATAATGAAAGAAAAACAGTGTACTCCTTATTTTTATGTATTAGTGAAATAGGAAGAATGACCTTTGGATTCTTTTATCAGGCATAGCAGTAAAACTGGCATCTTGAATAATGGGTCAACATCTTAAAATGGA
Organism: Ctenomys sociabilis; assembly: GCA_004027165.1. Lineage (NCBI taxonomy): Eukaryota > Metazoa > Chordata > Mammalia > Rodentia > Ctenomyidae > Ctenomys > Ctenomys sociabilis. The sequence continues at coordinate 95,629 of PVKA01000045.1, forward strand.
GGTCAGTAAGAAAATGAATTCTCTTCATTTAAATTAGGTTAGTGGTTGTCTTGGGATGTCAGTAATAGCCTCTGCCTGGTCTAGAAAGAATCTGTTCCACTACTAAACAATTTTAAAATTGTACTTTTGGGATGACTCAGTAGATACCAACTGCATAGTTGGTGTCTCCTCAAAACACTTGCCCTTTCCACAGTTGGCCTAAACCTTACATCAAGTATAGAGTACACTTAGATCTTAACATAAATTAGTAGTACTACAAAGGAATAACTACAAATGTACCTCTATTTTAAACAAAAATCTTGAGAATAAATAAAGATAAAAGGAGAACAAAAAACAAAAACTGGGGAAAAACACAAAGCTTTAAAATCTGTAACTCCAAAAGGCCAAAACTATTGAGGGGAAGTCTTATATGTTCTCATGAAAAGCAGTAAATGGGAAACAACTCTTCTTTTTCTTGTATTTGTACTTGCTGAACTCTGGTCGCATCCCTGGCTGGCTGTGACCCTCACCACGATGCTAGGTATCACCCTGAGCCTAGAGCTTTACGTGTACCACTCACAGGACTTAGATGAAGTCAATCAGCTCCTTCAAGAAGGCTCCCCTAACATCGTGGCTGGGTGATGTATTCCTCCTATGATTCTCACAGTATGTCTAACATAGTACTTATCACAGCAGTAATACCAATCTACTTACTCTTACTATTGCATATCTGGCAGAAATGGGCAGTCATTATAAGATAAAGATGTTGGAGAATGACCTGAGGTTTGAATCTTTTATTGTTAGCCTAAAGTTTTAGAAAATGTTTCCAGTTCAAAAATAATCTTCAACACAAAGATGTCAGAAAAATGTCTTACAGATTTTTTTCCAAAATACTGAATAGAAAAATTGTATTATGTACTTTCCCAGAATACTATTTTAGCTAATGGATGTAAGTAAATGAAAGTTTCTGTTTAAAAATTTTCTCCTTTCCTACTAAAAACATTCAATATATATTAGAAAAATATCAGCCTACAATGGCATCAAATTCTAACCAATCCACAATCCTTAATCTTGACTCTAACCCCAGCACACAGCACTCAAACATAGCAGGACTGCAATAAACAACTTGTCAAATAAGTAAATGGGAAAAAAAAAAAAACAAAAAAAAAAAAACAACTTTTTAAAGCATATGACTGATATCTTCTTACATTAATTTCATTACCTGCATACTCATAAAACCAAGCCAGGCACTTCTTGCTTGAAAAATGTTCCTCTCCACTTATTAGTCTAGCAGGGGGTTGGGATCTGCAATAGCTTAGAAAACACACAAAGGCCTAAGATTTTTATCAAGTCTCAACTCGTAGCGAAAAACTAAGTTAAATAAGAACTACTTCAATTCAAATTGTTTTTCTTTTAAGATGACATAAGAAAAATGGATTTAAATATTTGTAATTTGAAACAGTAAGAATTTCTGGCTAACAAATTGCAACTGATACTTTGCTTACTATCAAATTCCAATTAATACCAACTAAAATGATCTCTCCAGATCTTAGAACTACATAGTTTACCCTAAGTCACAATGCAGTATTATTATATACCACGAATCTGCTATACTGTGAAATTGTACTTATGTATAACATATACTCATCTGAAAACAAAACCATATGAAGTGTATTTTGATACTTAGTATTTGAAGATAAAGATATACTAAGATATAGATAAAATTTTAAGGGATTAACTACTTATCAAGCCTAAACGGATCTTTTAAAAGGTAGACAATATCTTTGCTCTGATAGAGCAAAGTATCACCTGAGTTCTAATAATCTGCTTTCCCAGCTACTTTAATATCCTTCATTTAAGTAATTTTGATACATTATACACTTAAGATGGCCACAAATTAAAAAACAATTTACCTATTTTTCACAAAAATAAGAGCTAGCAAAATAAACATGTCAAATTCTAATATTCACCACCAGGTACACTCCAAAGTAAAAGATAATTATTCCATTAATAGCCCAAGAGCTCAGTGTGGTAGTACATGCCTGTAATCCTAGCTGTCAGGAGGCTATAGTAGGAGCACTGCTGTGAGTAAGAGGCCAGTCTGGGCATACATCAAGTTCAAGAGCAACCTGAACCACATACCTGCCTCAGAAAAGCAAAAAACATAATTTCTGAGGCCCTTTTTGCCTCAGTACAGTTAATAAAGGGGGAAAAAAAAACCTATTTTTAAGATCTGAAAAGTCATACTATTTTGATACTTAATATTTGAAAATAAAAGGATATGTTAATAAATTAAAAGGATATATTATTCCTGCAAAAGGAGGATGCAGACTATACAGTCACTTCCCTCACATTTTAAACAGATCTCTCTTCAAGGAAAGCGCTATTATTTCATCCAGGGCTGGCTACTGCTGGTTTTAATGGCAACATCTCCAATTATTGCCTTAATTGTCAATTCTTGATACAAACACATCCAAAAAAAGATGGGGGGCACTTCTCAAACCTGAATTGCAAAGATTTCTGCAGCACAAAATGTTTCTGTAATTGCTAAATGAAGACCCGTAAATTTAGTTGTTTTTCTTCTTTTTCTCCAAAAGAATATAGAGTACAATAGCTGCGAAGATATTAATCTTTATATTGAGAGTTTACAGTGCGGTGAGTGGTAGAAAACAAAAAGCACGACAGCACGTAGGGCCTAATTCCCCGCACGGAGAATCAGGACAACGATACTTCCCGAAAATTGGGTTCCTGTAATTTAAAAGGCCTCCCGCTGGGGCGTCCAGGTTGGGTCATTTCAGATACTAAATACGAAGGCCACTTAGAGCATGCTCGTCCTTCCTCTGATTCCCAAAGCAGTTGCCCACATTCCTCATGCTCTGCTCCTTTCAGCACCCTACAATGGAATCCTAGATAGAAATGATCCTTCTAGGTGTGGAAAAAAAAAGGCGCAGGAAGAGTGAAGGGCGTGGGGGCAGGGAAGAAAGCGGAGGGAGCGCAAGACGCACTTCCACGCCCGTGCCCCGCCGCCCCGCGCGGCGACCCTGCGCTCCGACCGCACACGCGAACACGAGGTCGGCCCGGCGCGGAGTCGGTTCTCCCCGTCTGCGGGCTGCGCCGGGCCGGCCCGATCCCTTCCTCCCCCGGTTGTCCTGCCAAAAGGAGGAAAGACCGGAGTGGGGGGTGCTACCTGGAGATTTTACACTTTTTGAGGCCTCCGTCCTCCGCCACTGCCGCTGCCACCCCGGAGGCTTTTCTCTTCTTCTTCACCGGCATCTTTCGCCCTCCCCGGCAGGGTGGGCAGCGAGCCGGGGACGGGGCTGCCGTCCGCCCGGGGCCCCTCAGCGCCGGCACCCGACGGTTCCCGGAGGAAGCAGCGAGCGAAGGAACGGAGCCGCCGGCCCTTGCCGGCGCGGCCAGCTGCTTGCCGTCCCCAGCTCTCGTCTCTCTTCGCCTGAGACAGCCGGTAGCTTCTCGTCGCTGGACACTACGGCTTGATTTCACCAGGAGGAGCTAGCAGGCACTGCACCGCTCCGCCACTACTCAGGAAAGCAGAAGCGCTGCTTGACCCGGAAGAGAACTGCCCAGGACCGGAAGTGGCCCCACGCAGAGGGGCGTGTGGTGGTCGTGGCCTTGCCGGCGCCCCGCCCACCCCAAGCCGAGCGGAGGAACGTGCTCTGAGGCAGCGGGCCCAAGTCGGGGTTTTGTCCTGCTTCCTTCTCTTTTCCATTCTGCCTTACTGTTGGTAGTCCAAAAAAGTTTCATGAAATCACTAATGCTTTGTAGTTGGGTTAAAAATAACCTGGGAAGTACCCCTTCACTGCTGACGTCGTCTTTAGCGTCACTCAGGTGAGTGTTCCTCCCGCCCCTTGAACGTCTCGCCTCCCGGAGCCCTGCGTTTCCGGCCTCTGCATGCTGTCTCCTGTGCTGACGCTTTTTTTTTTTTTTTTGTCTTTTTGAGACAGGGTCTTGCTATGCAGCTCAGGCTGGCCTTAAGCTCACTTTGTAGCTCAGGCTGGTCTCGAACTCACAACAATCCTCCTGCCTCAGCCTCCCGAGTGCTGGGATTATAGGCATGCGCCACCACGCCCGGCTCCGTGCTGACGCTTCTGCAGAACTCGCCTCTCAGGCAGCGGGCGCTCGCTGAATAATAGGAACTTGGAGGGCAGCTCTGAGGGGCGACGCCCCAAACACCCCATGCGCACTAATCGCTCTCTCCACCTTCACTTAGGTAGAAATAATTGTTTGTAAATAAGGACCGTCGTGTAAAGATTAAGCAAAAATCGTATCTAAAATCGAACAACGGTGATGTTAGAGGACTAACATTTTCTTTAAAAATAGTAAAGAAAACTACTATTTTAGAAAAAACTTTACTATTGGGTTTAGAGAGACTACCTCTTCAGTTAGACCCTTGACTGATTAGGATATTCATTTAGTGCTGTTAATTGAATGGATGTTGGCCCCCAGTAGGTCAGTAAGTGTTGATGGAATGAAATTGAGCCATTTATTTTCAAGGAAAATAAAGCCAAAAACCCTAAGAAACTAAATCAAACAGGTGTCCCTCAGAAGTATTAGTTATGTGAGCCAAGAAACTTACCTTTCTTGGATGTAAAATTATGTTACACCAAAAGAATGTGGAAAACCTTTAATCCTTCAACCCAGGGAAAAATGTGTGATGCCAAAAAGTTAAGCTCAATCAGATTAGTTTACTAAATGGAACCATCTACCAAAAGAAGAAAGAGACCTGTTCAACACTCAGTGCAAACAAAATCCAGCCTGTTAGAAAAATCTATAGGACAAATAGCCTAGGTTCTGCAACAGTTATTGGGAAGAGATACAATGAATTCAAAAGAGATTTAATGAACAGATCAATTATGTGCAGAGCTGGGGAACAAACAAGCCTCAAGCATGCCAGGAAAGTCCTCTGCTACTGAGTCAAACCTCCACACAGCCCCATCTCTGTCACTTTAAATATGGTTCTTTGAATTTTAACTGGAGTCCCGTAGTTCTATGGGACAACTGGAAATTTTAACACTAGCTGCATATTTGATGAAATTCTAAGACATCTGTAGTGACATATCAGTTACACTTGGAACCTGTAATGGGGTAGAGTTGGAGTAAGACTGTAAAAAAAAAAAGTACAGGAGAACTTTTTTGAATAAGAGATATATTCTATCCTCCACTGAAGTATACACGTAGAAATGTATGCCATATATGGTAAAGTATTATGGCTCTTTCTTTTGCAGCAACATTTTTTTTTTTACAGAAAGTAATGAGAAGGAAAATAGAAAAATATGATCAGTCTTCACGTCCATAAGATACTTGGTAACTTTAGGGAAGCCATAAGAACTTTATCCTTCATCTTAGATTATATAAAAAGGTGTTTAAAACAAAACAAAACAAAACAAAACGAGCTCACGCTAAATACTAGCCATCTGTAATGGCAGTAGACATAGTACTTATGCTGCATAGGGAAGAAGCAAAGTGCCCAAGATACCTTTGCCATGTTTTTCAGACACACTTTCTTTGGCTTTTGAAAGTTACAGAATAAAATTTAGGAGCATGAGCTTTAAAAATAGTTGTGTCTCTACCAAGGTAACAAAAAATGGTACCTTAAAAATGTGTTTATATATTCTGTACTTTATTTTCCTAACAGTTCTTTAAAATAGGATTTTACCACTTCTCAGGAAAGCAGACAACATAGACATTAAATGGTCTGTGGGATGCCATGTGTTATTGTGGTCCCAGATGTATATAAATGCTCTTTTTTTCTGAAGATTAATATTGATTTTCAAAACAACATTGTAAGTCTAAGTTTTGTTAATATTTCCATATACAGAAACCCAGAGAGAGTTAACCCTAAGAGAACAGTAAAAATTAGATATTTAAATGGGATTTTCTAATGTAACTGATGCCAAATACTCTATGCATCCTAAAATGGTGTACTTGTTGAGGTTTATATCTAGATATCCTCCCAAAGCCTCATGCAGTAGTAGGTGGGGAGTTTCAAAGGTAGCTGAATTAGGGTATAAATATAGAATAAGGATGTGATGCTGGGATTAAGGCTGTGAATATTGGAAGCCTCACTCTGGGTATAAATGGCATCAATCAAAAGACAGCCTGAATGCAATACAAAGGGTAGAGGGAAAGCAGGGCTGCAGAGGTGGCAGATGCTTCTGCCGCTGCTGCTGATCCCTCCTGGCTGCTCTGACGCCCCTCTGCCCTAACACCCTCCCCTGGAGCCAGCCCCATGGACTAAAACATCTACAAAATGTGAACTGAAACATACTGCTTCAACTTTGCGTGTCAGGTGTTTTAACAGAAAACTAATCAAAACTGCGGTAGATCACATTGTTTGTAGCTTGACTATGACTGCGGTTCATTCTGAGACCCAGAGTGAAAGAATAGCCCTATATGGAACATTGCTTGTCATCATGGTAAAGGAAAAGGAAAACGTTGGAAATCCTATGCTGGTTATTAAAGGTTCTGCTCTTTAACACTCCTGTTCAAGCCATATGATTACACCTGAGGTCACCACGTCTAGAATATAGAATCCACACTAATTCTTATGCTGCTATCTGAGAACTAAGCAACTAAACTAAGGATAGCAATGTGTAATGCTGAAACTTGAAATACCTATGGTTTTGGTCTTCTAAATGTGTACTGCTTCCAATGTCATATCAATTATTGCTATACTCTCTAAAGTAAATATTTGTAAGAAAAAGGTAATAAAAGAAAACCAGAGACAAGAAAAGTCATAGGATTGCTCTGATACAATGTTGTATATGGTTTGATATCTAAATTTTTGTGTAAAAATGTGTGATTTCCTTCACATTCTATAGGGATTTAAAACTTAGAATAACCATGGTTGTTGGAAAATACCAGTTCCATGTTATGTCTAAGGTGTTTGAAATTCAGATAGTGAGGTTAAGTTCAACTGCTTCTGTTACAGGATAATAATACTATTAAGCTTCTCTTCTGGATGTTTAGCAACTAAAGGTTACAGACCAAAAATTAGAGAAAAAGAGGGGCTACAAGGATAGCCAAGATTTTGCCCATAGCCCTTTAAGGTCAGGGAGGACTCAGGACATAAGAGAACCTGTGCTGTGACATCTTGTAACTCAGTGGTGTTTAAATTTTCTGATCAAGGAGGTTATGGGGCTACAGAGGAAAGTGATTGATGAGGTATAGTGTGCCTAAGGAGAGTCACCTAGAGAGAAAATATCTTCTCAGGCTTTCACAGAGAGCAAATTGGTCAAGTAATGGCCATGACTCATCCAAATGGCTGACACTGACAAAAGATCTACAAACTACTGTATAGGTTTTCAGGGTAAGTCCTGAGGGGATTTGAGCTTGTCAGATACAAAAGTTACATTTCTTGTTATGTAGGTCTTGCTTTATCTTGGTCTTAATCATCCAGCAGAAAAATATAACCAGGTGGTATAAAAATAATGCCATATTAATATGCTGAGCTGTAAAAAGCTTAATTTCTGACAACTGCCAGTTGTGCTGATAACCCATACTCCTATGGACTATTGGACTATATTGGGTTATTTTGCTGAATTGAAGTACCTACAATATTTTGAATGGCATCAAGTATGAAAAGGTCCTTTAAAGACTTCTCCAAGGACCAGGGAGATGGCTCAGTGGAATAAGCACTTCCCTGGCAAGCGCAAGGGCCTGAGTTCAATCTCTGTTTCCACCAAAAAGAAAAAAAGAAAAAAAAAAAGACTTCTCCAAATATAGCTTCTCTAATAACAGTGGAACACCAGTCTGTTGACAAAATAAAACAAAAAGGGGCATATAAATGAAGGACCATTTTGTAGTGAAAAAAAAAAAAATATATATATATATATATATGTATGTACAAAATAGGATAGATATACAGCTGTCTTTATTCAATGAGAATAAAGGTCTGTACTAATATTGCTTAGACAAGATATGTTTGCATCTTGTATTCCGAATAACTACTATGAGGACAAAAATATGCTGTATTAGTTATTGTAACTGTCCTACTAACCTGTTTTGAAGCTGTTTCATTGCTATTTTTTTCCTCATTAAAATTACTAAAAAATTAGAAAAAAAAGAATCCTCCTGCAGAGAGAAACACCAAATCATACTACAGTATGAGATTGGACTAAAGTGTTTTCAAGGTACACAGAAGAATAGATTCACAGAGTGGTGTTAGCGAAAAGCAGGAAATTGGTTTCTGTTTATACTTCAGTGTGGTAGATGGGTGCTATGTTCTGGATTCAGAATGTCCCTCAGAACTCTCATGTCCTCAGATGTGGGGCTTTTGGAGGCTGCTTGGATCATGGGGGTACTGTATGCATCTGTGGTTTCATCCACAATTGAGTTCAATGGCTGAGTGGCTGCTGGGAGTTGGTACCTGGTCAGAGAGGCTGGTCACTGGAGATGTGACTGGATAGAGAATTCTGTCCTGTTCAACTCTTCCTGTTTGCTTCTGGGCCATCATGAACTGAGCAGTTTTCCTCTGCCAAACCCTTCCTCCATGTCCTTTGTGCCTTGGAGCCATCTTACTGCTGACTGAATCTTCTGTAACCTGTGATCCGAAATAAACCTCTGCTATTTTAAGAATACCAGTATATATCATTAGGTACTGTGTTGTAGCTACAAGAAATTAACTGAGACAATTACATTTTCCAAGAAGGTACCAATATCTGTGAACTCATCTATTATAAAATATTACCATTCCATATAAAAAAGAAAATATTGAATGTAATAATATTTGATTTTTGAGTTATGAGAAATGTACTGTATTAACATAAGACAATAATAGAAGAAATTGGATTTGAAACTGGGAATCTAATATTAATTTCAAGTTTTGTGTAACTGAAAAATTAAAATTCAATCAATATTTAAAATTCACAATGATTAAAAAAATAAGTAAAATTTAGAAATAGTGAAGTTTATGAACAAAGAAGATAACAGAAGAGAACCACCTAGATTAAATACTTTAGGAAAAGTCATAATTCATAAAATTCTGGATTTGAGATCCTGTGTAGAAAACTGTTCTGTGTGGACAATGACAGAGCAATCTCAAGTTGAGACCTAACCAGGATAACTAAGAACAAGAGCTCAAGAGGGAAATTCTATTAAGCAGGACACCCAGCTTGCTAATTAGTATGTGAATATGTACCCCAAATGAAGAAAAGTAGTTCATAGAATGAAATTGCTGGGGGATAGTGCACTGCTTTGGTGTTGCTCTTCAGAGAACTGATGGTTGGTTGAGCTGCTAGAGAAGACCACAAGTAAATGTAGTTTTTCCATTGTATCCTTAAAAGTGCTTTCATAATTTTAGTCATTGCTAGTGTCCCAGTTACTTTTCTACTTGTTACAAAATACCCACACCCAAAATGAAAGAAGGAAAGCTTTATTTAGCTCACAGTTTGTGGAGGTTTCAGTTTCATACTCAGTTGGCTCCCAGGCAGAGTGGCACATGGCAAAGAGCAGTGGTTTGGCAGCAGAAAACAGTGAAGAGCAAAGGGCAGGGTAGCAGCTGTGGCTTCTAGCCAGCCTCTTTCCCTTCCACACTGACTGGGAAGACTAGTGCTCCACCGCCAAGATTGGAGCTCCTCCAGAGTACCATGGCTTTGAAGATCAAGCTCCTCCCAAATGGCACAGTTACAAAGTGGTGCAAGGAAGATTGGGATGTCTCTAAAGAAATGGTGTTAAGGGTGTAGAATTTACATAATGTTCGAGCCTTCCTCTTGCACAGGATGAGGTTGTTTACAAACTAAGAATCCTGGCTGCCTGCAGAGTCACTTAATTAAACTTCTTAACCTCTAACTGGTTGATAACAGTGTATCAACCAGTACAGCCAGGTCAGAGTCACATTTGTTGTTACACTATGTATTTCTTCAACTTACTGTGGAAAAGGTGGCATAGTTGCAAGGATTTCTTTAAATGGGAATAACACTTTGCTACAATACTATATGGAAACCCACAACCTAAAGGAGGAAAGCTTGATGAAAGCTTGATTTTGGCTCCTATTTCAGTTGTCATAGTCCTTTGGTGATTGATAGGGCCTAGGTAGAAACAGCAGAGTAGGGACTGGAAGAGGAAGCATGTTCAGCTCCTAGCAGGGAGACCAGGGGAATAGGGATGGAGGGTGGGAGGAGCCAGGAGAGGTGATGTATGTACTTCAAGGTCTCATCTTAGTGAGCCACCTCTTCTGACCAGCCACCCCTGGATGGCAAGTCAGCTACAATGCCTCCATGATCCAGTCCCTTCCCAGGTACATGAGACTTTGGGAACATTTTAGTTAATAACCATAGCACAATAGAATGATGGTGTATCAGTCAGTGTTCTTAGGAAACAACCCTAGATATACAAATGTATGAGTAATTACAAGATTGGCTTTTGATGGTCACCCTTGATAAATGAGTACAGAGGGCATCTATACACTGGAGACCAAAGATTTCAGGCCAAGGTCTGGACTCACTGCATTGCCTGTACAAGTCCTTATCAGGAAGCTGATGGGGCTATGCCAGAAAGCTGAAGAGTCTGTAACAGAAGGTTGAAAGATCCATGGCTGAAGATGAAGATTCTGCACTAGAAGGCTGAAAACTACAGTGGAAGCTGAAGAGGCTGCACTGGAAGTCAGGAGATGACCAAGCTTAGGGTGAAGAGTGCAGCACCTCTGAAGAACAGAAATCCATCTGTCCTTCCTCATTTCCCCATTATACCATTGGGGCAGTGAGCTGCCTAAGGTGAGAGGACCCTCCCTGGGTCCTACACCCTAATGTGTATAATTGCTAAGCTCATTTAGTTGAGCTTCTAAACATTGGTTAAAAAATCTATTATTATGAATCACTTTTCTTATCTGTAAGAAAAATAACATTACCTTATCTGAGTAATTTTAAAGCATTGGGGTTATTTCTCAAAACTTCTAAGGGGCATAAAATTATGTATCAGTATCTTACATTATGCCCAACAAAAATAAATTGTAGTGTAGTTAATTGCTAACTGGTGGTCAGCTTGTCACACCCAGTCCAGTTGAACTAGGGTGGTGCTAGGTGTGGGAGGCCCACCTGAGGACCGTTGCCAGCAGCATGAGATGCAGAACTGAAGAAGCTGTTGAGATGCTGTTTGGGAAGATGTTTGGAGAAACTGCTGTAACTGTTGGAAGTTGCTGGTTCTCTTGAGCTGTTCTTCTCCAGGACCTTGTCATGCTGGCTTTTCTCGTGAACTTGGCTGTTCTGGTTGCTGGAGGAGCTTAGGTCCTTTGTTGTCACTGAGAGTGGTTGTGGTTCATTTTGGGAGAATCTCTGGTTCTCTCACCTGGAGCATCATTTCCTAGCCCTGGAGGGAAAGATGGTGCACAGCTCAGCATCCTGGAGAAGCTTGTCACATTGGTTTTGTTGATGGAAACTCAGCTTTGTTTATAGCTGGAGGAGACCTCACTGTTGCTGAGGACAGACAGCTGTGGTACTTTTGGAGAGAGCTCTGGTTCTTACCTTGAGTGTTGCTTCCTGGCTCCAGTGCATATCTCTTAGCCTGCTGGCACAGATCCTTCATCCTGCTGGCATAGACTTTGTAGATTCCACCCCTGACCTTTGTACCTTTCCAGCACAGATCTGTGAAATAGGCCTGAATGAGACACTGTCATGGGCTCTCGGCCTCCAGTTAGACTTATGAGAAGCATTGTCATGGGCTCTAGGTTTTCAGCTGAACTCATGCAGGATATAAGGGTCCAGGTTCTTAGCTGGATTCTTTGGTCTGCATGCATAACCAAGTACAAAGAAGAGGTAAAGAGGCTTTCTGGGAGGCTCTGTTGCACCTTATTTGGGTTCATCCAGCAACTCCCAGGATGTCACATATTCTTGTGAAAGCTGTTTCCTGTGATTTTATCTGCATAATATGATAATCATTCATTAAAGCATTTTTGTCCCCTCATACTTCCATTAACTTCTGTTACCACCGTCCTCATAACTAAAAATGCATTCAAAGCTTCAACTATTTGTCCTTTTCTTTGAGTATCATACCTTGTTCATGGCTCCCAGTTTTCCACTGGGAAAAGTATATTACTTTTGTGTTTTTAGTTGATAATTTGTACCTTGAAGAACCCCCACATGAACCTGATGAAAAGGCCTGCATCACATGGAGATCTTAGCTCTCCCTCCTTTCTCCAATGAAGCCTTCCCTAGATATGTTTCATTGACTCCTAATCCTAGTCCTGACCAGAACATGATATGCAGGATAGAAATAATTTTTAATAAATGCATTTCTTAATGGTGTAAAATTTGAAATTTCATATTTGATTGGAGACTAAGGGATTAAAGTTGCCAAACAAATGCCTTGGGGGGATTTTTAACTTGGCCTCTTCTTTTAAATGTATCCTGAGCTACTCCTATGAGTAAGTTGACAGTGACAATTTTTTGGATGTTCTATTTTCAGAGCAACAGGCTATGTCAGTTATTTTATCACAGAATTTACCCAAAAAAAGATGTTGGTTATGAAGCAGAAGGCTCTAATTTAATTGCATGTTACTCAACAACCATTTCATATAAATAAAAAAGGAAATAACCTGAAATAACCATTTATGTGAACATTTTTAGTAATAGTTGCCATGGTGTAATAAAGCTTCAGCACTTTACATCAATGATATTTAAAAAATGACATTGAAGGATATTATTCAACTGTATGTCAAAGCAAAATTGTTTCTTCCATGTAAAAGAGAAGCTAAATTATGAACACTGTAAAGAAAGAGAAGCTTTCAAGCATTTTAATAAGTATCATCAAAGGAAAAGGTTACTTACTAATATTTTGAAACTTTCTATCCTCAGGGCCTTAGCACAGTCATTTTGCTAGTATACTTCATTATCTTAAAAGGAAAAATGAAAAGTAATATCTTCATTTTTAGAAAAATGATTATAATGTGGTGTAGGTGCAACACACTTTACTAAGACAGCATTATGTAGGGGAGTTTTCAAACCTGTGAAGTCTACCAGGCCTGGCATGTCATGGAAAGGAGTGATAGGGCCTGCGTGTGAGGTGCTGGGATGGGTGGTTTGTGTCCCACTGTAAGTACCAACATTTGAATGGACGAGGTTAGGCTAGAGCTGCAAGACAGCCAGCTGTTCAGCTGCCTCCATTACCCATCAAGAGTCAGTTGGGGGCTTCATGTTTTTTGGGTTTTTTGGGGGGGTTATCTGAATAGATTATTACCTGAATATTATTGTTTTTATAATAGAGAAAAAAAGAAAAGATATAGTTTCTGCAGTTATTCGTTTGGAAGACATTAGAAGGCACGATAGTCATTGGTACTATTCTTGGGGGTTGCCAGGATTCAAACCCATGACCTCACACTTGCCAGGCAGGCTCTGCACCACTGAGCTATATTTCTGCCAGGACTGCTATTAAGTAATACCTTTCTTTGTCTCTTTGTCTCTGTCTTTGTCCTCTCCCATTTTATTCAAAGGTCTAGTTGAACTTACTGCCTACTTGCAGTCATATGTTTGACTATTGGCCTACAAAACCTGAGTGGTAATGATGTGTTGAAACTTGGGCTGGTCAATTAGCTCAGCAGATTAAAGTGCCTGCAAGCAGGAGTGCGATCCCTGGGCCTACTGTGCTGGCCTCACCTCCGGAAGGTGCTGAGACAGCAATTGAGACTGGGCGTGGTGGCATGCACCTGTAATCCAAGCACTTGTGAGGCTATAACTACAAGAATCACTGTGAGTCAGATCCAGTACTGAGACTCTGAATACTCTGTACACCCTTCCTTAAAATACAGAAAAAAAAAAAAAAAAAAAAAGAAAGAAACTTTAAGGGCCAGAATGTGGGTTGTCGCACAAGATTCAAACTCTTAGTAGATTCAAACTCTTAGTACCTCGCACTTGCCAGGCAGGCACTGCACCACTGAGGTCTCTCCCTCAATGCCAGTGAGATTGATTGGGGTAGGGGGTTAGACAATTCTTATATATGCTAATTATAGCTAAAGCTCAAGATTGAGGAATTTTTTATATCAGAAAGTACACAACATCATAAAGTTATACTTTTTTTGTGTGAATTCAGTCCAAAAATGGCATTCTTTTATTTTAAAACAATAATTTTAGAATAGTTTCTGCCATACCACCTGCAGTCTCTACCATTAAATATGCTTAAAATTAACTTTGTTACTCAATTTTTAGATATAAGGAAGCACTGGCATTCAAATAAGTAATTCAAAGAAGTCAAATATTTAAATTACTTAACTGAACTGTCCATACAGTGCTCATAATTAAACACATAAGTAGTTTTTGCAAGGACCTCTGCACCTTGATTTTGCTTGCCTGCTTGCTTTTATTTTTTTATTTTTTCTTTCTTCTGTGTGTTGCTGCGTCTGTTAGCAGAGAAGAAAATCATCCCCATTCGATCACATTGCTGGCCTGTTCCTCCACCTCCTCAGTCACATGGAAGACCTGTGTAGAAGTGCACATGGATGAGCTTTTTCTGCTGTGTGCTAGGAACCAAAGAAATAGCCGCTAGCTATTGCCATACAAACCAGGGAAGCTCCAGATCATCTCATGAGTTTGAGGAGCAACATTGAAGGCACAGTGGGCAAAAGTGTGTTCATTACACATATATTGGGAGACAGCTTCCAACTTGAGAGACCCTGAGATGGTTGGCAAGTGTCCCTCAATCCAAAGCTTCCCATGGATGAGCAGAGTGCAGGAACTGCTCAGTTGTTTAGTAGCCACCAGTCACAGGTGGCTCTGTGGATGTAAAATGATCTGTTGGAATTTGGTCTTTTGGTAAGTGTATGCTTTTATACTTTGATGAAACTGGGATTTTAAGAAAAGCCCATTTTAAGTCTGGGCATGGTAGTGCACCCCTGTAATCCAGGGTTGAGGAAGCTGAAAACAGGAGGATCACTATGAGTCTGAGCTGTAGTGAGATCCTGTACCAAATACATTTTTTAAAAAAAGGAAAGAAAAAAAAGAAAAAGAAAATCCCATTTTAAATTCCTCAAAATATGGAACTTAGTAGTGAGGGGCTGCATTCTATGTTGCCTGATGAAGTATATTCTTGGTCCAAATTCCTAGCCCACTACCTGATTTTATTTTAATTCTTTTTTTTTTTTTTTTTGTATTTTTCAGGGTCTCACTACTAGATCAGACTTGTAGTGATCTGCCTCCCAAGAGCTGGGATTACAGGCAAGTGCCACTACACCCAGTCTCAATTGCCCATCTCGGCATGCTCCAGGGGTGGGGCCTGCATTGTAGGCCCCGGTCGAACCCCCAGTCCCTGCACCTGCTTGAAGGTGCTTTAATCCGCTGAGCTATTTGGCTAGCCCTATTTTAATTCTTATCAGTGAGACTGATCACCCACATCTATTTCAAGTCCTTTCCCTAATTGTCTACTGATAAGCTTACTGATTAATAATAAATGCTCACTTATTTAGTATCTCCTTCCTCTTTCCAAATATTTTCAGTGCAAGTAACTACTGGAATAATTGGCTCTCTATTAGACCCTCAAGTAATGTTAACAACTATTCACTGTTTTAGGGAAACAGTCATAAGACACGCAATTCCTTTTATTCTCCAGGGATACATAAAAATGTGTAGCGGTAAATATATTTATTGGCATTGAACATTATATTTCAAGCCAGAGTGTTGGCTTAATCTGTTTGGATTGCTGCAGTACCTTCTAAACAATAAGAAAGCTTATAATTTATAAACAATGTGAAATTTACCATCTACATGTAGTTATGTAGCCTGGGGAGTTCAAGATAAAGGTGCCATAGATCTGTTTTCTGGTAAGGTCCTGTTCCTCACAATGCAGCTATGTGTCCTTACTTATTAGAAGGGGCAGAAAGTGCCTTTGGCATTTTTTGGTTTTGGTTTTTTTTTTTTTTGCTTTTCTTTTTGTTTTTTTGGCAGTACTGGGGATTGAACTCAGGACTTTCCACTTGCCAGGCCTGTGCCACTGAGCTGGGCATTCTTTTATAGAAGGACAAATCCCCTTTATGCAGGCAGAGTCCTCATGGCCTAATGATCACCTCCCAAAGCCCTGGTTCTCAGTACTATCACATTCAGAGATTAAGTTGCAACATGGGAACTTAAGGGAACATAGTCAGACCACAGCCAGTATACATTTCATAACAGTGGTGACTGAAATCAGTAGTAAGCTCCAAATTATATAACTTAGAAAAAAAGGTCTTCTAAGACATTCATGTACAGTTATACAGCACTGTCTACAAATAATACTAGCTAATTAGTTACTTGATATAAAAAGTAATGTATATTAGTCTGGGTCCTCCAGAGAACAAATAGGAGATGAGAGATTTTTTTTTTTTTAATGGGAATTGGCACACACTATTATAGAGATTGAGTCCCATGATACAACATCTGAACACTGAACAACCAGAAAAGCCATTGGTGTATTCATCCTGAGCTTGATGCCCTAAAAATCAGAGGAACCAGTGGTATAATTCTGTTTGAATCAGAAAGCTTGAGAATCTGGATCAAAGATTCAGGAGCCTAGAGTTTTGCCTAGAAGGCAGGACATGGATGTTGAGTACAAGAGCTAATTTGTCCCTTTCTACCCTTTTTCTTTCTGGGCCCTCAGGTTGTGATGATACCAGTCCACACTGATAAAGGCTGTCTTTTCATTCAGTTTATTGATTTAAATGTTTGAAATCATGTCACATAAATCACTTCATAGAAAATACTATTCAAAAATAGTATTTTACCAGCTTTCTGGATATTTCTTAATCCAGTCAAGATGACTGGTATTTTCTCTTTAAACTGATACAAAAGTTGTAGTTTACTTAATAAGTGGGATGATATTTCATAGCTACCATTACATCTTTCGTATAATTTTTTGATATTTATCAAATGAGGAAAATGCAAAAAGACTTTTGCTGCAGTCATTTTCATGAAATTGAAGTAGATGTTTTAGAGATCACATAGAATAGTAGATTGCTCTATGGAGGAAACGTTTTCAGGACAAGGTCAGAACTATTTTCATAATAATTGAGATATTATATGTCCCTTTGACTGTCCTTTTCCAATTTCATTGGTGGTATGTGGTAGTTGGACTTTTAAACTGGTACCTATAGAGAGCCCTTCCTGGTCCTCATCAAGGCCCAGGAAGTTTATGTTTGTAATCTCTTGGAGAATTATTGGAGTTTTAGTGAGTCAATTCCAGTCAAATACTTCCGGTGTAACCTGTGGTGGGAATAAAAACACTGAGGCATATTTGTAGTTGTGGGGAGCCAAGGGGTTCTAGGTTCAACCATGATAATGGCTGTCTATTATCAGAACAAAGCCTTTGACCCAGGGCCAAGGGTTTTACTCATTCATGAAGAAAGGAATGGCTTGAGGATGAATGACTGAGATGCTGGCTGGAAGTAGATGAGTGGTGTGAGCTGGGCTAAGTAGAAGAGAAAAGGAAATGCAGAAAGAGTAATCCGCATTTTGCACTTGAGATAGTATCAAATGTTTTGAGGTTGGTGTGTCAACGCTGATGTGTAGTCTTTCAAGCCCCAGGAATTGATAGCCTCTATCTCAAGGCTGATCCAAGCTGACAGTACTATCTCTTTGTCCTGTCTTGTCCTAACTCACACAAGGGAACAATGGAGAGGGGTTCCAGGGAAATACAGCTGCCATCTTCAAAGACCATCAGCACCTAGGCTGGACCTACTGACGCTGCTTAGAGCCAACTAAAGGGAAAAGGAAAGGTCCTAGCCAGCTTTGTACCAATACATAGAAATGGGTCAGGCTCAGTGAAAGTGGAGACAATTGCTCCTCTGTCAAGGACAGTTGCCCAGGTGGCCTCCACAGCTCCAAGACTGCTCCTCCCTGGAGTACACTACATGTGTAACACCCTAATCTTGAGTGTGAGAGAAATCTGGGACTATGATAAAATCACACTCCCATGCTTGTTTACCATTCAAATAATTCTGAGCTAAGGAAACAAAAGATTACACATTGGCCTGTTCTAATGAAGTCAACCCTTAGAAGGAACTCAGTCATGTCTGTTTTATTTGAAGCACAAATGAGATGAGTTGTATGAAAAAATTCTCTACTGTTGGCTCCAAATATGGTAGTGTAACATGGGAGTGGCCTATGGTTGCTGAGTGGAAATAGGTACCTCAGTCTCACAACTGCAAAGAGTTTAATTCCATCTCAACTATAAGATCTTGGAAGAGAAACCCAACTCAGAGGAGAAGACATGTTGCCCTACATCTTGATTGAAGCTTTGTCAGCCCTGTGTCAGAACCTAGCCATGCAACACTTAGCTCCTCTGACTTATGATTGTAAAATCTTTTCATGTATTTATTTGTCTGGTACAGGGTCTTACTACACAGCCCGGACTTGTAGTGATCCTCCTGTCTCAGCCTCCCCAGTGCTGGTATTACAGATGTGCACCACCACGCCCGGTTCTGTGACCTGCATAGTATGTGGTACCAGGGTCCTTGTGCTTGCCAGACAGGCACTTAGACTGCTGAGCTATTTCCCCAGTCCACTGGAAGATATTCTACGTACCCTTGAGAATGTCTTTGGGATGGACTCAACCTCAAAGATTCAAAATCCAGACACTGGAAAATAACAACTTGGTAAAGTAAAGGAGGAGAGAGGTGGATCCCCAGGACCCATGAAGGGTATGATGGGGAGATCGGGGTCTACAGAGAAATTAGAGACAAATCACAACACAGGAAAAGAAGGGCAGTCTGTAATTTCTCCCAGCTCGTGACTTGTAGGTCATGAGAAAGGAAGACTTAATGTACAGAAAAATAGAAAGACTTCAGTGGCCTACAGAGAGACTTCAGTGGCCTACAGAGAGATGCACAGCAGTGTGATGGACTGGTGGATGCTATCTGCTGCAGAGGCTGCTGAGTGACTTTAGGCCAAGTGCCTGCTGTATCCCTGGAGAGGGTGAGTTTTGCTGTTTCAGGGAGAGGCTGAGTGAACCTGATAGCAGAGCAAGCGTGGGTTTGCTGCATTCAGAACTGCCAGTGTCACACAGAGACCAGGTAAGGGGAAGGCACAGGGCACAGCCATGGTCAAGGAGCCTTGACTAGGCTAGCCAGGGACCTCAAGGGAGTTTAAACTGCAAGACTCAGGCCCACACCTCAGCTAGAAACCAGGCTTAGCCTGAATTGCTCTGGATTTAACAGTAGCAGAATTAGCATCTCACTCATCCTACTACTTGCTGGTGACTGCATCCAGGCAAGATTTGGGATCTGCCTGTTTTCTTCGTCTACCAGTGTGAGAAGGGACACATCTGCAATTGGACATGGCCCCCAAATCCTGGAAGAAAACCACACATGGGAAATAAAAGAGAAAGTTCCTTTTAAATTTTTTAGTTTGGGGTTATTTTGTGTGAGTGTACATTTGTTTTAAAGGTTTTTTTTTTTTTTTTTTTTTTTTTTTTGGCAATGTATGAAAGAATTACTTTAATTGCTGATGAATGGTTCACTTAAAAGACACTATTATTCATATATAAAACAGCCCACATGCCTCACAAGAAAGGGACCAGGCTTCCAATTGACCTACCTTTTATTTTCTTTTTTTCCTATCCTCCTCTCTTCCTCATTTACTGTCCTAGGGTGTGATAAACCTTCCTTTGGCCCTCTGCTTCATTTCTTAACTATTTCTTGTTTTTTTTTTCTTTATTCCTCTTCTCCCTGTCAGTTTTTCTTTTAATCATTTCTCTATTGCTTTTATTCTTTATATAAGCTCTTTCTGTTTTCTCCCTCTTTGCCCTTTATATTCTATTCCAGGCCAGTGTTTTCACTCAACTTTACCTAACTCTGTAGACATCCTTCTACTTCCAAATAATATCCTTTCTATAATTTCTGTCTCATGTCATAGAATGTAGTGCTCTAAAGATTCCATCTCCTCTTTAAAATAAAAACAAGGAAAAATTAAGATTTCTTGAAAGCAAGCACCAATATTCAATTATTTCCCCAGTCTTTCATAACTATATCTGTTAATCTGAGCAACAGGTTTGACAATAAAAATAGATATAACAACCATTGTTAATTAGCTATTCCTGTTTTGAAAATCTGTAACATATGTATTGTATGTTACCCTGTTTCTGTCGTTGTAGTTGTTTTTGCTTCTGTTTTTATTCTCCAAAATAAAATTAATTTTTTAAAAAGGCCAGCGAGCTAGCTCAGAAGACTAAAGCATCTGCTTAGGCAAGCTCAAAGACTGTGGTTTGATCTCCAGCACCACATGCCACACCCCCAGGATGGGCTGAGCAGGGCAAAGTTAGTCAGCACTGGGGAGGCTGAAAGCAGGATCACAAGTCTGAGCTGCATAGTGAGATCCTTCAACAACAACCAAAGACATAAAAAAAAAAAAAAGTTTTCTTCTCACATTCCCCCATTCCCAAGCTTTGTCTTTAATAGTGTAACCATAAAGTGTTGTTAATCTTTTGATAAGTAACGCTGAAATTACTGTTTCATCTTCTACCATTACCAATGATGTAACTATCATGTTTAGTATGCATTAGCTGTCAGTCAGTACCTGGGTTGTCTTAATGTTTATGTCATAATTGCAGTTTTTCTTCTTTAGGATTAAGGGAGGTGCATAATTGATTGTTGTGGTAATGTCTAATTTGTGGTAATACATAACGTTGTTGTGGTAATGTCTAAGTACTGGATGATACTGAGAGAAGTGAAAGAAATCCCAACCTGCTGGATGACCAGTTTGAGTTAATGTTCCTTAGAATCAAAGAGTGGAACAATGGAGGTTAAGAGCAGGATGTATTTATTGGGGGAAAGAAAGTATCTGTCTGACAGAGATAGACAGGGATCTTGAGTAGGTGAATTGCCAAGCACCCTGCTCTTTCTGGGGATTTTTATAGTGTAAACCCATGAGGTGAGGTGGGTCTAGTGTGAAGAAAAATGGAAAGCTGCAAGGTGGGCATGAGGTAGAAGGTGGGCATGAGGTAGAGAAAACTACGGTCAACCACTAAGATTATGAGCATAATAGTGCACGTAACATTGGTTAAATTAGGATCAAATGTGGTAGCAAGTGGGCATAAGTACAGAACAAAAGCTCTTCGTTTAGGGTGTTGTGTCACTGGCTCTTCTTGGCTTCCTCCAAGAGAACTGTGAATATCAATCTCTGATGTTGTCCTTAGGAAGTATGTGGGTGCATTTATTTCATCTTTTGTGTTGAGGTCTGGCCCCCAGCAGAGGTGCCTGTCTCCCTCACAGTTGCAAGGTATCTTGTCTTCTACACTGGCTCCTTTGAGAGCCTAGCCATATCTGACTGCCTATAATATTATTATCCAACTTAGCTGTTTTTAACTATACTACTTCGACTAATTTGCTTCATATTAACAAGGTTGTGTTAATTGTCACTCTGTATAAGCTAACAGATTACTTTTATGACATTACAGTTTGGATGCTGGGCTAACTATGCTGCATCCTTCCATCCCAAATTGACCGACATTTTCAGGTCTTAGGTGTGGCAAAGGATTATGGTTGTACATGCTCAGAATACATCAGTGAACAGTAGATGTTTAGACTAGGAGCACCCACAAGCCTCCCTATAATACAAAAGAAGCCCACAAAGAAAAATAATGGAAACTTGAAAAGAAATTAACAAAATGACCCCCAGATTCCCAACTCCCCAAAACCAATCCAGGGATATTAAGGGGCCATTTAACATGACATACATCGTAATTAGTGGAAAGGATAACAGAGGAAGTTAGAAAATAGCTCAAATAGTACTCTGTAGGACTAGAGAAAATAATAGAAAACTGGCTATTTACGTGCTGATTTGTCTTTAATAGTGTAACCATAAAGTGTTGTTAATCTTTTGATAAGTAACGCTGAAATTACTGTTTCATCTTCTACCATTACCAATGATGTAACTATCATGTTTAGTATGCATTAGCTGTCAGTCAGTACCTGGGTTGTCTTAATGTTTATGTCATAGATCCATATCTCTCATCATGTACTAAAGTTATATCAAAATAGATCAAAGATCTAAACATTTAAACAAAACACTTAATCTGCTAGGAGACTAAATAAAGCCCTTGAAAAATGTTCTTCACACGAGCTGGCGGGGGCGGGGGGTGGGGTGGTGCTGGGCAGGGGTGGGCCGGGGCTCACGGAGGTTGTAGATGATAAACAAGCTCTACATCGGGAACCTGAGCCCCGCCTTCACTGCCAAGGACCTGGCAGCTCTTCTGGGACTGGAAGCTGCCCCTGGCAGGACAGGTCCTGCTCAAGTCTGGCTACGCCTTCGTGGACTACCCTGACCAGAGATGGGCCATCCACGCCATCGAGACCGTCTCGGGTAAAGTGGAATTGCGTGGGAAAATCATGGAGGTTGATTATTCAGTCTCTAAAAAGCTAAGTGACTTCTGTTCCTGGTACAACCCCGACCTAGAGGAAAAGGGAATAGGAAAATTTGAAGTTGTCTGCTGGGCTGAGCCAGCCCCAGTGCCCTGCTGTAGTCTCCAAGCAGTTTCCAACTTTTCCTCTCTGTTTGTTTTCCGATCCAGAAAAGTAGTGTTCAGGGTAGAAGAGAACGTTTCTGACTTGGGATAAGGCCTTTCCAGGCTGCTTCATGGGTCTGCCTCAGGGTGTCCCTGCAGAGCCTTACACCCTACCTCTCCACAGAGCCACGCTCCGGAGTGTCCATGCTTGGGGTGTCCGGGCTCCGTGCGGCAGTCAGACTTTGGAAACTCCCATGTTTCTGGACTTTGAGAAATGCTTCTGAGCAACTGTAGACACCCGAGTTCCAGGAGGGTCACAGAGAGAGCAAATGCTGGGGTGTCTTTCACCATCGCGTGCATCACAGCTGCTTTCTGAATACCAGTCAGTGTCAATTTCCCTGAGTTTGTTAGATGTCAGTCAGTTCCAGGCATGAGGTTCGAGTTAGAATTAAATACACTGGGGCTTCATTGGTTGAAACTGCTTGAAGAAGACAGTGATTGATTATTAGGATGTTTAAATGTATACATTGAACATCCTTTGTCTTTCAGTGAAAAGATTGTATACAGTTTTAAATACTACAACTTGAGTAAACCAGCAGAAGGTTACTAAAAAAACAATCCTGCCTCATACTCTTGATTGGATAGAGAAAATGATTTGTATTTAACAGGGGGTGTTTTATTTTGTTTTGGTCTGGCTGGATCCCAGAGCCCTTACAATGAACTAAATCCTCCTCCCTTTTTTTTCCCCTGCAACTGGGGATTGAACTCCGGCCCTTGCACTTGCCAGGGAAGCACTTATTCCACTGAGCCATCTCCCTGGCCCCTCCTTTTAAGTTTTGAGACAAGGTCTTGCTGAGTTGCCTAGGGTGGGTTCAAATTTGTGATTTCCCTATCTCAGGCCCCTATTCTGGGATTAAAGGTATGTGGCTCCATATCTAGCCAGCATAAGAGTTTTATATTTCACACAAGAAGAAGTACAAATGCCAACAAATACATGAAAAGGTTTTCAGTAGCCATGACCATTAGAGAAAGGCAAATTAAAACAATGCTAAGTTTCTGTTTTACCCCGGAAAGAATGACAGCCATCAAGAAATCAAAAAACAAGTGCTGGAATGGCAGTGATGGAACGTAGGAGCCCTCCTACATTGTTGGTGGGAATGTAAGCTATACAGCCATTGCAGAAATCAGCATTGGGATCTCTCGGACAACCAAAATGAGAAATTCCATGTGACCCAGCTACCCTTCTTCCAGGTGTCTTCCCCAAAGAGCTTATGATGTCATACTACAACAGTATGTATACCAGTGTTCATAGCAGCATAATTCATAATAGCTGAGTCCTGGAAGCAGCCTCTGTATCTGTCAGCAGATGAATGATTGAAGGAAGTATGGTAACTATGTATAGTGGAGTACTGATTGACCATAAAGGACAAGTTGGAGACATTTGTAGAAAGATGGGTGCACCTGGCAAATATAGTATTGGGTGAAATAAACCAGACACAGCTGAAAAAAAAATAAATAAATAATTCTTCACAGCAAAGGAAACCACCAACAGGGGAAGAAACAACCTACAGAATGGGGAAAAAGTTGCTTGCTACTCAGACAAAATACTGGTGTCTAGAATATATAAAGAACAACAACAAGAAAGAGATCCCCTAAATTTAAAGACTTAAAGGGAAAAAAAAAAACTTATCTGGAAATGAATAGTTACCTTTAAGATGAAGTACAGATGCTCAATAAATAGGTGAAAGAATGTTAAACTGGTCATTTGACAAGTGCAAATTCAAACAATGCTGAGGTTCCATCTCACTCTAGATGGAATGATTATCTTGGAGGACAACTCGCTCGGGCTCCCCTCCTGTCCCTCTCTTGAACAGGAGCTTTCTTTCCCTCAATAAATATATTCTGCTTATTAAGAAAAAAGAATGATTATCTTTAAGAAATCCACTAGTAACATGCTTGCATGGCAGTGGGGAATAGGACCTCTTCATTGTTGATGACAATTTGTACAGAAATTCTTCATAAAAATTCTGTTTGATCTACTTATTCCCCTTCTAGGTATCTTCCCAAAGAGTTAAGACACATGGCATAACACATGTTATGCCACAGTGATGGATGCATTCCTATGTTCATAGCTGCAGAAGTAATAATAGCTAACTCATGGGGGCCGGGGAGATGGCTCAGTGGAATAAGAGCTTCCCTAGCAAGCGCAAGGGTCTGAGTTCAATCCCTGGTTCCTCAAAAAAAAAAAAATATATATATATATATATATTTATATATTTATATATATAAATATATAAATATTATATATTATTTAATATTTAATATAGTTATTTAATATATTATTTAATATTAATTAATATTAAATATTATACATTATATAAAATTATATATATTAACTGCATTATAAAAATTAACTGCATTATATATATATATATATATATATATAATAATCGCTAACTCTTAGAAGCAGCCTGTATGTCCAGTAGATAAGATGAAGAACATGTGTCATTTATACACAAAGCAGTACTAGTCTGCCATAGAGAATAAATTGGAGTCACTTATAAGAAAATGGATGTATCTTGCAACCACATTGTTAAATGAACTAAATCAGATACATAAGTTTATTACATGGTTTATTGTATATGAAAAACAATATATAAATGAAGCACAACTGGGGATGCAGTTTAATAGCTTAATGGTGAAATGCTTGCCTAGCATGCATAAGGTCCTGGGTTCAGTTCCCTGTATGATTGAAAACAAAAGGCATCCAAGTTAGGAAGAGCAAAAACCATCTTTTAAATGAAGTGCAAAATAAAAGACCGATATTAGGAAAAGCTATTGTAATTCAGGACAATATATCTAAAAGTATAATTTGATTCAGTAAAATTGTCTTGTGTGTTTCATGTGCTTTTTGGCCAATTAGTCTAGTTAGTCTGTGTATATGATAATTAACTTTATAAAGAATTGTAAGATAAATCAATGATATTGGCCAATAAACATCTTGGAGAACTGTCAGTACAACTCAATGCCAGAGTGTTTGTGTGGCCTTCACAAGGCATGGGTTCCATCCTCAGTACCTTAATGAATCCTTCCCTAAAACATGAGGGTGTAAAAATTACTACTTTCATTTCATTTCAAATCATCAATACAAGTCACTTCAATATTCTGCTATAACAAAGTACCATGAAGACTTCTGTTGCTTAGAATTATAATGGTTACTTCAAGGAAAAGAACTGAGCTATCTTGTAAATTAACTGCATGTTCTCATGGGAGACCATTTTTTTGCAAGAGAGTGAAAAGGATGGCTAATCAGTGACATTACTCATTGCAAATGATAAAATTCAACTTTTTATGCAAAAATTACAATCTCAGAAAACATAAACATGGTAACATACATGAGAAGCTTCTTAAGAGATAAATAGCATATTAATAAATGTGGTTTTGATATTATATAATGAAATTATCAATATTTGGAAGAGCTTCAAGTTTACTTAACCATGTTTTCTAAGTGGCCAGTTGTGTATTTACACAACTGTACATGAATAAAAAATCACTTCAGCCCATCTCTCACAGGACTAAACAAAAAAGGGATACAAAGGAAGGACCATTTTGTATTTTATATACACAATAGTCAGGATAGATACACAGCTACTCTCGCTTAATTCAGTGAGTAGAAAGATTTGTACTAACAGTGTTTGGACAGGATATCCTGTCTGTTTCTTGTCTATGGATAACCACTAAGATGATAACAATGTACAATGTGTTAATTATTGAAACTGTCCTATTAATCAGTCTTGAAACTGTCTCATTGTTATTTGTTTCTCAATAAAATAGAATTAAAAAATAAAAGATCAGAGTTCAAATGATCAATAATGAGAATAATAATGAGTGTGATATATTCATTAATATATTGTTCCATATTTTATGTCTCTATCCTCTAAGAAACAAGTATTTGTAGAATTTGGGTTTGGTGTCATAGAATTGTTATGGAAAACATAATACCACATTCAGTTAGACAGGAAATCAAACCAACAAGGGAAGGGGATCAGCCCTGCAAGTAAGGGACTGAAGTCTCAAGGGAGGGGGAAGGAGGAAGAGAACAAGGGCACCTGCAGGTTGGGGAGCTATGAAACCACTATTTGTAGCCAGGAGAGAGGGGAGTGTGCAGTTTTGGAAAGCCGGTGCCACTAGAGAATCTACTCTTTTAGCAACTTAATGAGTTAAGATGGATTCTAGGCTGCCAGGTAGTTCTTTAGATAGCTTTTTAAATGTAGAACATGTGTAATTAAGTTTACTATTCCTTTCACAAGTCCACCAGTGATGCTCAATCAAATCAGGACAGGAATTAAGTTGGCACCTCATTGCTTCTAGTATGGTATGGGAGGTGAAAGAGAAAGTCTGTGTCCCAAGAGTTATGTCTTGTCTTTGGAGTGGGAGAGACTAGAGTGCAAATTCCAGTCCAGTTTGCTGGAGACAGGGATTTTTACCACAGAGCCAAAGCCAGAAAAACCCAGAGGAGGACAGGCATATGCAGGTATCTGCCAGGTAGATGTAATTGAATCTTGCCTTTTGATCTTTCCAGGTGGTGATAGTCAAAGGCTAGGGCTACTCTAGTACGAGGAAGGCCTTGTCCTGTGCATTTTAGCTGAGTGGCTCTTTCAATCTCGTTTTACAAGTGTAGGAGAAACCTGTTAGTATCAATAAGTAGCCACTCATTCAAAGCATGTGAATTATAGAAAAGGAAACAGGTACAAGGATGGGGGCCATCATGGTCCTTCAGAAAGAGTCTTCTGTGTAGGAGTTCTTGACCCCGACAGCAACAGGATTGTACATTGAATTGTCTGGAGGTATCTACTCTGGGGAGGCGGTGGTGTGCTTTAGTCATTCATCTGAACCTGTTTTTAGGTGTTTTCTGGGAAGATGTATAGTTGAGGTATAGTTACAGTCCAAAGCGGGGAGATGTGCCATGTGAGATTTGGATTGATTTGAGTACTAGGAGGGGCCAGGGAGATGGCTCAGTGGAATAAGCACTTCCCTGGTAAGTGCAAGGGCCTGAGTTCAATCCCTGGTTCCGCCAAAAAAAAAAAAAAAAAAAAAAAGAATGCATGATTTGAGTACTAGGGGAGTAAAGCTGATGGATGCAAAGGGGCTCTGGGAGATTAAGTTTAACATCAGTGGTGATAGGCACAAGTACATGTTTTGGGTGGCAGCTCTAGTTGCTTTATAAAATCTGTTTTTGAATCAATAGCTACCTTGGTTGAGACAGAGACCTTAAGATCCACAGAGAGGTGATAACTAGAGTTGGAGAGTGCCCAGATCTGAATTGGTACTGTGGCAGCCTCAGGAAGAATAGGGAGGTTGACTTGCCGAGCCAATAGTCTTTGGCCAGCTTGGGGTGTACCTGATTCAACAGGGAATGGATTTGTCCCATGGTAGTGGACAAGTAGGAGGAAAGGGCATTTGTGTTTGCTAGTTTGAAGATCATTATTAAAGGGATGAGTAGCAGCATCAGGTTATTGGAGGCAGCCAGCTGTATGGCAACTTACTAGCATCTATGAGAAACAGTTCAGACAAGTAAAACACGTTACAATGGTAACAAAAGCAAAAAGTAATAGACTTCTATGGGGGAGAGTCCACTCTTTGAGAGCTGCTGTGGCCACATGTGTAAAGACTAGAAATAAGCTGTGCAAAAAGGCATAAAAACCAGGGGGCAGCAATATGTTTGGCTGTGGCACAGCATGAATGACGTCCTCCAGCTGCAGCTATGTGTAAACTGGTCTGTGTCCAGAACAATTGGAGCAATGCAGTCATCTTGGGAACTGGGCCTCTGGTGATCCTGGTGAAGACAAGCCTCAAGTGGGTCCTGGTGATCTGGACAGGCAATCATAACTGGTGGGTCCTGGGAATAGGCCTTGTTGACTGGTGGGATGAATACCTTTAACAGTGATGGAGGTGCCCAGTTCAACATGACACCCCTGTGAAACAGCCTGGAGGGATATCCTTTTCCAATCCTTACTCAGACACCCTGGCTAAATCTCTGGGCTGAAAAGGATAAGCAGGATTGCCCATGAGAATGGGAGTCTTCTCTTCTATGGTTTCATTTATTTGTGAGAAGACTTTTTGTACCAGGAATCGAATTCTGGACCTCGTACTAGCCAGGCAGGCACTAACTACCCTGGCCTGAGAAGACTTCTTAGGGTCTGTAATTCCAGAGTTACACAATTATCTCTTGTCTATGACATCTCTCTTGAAATGTCTGGTAATTGGGAGGGGGCTACCTTATGGGAGTTAAATTTCATGTGAAATAAAGAAGAGCCCAAGACAAAAGCTGTACTGAAATCAGAGGTGTATTGAGGTTGGAGATAGCAATGTTGATTTCAAGGGGAGTACACAGAAAGGACGAGATGAGCCTTGAATATCTTCTTATAGCAGAAGTAAGGAGTCCTCAGAGAATAATGGGAGGTGTCCAAAACATAAAAGTCAGTTTGAAGAAACTCACTATTTAAATGTGGGACAATTTGAGCAAGGAAATAAATTATGATAGGAAGGATTAAAGCTTATAAAAAAATGAACCATGAGTCTGCTCTGAGGTAGAGAGAGAACTTGAGGGGAAGTATAGCTTTTTCCTGATAGCAGAGATTGAATTTATGAATGTAGAAGGTATGATGACATCAGAAAGTCACCTTTCACCAACCCTTACAGTAGCAGGTGATTTTGATTCTGTGGTTAGTAGATAAAAATACATTTTACACAGAATAAAAAGGATAGCCCCACAAGATATTTCTTTTTTGGCAGGACTTTTTGGTTGAAATATAAATTGGTTCAGTTCTCTTCAAAAATATAACAACAACATTTAAAACATACCAAACTGGACAATTTAATTTTTAAGAGCAGTTATTTACACTGTTTACATAGAAAACAACATGCTCTCTTTAAGCAGTTTTGTTTCCCAGCTATTCTTTTAAAGTGTTTGTGTGTTCATTTACTCACAGTTGGCTACAGTATAAAGTAGTATGCTTTTCTGGAATAATTTGGCAAGATATATTCTGAGACAAGAAAGTTTTCATAAACCTTAAGGACATTTCTATTGAAAGGAATAAATACCAAGAAAATCCTCATAGATTATGCACAAATATGTGAAGAATTATATACTGTTACTTATTAGAATACTAATTACTGAAATGTGTAATTCTGGAGGAGTGTTTATATAAGTGATGTTATAACCATACAATTTGTTTCAGTCATTTTTAAATCATGTTTTTTAAAAAATGTTGATGGATTCTAAATGTGTACCATTTCTAATGTCTTATCAATGATTATACTCTTTAAAAAAGTAAAAAAGACAAAAAAAAAGTTAAGGTTTATTGAAAGCAGTCATTAATATTCAATTTGTCCAATCTTTCATTGTCAAAGCAACAGATATGATGATAAAAATAGGTAATATAACAACTATTGTTTGTGATTTTTTGTTTTGAAAATTTGTAATCTGTGTATTGTTTTTGTTATCCTATTTCTTTGTTTCTGTTTTTGCTTTTGTGTTTACTCTTCAAAAAACATTTTAAAAAATAAATATTTTTAATGTTGATAAAGTACTGAGTTTCATTATATTGTATAAAGACATTTAATGTACATGTGTGAATATATCATACAGGGGCTGATTCAAAGTGAGTGGCTGATGCTGCAGGAGAAGGAGACAGGAAGAGGCTTTGCCCACCCCTGCCAAGACCCTGTACTTCATACCTAAAACCATGATTCTGTAGAGGGCTGTGGGCTGTGGCTGCTGGTCCTGTTCTGTCCCCACTCTGGGAGACGGGTAGACCAGACAGATCCTGATTGGCTCAGTAGAGAGGGTCAGTGTACTGGGTCACAGGCCAATTCCACATGGCAGGCCATAAAGTAAACTTTGTTCCAGTTCTTCTCCAGGAGCTCTGACTCAATTTTTCTGAAAGGTGGCTGGGTTTGTGGTTGGGAGAGGGAGATGCCTTTGCATTTTGGGAGGAGGTATTAGATAGTTAAGCATGTTGGGGTGAGTGAGGTTCCAAGCTTGATCTGAGCCTGGATTCCCCAAAAACTCTGTGTCCTTGTCCAGAATTCTGCCTTCCTGTTGTCAGTAAAGCCTGCCTCTCTACAGCTTTAACCCAGGGCTGTTCTTCCTGAGGAGGCCTTGAGCGTGTTGGTGGAATAGGAGGGCAGGGGCTAGCAGTGCCCACTCCATGTTTAAGGCATGCCATGGCCATAGGGGGAGGCAAGGAAAGTTTTGTCTGTCCCCAGCTGGAGGGAACATTTCCTCCAAGACTCAGCCTGTCTGGCCACTGCCAACCTGCCTTATCTCTGCCTTTGGGCATCCTAAGGCCTAGCAGCCTAGGCTCTGCTTCCCTCCAAGGGCCTTGCTGGAAGGCTGAAGTCCCCATGGAGAGAGAGGGATGGGGTGGGATCTCTCTCTGGGGAGAGATGGTCCCTTCCCCCCTCCTTACTAAGTGTCCCCCTATAGCAGTGTCAAAGGGTTTATCTCCCTGGGACACTGACCTAGCACTGCACCAGTGCTAAGTAGGTACAGAATGCATGAATAAATGATGGATGAAGAGATGGATGGGTACAAGACCACTGTGCCCATGGGACCTTCAGACTGGGCTTCAGCTGAGTCCATGAGTCTGTCCCAGTCTGCTCCAGAGGTAAGGTCAAGGAGGGAAGAAGTCACTGTGGCTGCACGGAACTGTAAGTTGCCCTATTCCTGTATGCACAGTGCCAGCATTCATTCTCTTTCTTGCAGAGCTGGATCATTCCTAGCGCATACTCAAAGTCCACCCAGGCTCTGGGGACTCAGTTTGATTGTTCCAAGGGCATGGGAGGGAGTCAGTAAGGGGCTTCTTGGCAGCCACATCTCTGGAGTCTCACCCATAGTGATCTTTGCCTGGCCCAGCAAGGACCTCTAGTGACTGGCAAAAGGCTGAATCCTGCAGAACAATGGGTTTAGAGCCACCCAGTGGCTGCCAGAATGACCCATGTGATCCCAGACTATCAGAGCTTCAGAGCCTAACACTTCTGCTGACTCAAAGGGAGATTCCCAACCTTAAGGCTTAGCTTTGGGAGGAGATGGAAACTCAGGTTGAATCAAGCTCTCAGTGTCCCCAAAACCAAGAGTAAAAGTGTAAATCATGAATTCCCAAGGCCTCCTTGAGGTACTGGATTGGAGACAACAGATGGAGAATGGCACTGAAGATGATGTCCAGAGCACCCCCACCATCAGAGGGGCCTAGAAGGCACTGTGGTGGTTACTTGATGTCTGCAACTACTCCTTTCCACCTATCACACCATATTCCTGGCACAGGGACTATCCACACACTAGAGCCTGGATCCCAAGCAGTGTCCTGCACGAATCCAGCTGAAGACCTAGGCCCTATAGCAATGTCCCCCACAGGCCAACTGGAGGTGTAGAGCCCACGACAGTCCCATGCAGGACTGTTTCAAGTATCTGTGCTGGAAAGGCCCAGAGACCAGTGGGATGAAGGGTCTGTGTTAGCAGGCTGAGGGATCTGCACTGGAGTCAGGAAGCCACACTCAAAAGACCAGAGCTTCCCTTCAAGGCACCGTGGCCATCATCAGTGATAATGACATCCTGTGCTCCTCCAGTGATGAAGAAAGCTGAGTTCCCATCAGGAAAGCCAACACAATGAGCTTCTCCAAGAGACAGCTGTGCACCATCTTCCCCTCCAGGGAGTGATGCCACGGTGAGGACCAGAACTCCCCCAATGTGAACTGTAGCCATTCTCAGTGACAGTGCAGTTCCAGAGCTCTTTCTCTGATGAGGGCAGCCAAGTTCACTGGGAATGCCAGCTGGACAAGGTCCTCCATGGGAACCAACACTCCTTTACAGTCTCTCATAGCTTCTGAGGCTCCCAAATGGCTTACAGATGGCTTCCCTAACAGGTTCAACTTATCTTACTCTCCTGTTCTGCCTCTTATATTGCTGGCAACAATCCTCAGGTGGGCCTTCCACACCCAGCACCACACTGGTTCAATTCAGGTGTTACAAGTTGACCACCAGTTGTCAATGCACCACAGTTCACTCCTGGTCAACTTGATGATCGTACAGTCATAAGAGTAAGCTGAGACCCCACTGGATGATCTTGCAAGTCTAGTCATTCCTCATTTATGTATTTAGCAGCACCAGGTAATATTAATAGGTGCAAAATGATGGAAAATCTACCTACAATTAAGGGCGTTAATGCTGCAATCCCTTATAATCCTAATGCTGCTCTTTCATTATGAGTCATGTCCTAAATTTCATCTATCTTCCCC
Source organism: Ctenomys sociabilis (assembly GCA_004027165.1). NCBI lineage: Eukaryota > Metazoa > Chordata > Mammalia > Rodentia > Ctenomyidae > Ctenomys > Ctenomys sociabilis. Next base: position 128,317 of record PVKA01000045.1, read on the forward strand.
ACAGTTCCTGGTATCACTGCATGTGAAGATTTGAAGATAAATTCTTAAAGAGCTAATTAAGTTAAAATGAGATTGTCAGGATGGATCCTAATCTATTGTAACTGGTGTCATTTTAAGAAAAGAGATTTAGACACAGAGGAAAAAGATTATATGGTAAAACAGGGAGAAGGACAAGAATAGAAGGCTTGGGAGAAATCAACCCCTCTGACACCCTGGCCACCCAACCTTTTGGAATCCAAAATTGTAAGAAAATAAACATCTGTGGTTAAATCACTTCAATCAATGCTACGAAGCCATAGTAAACTAATAAACAATGAAGCTCAGCCACATATCAGACTGTTTTATAAGGGAAGAAAGAGAAGCTCAGAGAGCTTTTGGGGAGCTATTTTGAGTCTTGACTGACAGCCTGTCTACATTAGAACAGGCAAATACCCTTACCAGTCAGCTGCTACTCAGCAATGTTTTGCTCTATTTTTCCCATCTGTGTTTATTGTTTATACTTTTTTGCTTTATTTTGAAAGAATTTCACTAAGTTTCCCAGATGGCCCTCAACCTTTAGATCCTCCAGCTTCACACTCCCAGGTCATTGTAATCTAATAGCATGCACCACCATACCTTGTTTTATGCTTATCTTATTAGGAAGCAGGTAGGAGTTATCATCCCATTTTATACATGGGAAAATTTAGGCTTAAAAATGTTAAATGATTGGCTTTAGTCACAGATTAGAAGTAGCAGAGCTGGACTAAGATTCAGGTCAGTCTAGCCAGGGCTCAGCACCTCTCTCATTTTTCCCAGTGACCTGTCACTTCTTCAGAGACATTGACTGTCCATACTAGAAGTGACTTATATAATGATTGCTAGCAATATCATTATGGGGCACTTAGAAGGCCCAGGCACAGTGCTAAGCATTTCACCTGTATTTGCCTACAGTCTTTCCTGTAATCCACTTTGTAAGATCATTGAAGTTCAGAATGACTAATGTCTCGTTCATAATGCAAGTGCTTATGGAAACCCAAGATGGGAGCCCACATCTGGGTTAGACCCACACTAGCCCTCTGCCCCATATGGTATGGCAGCATCCCCATCCCAGAACCCAGCACCATGGGAGCTGCAGGGCACTGCCCTCAGGTTTACCCACCAGACCTTCTGCCATCTCAGCAGGAACAACCAGCTGGCACAGATGTTTTGTATCCTCCAGCTGGACCCTAGGCAGCTACCTGGAGGTATTGCCCCTTTGGGACACTATGGCCCCAGGTCATAGTGATTATCTCTACTACCTTCTCTCTGTGATTATCTCAAATACCTTGTCCTTCTAATGCCCCTTAATGCCCAAAGTTGTGGGGTCCATATTTGGGGAGCCAGGCACTTTTCAGGAGGTTGTAGCATTGTCTTTTAGGTTTACTGCCTGTAGGCTTTCTGGCATCATACCTCCAGAGAACTTGTGGCAACAACACACAGAGTTAGAGGGATCCGTGGTATTCTCAAACACAACCACACAATAAATTCCTTTGGGGGTAAGTGTGAGAGGACACATAACACAAGGTTTCAGTTCATACCCTTATTCATCTGTGTAAGGTCCTTCTTAGTTCTTTTTCAAGATTATTTTCACTGTTGAGGTCTCTGCAGCTCCACATGGATTTCAGAATCAGCTTGTGACTTTCTACCTTTTGACCATCTGAAATCATGATGGGTTTTTTGTTTTGTTTTTTGTGCAGGGTCTCATTATGCAGCTCTAACTCGTGATCCTCCTGATTTCTGCCTCCCTAGTGCTGGGATTATAGGTGTGTGCCATCATGCCCAGACTCCATCACTGGCTCAGTGCCTGAGTGGGGCTGGCATGGCATGCAGGGCCAAGGATTGAACCCTGGCCTCTACACTTACCTGACCAAGTGCTTAGTCAACTGAGCTATACCACTGGCTGAGACCCTGATAGGAATTGCACTTAATCTCTTAATTTTTGAGTATTACCATCTTCACAATGTTATCAGTTTCACTCATAAACATGTTTGTGACATGTGCTTTGGACTCAAGGTTTTTGTCCTCACAAAATTTTATCTATTGAGTACTGTTCCCAACATGATAGTATTTGGAGGCTGGTTAGTTTTATTTTTTTAAAGTGGTGTCTGTCTTGTTTTGTTGCCCAAAATTAAAGCAGTGGTAAACATGTATGTGTATTTAGCATATAGGACACATGTTGCTTTGGATATATGGTATGCAGGTTCAGTATTTCTCTTCTCAGAAAAATTCTTCCAAGATCCTTCTGGAAGGATGGCTGTGCTGTAGAGGAAAAGAGGCACTTGCTCTCAGAAAGGAGATGCCATGTTTCAGCATCCCTCTTCCTAGCCTTCTCTGTTAAGTTTCTGTTTTCTTTCCTGGAATGATATGGTCTCTTGTTCCTGTTAATGCTACATGGAAGGAAGTAAAATTCAGTATAACTTTGTTGGCCAATCATACACCTCTAAGTTATCCTAGTTATATGCAAGGAAGGTGAAATTCAGTGTAACTTTCTGTCCAATCAACTAATGGCAAATGCTATGTTCTCATACCTCTTACTTGGTTTTGAATTCTGTAAAAATTTTGCTCCCTCAGAGTTAGTTGTGGGGACGTGCTGGTTAGCTCAGTTGTTTAAGTGCCTGCTTAAGCAAATGCAGTCAGGCTCAGGATACTGTGGTTTGATCCTCAGATCCTCATGCCTTACCAGACCTGCCTTTAAGGCATCCTGAGCCAGCAAAAAAAAAAAAAAAAAAAAAAAAAAAATCCTTCTGAATTTTTTGCCTGCTTATGCAAATGCGGTCAGGGGCAAGATACTTTGGTTGGTTGGATCCCCAGTTCCTAAAGCCTTACCAGACCCTCCCTTAAGGCAGCCTGAGCCAGGAAAAAAAAAAAAATTCATCAGAATTAGTTGCTTGAAGGTTAAATAAAGCTTAACACTTGCATCAAAAGCCCTGGATGACACTTTTTTTTTTGTTGGTCTTGCTCTGCTGCAATGATCATTAGGAGCTGTAAACACCTTCTAAGCTCTATAAACACTTCCTATGAGCTGTAAACACTTTTTTATTAACTATAATACTTGAAACATTTTGGTTCCCAAGACTGGAAAGCCAACCACACTGACCACCTAGGCCACCAGTTGAAGCTCTTCTGGAGGAGAAGGGACCATTCCAGTCCGCCAAAGGAAAGGCATACCCTCAGAGGTTTCTTAGAGTCCCCTTGGAGAACTGGAGATGAATTCCTGTGCTCACTGGTTTCAGCTCTCTGGTCCCAAGAGGGGAAAGGATGCTCATCTGGTCTGGTCTGCTCACTGGATAGAGTGAACCCCATGAAGACACCCCAGTCAACCTGTCCATCCTGCTCAGTTCAGATAGAAAAAGAGCCTAATCAATTCTCATTAGTCGCAGCCTCCCTCAAGAGAAGAGGGCTGGGTCCACAGAGATAGCTCAGCAGTCTAAGTACCTACCTGTCCAGCAAGCACAAGAACTCAGGTGCAATCCCAGTACCACATGGTATGCTGACCCCACCCTGGGAGTGCTGAGCCAGCCACCAAGACCTGGTATGGTGGTACATGCCTGTAATCCCACTGCTAGGGAGGCTGAAACAGGAGGATCACTATGAGTCTGAGATGCATAATGAGACTTTGTACCAAATATATAAAATGTTTTTGAAAAATGGAAGAGGAGCTGAAATGTTTAACATCTGAGTGTCTGTTGAATGATTATGTGAGTGAGCAGCAATGATAGCATGAACAATAGGTTGCTCTGTCTGTGCACCTTGTCATAGTGCTGATTGGGTCCTCATCTGCAGTTCTGTAGTGACTGACATATAGCATAATGGAGACCTCACACCCTCAATGACTAAGCCATGCCTAATTCCCCATGAGGGTCATGGAACAGCAAGAGGGCATCTGAATGTCCTTTCTCAGAGGAGTACCCAGCATTTGTCTTTTGTGCCATCATGTAAGAGCATACTACACATGTAGGAAAGAAGAATAAAATAGGTGCAAGCTAGAGCAAACCCTCAGTCCTCTATTGCATATTTAAAAACTTCGAGAGATAATTTTCTGATGACCATAGAGTGAAAATGAAACCCCATGCCTTTTGTGAAGCTAAATGGCCATATCTTTGCCCTGACCTGCCATGAGAAGGAATGCCTAATGTTAAAATTGTCTATTGAGACTGGAACCAAATGCCAGAGCCTGATGAGAGAGGCCACCCTAACCAGTTTCCTTATTTTTGACTCCTGGCTCTGCCTGTACCAAGCCCTCCCACCCTGCCTCTATGCTTGCATCCAGCATGGCAGAAAGGCTGTCCTAATTGTCAAAACAGACTCACAAAGACACATGGGAGGATCCCAAGTTCAACCCAAGTCAAAGAAACTTTATGTAGTCCAACTGCTGTGCCTGCTGGGTCAACAGTGGCCTGGTTGGGCAATTTGGGGCTAATAAATGTAAGGAGGAGACAGGTTTCACAGCACTGGCACCATTTTTGCCTGCTCCAGCTGCACCTTCTAGTGGTCCCTTGATTCCATTGGTTATTCCTGATTCTACTGGGACAACAATGCCTACCCAAGCCCTTGCTCCAGAATTTCTCCTGCTGTCCAGAGGTCTACATCTACTGCAGCTTCCTGCTTTCCCAGATTTCAAAGCACTACTGCCAGTAACCACTACAGTGCCTTTTAAGTCCCAGGTTGATTTCTCATCAGGTGCTACCAACATGGACAAAAATACTGTCAGATGTGTCAGCCATCATCTCTGCTTTGCCACTCAGTTCATGACTCCAGCTCATCTTTAGCTGCCACTTCATGTCTACCTTGGAACACAGAGAGGCACACTCAACCAAACACCCTTGATCTAATGTTAGCCATTTTACTCCACTGATCTTCTCACTTGAAAACATCACCCTTCATCCTATTCAAAGTGATGCAGACTTCCTTCCATCCATCTTCCAGACCCATGTGCCAACATCTCTTTTTGATAACTCTTCAATACAGAAAAGCACAGCTGCATTCTGAGCATGGCTCAAGCCTGGCTAAGATTTTGAGTGCCTTTCATCATGGTTGATCCCGACTTGGGTGAGTACAACTCTCCCCCAGAAAGGGCAACTTGTGAACATAATTCAGTGGAGCAGCATGCAACCTTGGACCAACTCCACAATTCCCTCCTCATAGGCCTGAAGGAGGGAGGGAGAAAGCCAATAAATATATCTAAAAATCTCTGAAGTCTTCTAGGAGTCTAATGAAAGTTCAACCAAATTTTATAAAAGACTCTGTGAGGCTTACTAAACTTATATTCCATCTGACCCTAAGGCTCCTGAAAACCAATAAATGGTCAATGCAGTATTCATCACACACACCAGCCTCTGGCATCAGAGAAACTGATTCAATAGGTTGATGGGTGTGCTAGTATAAGTGACAGTTTACTCCAAATAGCTGAGAAGGTGTTTCTTAATTAGGAACAGAAAACAAAACAGTGTTGGCCCTGCCAAGATGCTACTCTCCTAACCACTGTACTTGGAAGTCCCATTCCAGAGGTACTCCCTCAGGTATATTGAGGCTACCAGTGTAAAGAGGCCTCTGAAGCTACACAGCCTACCAGCAGTGGCAGACCTTATGCTTTTGTAATGTTCTTGCTGTAAACAACACTGAGATAAATGCCCCTTCTGTTTGAGAGAAACAAAAAACTGACTATCCAGACCCACTTAAGTCTAAACCTTCCCTTCTTCATGACAGTGAGTAGGGCTCTATCACACTGGTCCCACAAGAGCCCACAGTCAGTGCCATAATGGGAAAAACCTATGACTTTTATGGTGGACAATGGGGCTGAACATTTAGTCACTACCTTTCAGCTCCCTTGACCTCTCAGCAAATCTGAGTCATTGGTGTCATTGGAGTTGCCCCCCAAAAAAATTCTGACAAAGCAGAAAAGACTAGTGGAACTTTATCTAACATAAATTCCTGCACTTGCCTGAGTGCTCCAAACCTCTTTGGGATGTGACCTTCTTTCCAAGTTGAGAGAAAATATGTCCTTCACTACAAGCTAAGCAGCCTTTCTTACCATCAGGGCTAGATATTGACACTGACTGAACCTTGGGGAGAAGAATGGCAATTACATCAGCCTGGAATGCCTGATAATCATAATCTTGAAATTTTGAGAGACTTGTTTCCAGAAGTATGGTCATAAGACTCACCCCTGGGCTTGCTATTGACCATAACTAGGTTCTGTTCCACTGTCTATTGCTGTTAAGCAGCACACAACATCACAGGAGGCTTATCTCAGCATCCAGCCCAGTATCTCTCACTTAAAACAGTTTGGGATCTTGATAGAAGGACAGTGACCTTGAATCCCCCCTCTTCCCAGAAATAAAGCCCAATATATACTGCAGGCCAGCACGGGACCTCTGTGCCATCAACTCTGCCACCATGACTGCATTTAGAAGGTCCCAATCCTCTTACACTCTTGAGTGTGCTTTTCACAGATGTTTCCTGCTTCTCCTGCCTGGATCTAAATGATGCTTTCTTCTGTCTGCAGGTCATACCTATCAGCTAGCTCATTTTTGTGTCTGAATGGGAAGATGCAGAGATGGGACAAAAAGGCCCAGATACCTGAAAGTGTCTCCTACAAGGTTTTAAGAATGCACCCCCATTTTTTGGAAAGCACTAGCCACTGATTTGGCCCAATTTGCACATGCCGATCTCAGCTGCACCTTATTGCAACATGTGGGTGAAGTGCTGCTTTGCATCCCAGATCAATCAGACTGCTGGAACGGAACACAAACCCTTCTCTGCCACATGATGGCCACAGGCCACAAAGTCCCCTGGAAGAGAGCTCCAAATGCCGGCCAAAAGTGAGCTATGTAGGATTTGACCTAGAAAAGGGCCTCAGATGCCTGGGCCCAGAGAAAACAAAAGTTATGTGTTCCATCCCAAGACCTGAAAATGAAAGACAACTTAGAAAAATATGGATACCAAAATTCATTAAAACGGCTGGGCCCCTAAATGACATGGTAACAGAAAAAAAGCAAACTGGTTAGACTTTAGGATAAACTGAATCCTTCCAGACACAGAACAAGTGCTATTGACAGCCCCAGTTCTGGGCATCCCTGATACAACTGGAACATTCAGATTGTTTGTACACAGACAGAGACACGAAGCATCGGGGGTTCTGACCCAAAACATCCGTCTTTGGGAGACACCTATTGCATATTTGTCCAAAGCCTTATATTCTAGAGCTAAGGGCTGGCATGCCTGCCTGACAGCACTGGCAGAAACTGTCCTCCTGATTAAGAAAGCTGACAAACTGATCTTAAGATAAAACCTGACAATTCAAGTGCCATATGCTGTTTTAGAGTTATTTAACAGTGAGGAGCATCACTGGCTTTTAGATAGCCGCATAACTCAATATCAAGGACTGCTTTGTGAAAATCCCCAACTCACCTTCCAACTAAGCCTTTTGACCCAGCTACGTTCTTGCCCACTGAGCCTAAACTGGAATGAAACTATCACACCAACAGAGAATATGTTTATCTCACATAGTGCCAGCTACCTCAGGCCAATGGGACATAAGCCATTATTAAAACATTCTAGATTGGTTCTGTCTCTACTGGGACTGCCCAAGGATATAGTAGACACCAAAGTACCTCACTATCCCTACTCCCATCAAACCCAAATTTTAAGTGAACAGCTTGCAACCCAACAAGTTACACTGTGTGGGACCCCACCAACCAGGAGTGAACAGTTGCCAAATGAGTGTCCAGGTAGATGCTGAGGAAAAAGCCCCTGGGAAATGATGAAAATCCAAAAAGTCTGGATCCCTCTACCCTGTATCAACATGCCTACACCAAAGTCACAACTGTTATCATTGACCCCTGGTACCAAAGCAAACCTTGCTGACCCTTGAACATATGACCTGCTATGTCTAGTGAACAACAACTGCCAAGTCCTCCAGATGTTGGAGATCAACCTAGGGAATGACTGTTGGCTCTGTGTTCCCCTCACTTCTCTCCTATGATGCCCTGGGTCTAAGTCTAAATGGTTCTAGCCTCAACTCTACCTCCACTCCTGGTCATGTGCTCTAGTACAACCCAAAAGTGGGATGAGAAAATGCCTCTTGCCTTCTGGGCTTCTCTGTAAAACCAAATATCTCAGCTAACTATATGTCACTTAGACTGCCACATCAGGCTTTCTGAGGCTACCCCATAAAACCTTTATTATTTGCTCTGATGGGGTCCACCAGGTATTTTGGGGCTCAGAAATGAGTCTCTCTGCATTTTTCTACCTCTTATTTGACCTTGCTGTTTATTCAGGTCAAAAGGGCCCCAAATGTGCCTACCAGTCCCATCAAAAGCATAAGCTGCTGATACTTCCAATGGCAGGGGGTCGGACCATCAGTGACACTGCCCTAGTTCTAAGTCAACAACAGTATTCACAGTTAGGTACACAAATAAAAAATGACTTTACAGCAGTGGAGAAAGCACTTGATACACTGCAAAACCAAACTACCTAACTGCAGTAGCCCTCCAAAACCAAGGGCTTTGGACCTCCTTTCTGCCAAACAAGGAGGTACTTTCTTGTTTTAAAATAGGAGTTCCATTGCTATGCTAATAAATCAGGTGTTGTTAGGAAGACCACTTGCTGACTGAAAGGTAAACCAACTAGCTAGCCTGGACAGACAAACAGACAGACAGAGACTCCTATTGGGAGAACTCCATGGAAAAGTAAGATTTATGGATGGGAACACTATTGGGATTTTTGTGTTCTCTTGTCAAAATCCTGATGCCGAGAACTTGTATTCTGAGTTAGTTCACTCCCTTTGTATCTCATCAGTTTGATTGTATAAAGTTCCAAATGCTCATCAGAAAAGCACCCATGAGAGAGACCAGTAGCACAGGAACAAAGAAGCCTTTATTGTGAGCCAGCGACTGACACCTTGACCTGAATCAGGACTCACAAATGTCAGTGTCAGTTTGAACTTTGCTTTCAGGTTATATATGTTTCAGGTTTCCATGGCAGCCACATTTCCACATTCACAGGCATTTTGCAACACTGCACAAGATTTACATTTCCAAGACACTGTTGATCATCTACTTTGTCACAGGACATTGTGGGTTAACATTTACTCTATCTCTCAAGTTCTTCTTGATTATTTCTTCCCTTTGCTCTATTTGCTCCCATTTTTTTTTTATATAGCCTCGTTTTTCTTAGTGGGTTTTATGCTTAACTACATGGGAGGGGTGAAGGAGTGAATTCATCTATATTTATGTGAATTTAAGTGACCTTTGTTAAAATGGAGTCACAAAAAGAAAATGGAGTTTGACTTGTCATATCACCACCAACCTTTAGTAACCACCTCACCACAAACCTATACAGCCTTGAACACAAACATACAGTCTCATCAAAGATTTGGTTAGGTACAAAACAGGGTAGGAAACGAAGCAGAAAAAAAACAAAAAACAACAACAAAAACCCAAGGGGCTGGGGAGATGGCTCAGTGGAATAAGTGCTTCCCTGGCAAGTGCAAGGACATGAGTTCAATCCCTGGTTCCACCAAAACAAACAAACAAACAAACAAACAAAACAAAACAAAACAAAACAAAACTTCCTCCCAGACAGGAGACCTGAATCTTTCAACATTCCTCTTCCTGACTTCAATAAGCCTTCAATAAGTTTCTGCTTTCCCCTAGAATGATATAACTGTTTGTTCATGTTTCTGCTGTATGCAGAAAAGGTAAAATTCAGGGCAAATTTCTTGGTCAGTTGTATATCTTTAATTTATCCTAGTTATTTGCAAAGAAAGTGAAATTCAGTATAACTTTCTATCCAACCAATTAATAGCACATACTTTGTTCTTACATCTCTTATTTGGTTGTAAATTTTCTAAAAATACTGCTCCCTGAGAGTTAAGGGCTTGGATCTTCGGTAAAAAAAAAAAAAAAAAAAAATCCCACGAAGCCCACTGGCAGAAGTAGAGCTGTGTGTACATAAGCACATACCACTCAGTTTGTTGTTTTGATCTGCCACAACATGTATTAGGAGCTGTAAACACTTTCTAGGAGCTATACCCACTTTTTTATGAGCTGTAGCATGTGCTGTACTTTCACACATTTAGCAGCACAGTGGTTTTGCATATGTCCTTAGTAGCATAAACACAAGAATGCTGGGTTGAATTACAAGTTTATGACCTCCCCTTCCCAAGAATACACAATCTGCTAATTTATTTTTATTTTATTTTACTTTATTTTTGAGACAGGGTCCTGCTATGCAGTTCAGGCTGGCCTTATCCTTACTTGTGTGTTCCCCAGGCTGGTCTTGAACTCGCAATGATCCTCTTTTCTCAACCTCTTGAGTGCTGCACTCTTAAATTCTTCAGGCAAAGACATTCTTTAGCCAATCAAAGGTACTTTCTGTCCTCTTTTCCCAAATCCTTAAACTTTTGTGAAAGCCCAAAACTTACTCCTATGGAAAACTCCTGATTTCTCCTGTGGAAACCACAGCCTACTTAGGCCAGAGTAAGTGCTTGTCTTTTCTATATTCCCACATGTTTCCAAACTCAGTTTACCCCTCCTGACTCAGGCTCCGCACAGCAGGGTAGCTTATCTCAACACAAACAAAACAAGGGCTCTTCTAAATGTGCAATGTTGGCCCTGGCCCGTAGATGACCAAGCTCCAAAAAGTGAAGGTGCTTGGTGTCAGGCCACGCCCTCCATCTCTCTTGTTGAGATCTCAGTAAGGCTAGGAGCCCACCCTGCCCCCAGAGCCTTCACCCATATCTGTGGCAAACAATCTACACTTCCGATGACTAAGAGCCTTGCTACTTCACAGCAGCTCTATGGGTGGGCACACTCTGGTGGATGCCCAGGAAAGCACTGTGTTCCTTCTTTCTGGGAAAGAGGTACAGCAGAAAGAAGGGCCACTTCCCTGCCCATCACGTAACTCACACTGGTGGGGAACCTGGTGGTCAATCACTGGTAGAACATCTGCTTCTGGGTCACCTAGCAGAGCAGAGCAGCTCCCTTCTTGCAGTCTACTGAAAGCCAGCCCTGTACAAGAGAGTTATGAAAACAAAACAACAGTGCCCCCATTAAGAGTAGAAGATGCCCCACTCCCGCCAGTGTACTTCAGTTTGTTAGTTGCCCAAGTAATAATTCCATTTACACTCCTGTTACTTTTGTTTCCCAGATGGTCTCTGTGATGATAGCTGGTCACTATGATGCATATCGTAAGAACCAAGATTCCCTCCCCAAACAGAACCAGTCTCCAGCTGACAAGCTGGTCTGCTTGTTTGCTTATCCAATAGAAGTGCTGGATGACAAGAGATCTGGGCCTGGGAATGATTCTGACCAGTGCCTGTTTATATAAAATAAATCTGCCTCCAAAACCCATGTGCCACTTCAGTGTTTATTCTTGCTGGTGCATTGGAAATCATGCTGATCTCTCTGGTCCTATAGTCCTCATGGATGGAGTAAGGACCTCTCCAGGTTGATGGGTAGATAGGCACACCTTGAGATTTCTTGAGTCCCCTCAGAAATTTGGAGGAAGATTCCTGGCTTCTGCAGCCTGGAAGGACATCTCCTGTGTCAGTGAATTGCCATACTTCTCCTGGGAAGAGACTTCCTTTTCAAGTTAGGAGTGGCTGTCACCTTTGCACCAGGATGGTCAGTCTTCCTCTCATTTAGCCCTGCACTTTAACTTTGACTGCTCCCTAAGAGGAAGATGATGTGACAGATAACTGTAGTTCTAGAGTTCTCACAACTCTCCTCCCGGGGCTATGCACTAAAGCCTCTGGGCCTGGCCCTCACCCATGCCCAGTCGTTGTGACCCTGTGTCTGTTAAATGTTATAGGAAATACAAACAGGCACCAAGCCACACATTAGCCTGATAGACTGTTATTCACCTTGGTAGGAGCCCTCTGCCGTCAATAACACAGCTGCCACCTTGCCTTCTGCGGTTCCCACACTTTTCATTGTTACTCAGTTGCTACAAGGGTTTGGGAACTGTCCCATTATTTGTGCAGAAGTCCTAGAAAAAGATTTGTCTCTGGAACAGCCTGCTTCTCATCCCTTCCAGCTTCACGTACCCCAAGAAAGAAAAAATTTAGGCTTCAAAACTGTAAGTGTCTACAGACTGTCAAACTGCTACAATACACTGGTCCTGCGTATAATGCCTGTTTAAGATCTCCAAGCTGCCATTGCCCTCATGCTTGCCACCCATTTGCATGGCTTCAGTCTTCTGCCACCCGCAGCCTGCTGGTGCACCTACCTGGCTTGAAAGAATGCCTTCTGACTTCAGCTGGGTCCTGGGCAGTCAGCTGTTCTTGGCCTTTAAGTAGAAAGAACCTAGTTCTGGACTCAAAGGTCAGCTCTTTGGAAAAGCCCTCACAGCTGACCTCTCTACCTTCCCAGCACAAAATATTACTGAATTTCTGATTAATGACAGCCAAGATGTCTCCCGGAAAGATGCAAATCTCGGTTACAATATTTGGCAGAACCTGGTTACAAGAAAATCTCCCCAATTTCTTGGTGCTGTTGGCTTTTATAAAATCTGGATTCTTGAATTCACAGAAACAATGATACTTACACTCTGGGCCTCTGGGAGCACCTGTGGCTACTCATGCACACACTTGGATCCAGTCACTAAGGCTGCCTCTCCATTTGCCTTCACACTCTAATAGCCACTGTCTCTCTGATCAAGAAAGCTGACTAGCTCACCTTAGGCCAAGACCTACATGGGCAGGTGCCCCACACTGTACTGGATATACTGTCCCCAGAAATGTCCTACTCTTAACCATTAGCAATAATGGGCCGGCATTTGTAATAGAGATAACTAAAACTGGCTGAGCTATTAAAGATTAAATAAAAATGACAGCCAGAACAAATGCAGGAGGCACTAGCACAGAAGAAATAGGGAATCACACAATTGAAATCTCTGAATTAGTAGCATCTGAAGTAAAGAAACAACTGCAGAAAGGTATAGAGGAAATCAGATCAGAAATAATCTCTGAAGTGAAAAAAGAGGATAACTATAATGAAAGAATTAATAATGACTTCTAAAGAAGACACTGATAAAAAAATAGAGGAGAATAAAAAATGATGGAATCCTTGATTGAACAATATAGGAAAGAAATACATTGCATGAAGCAGAGTAATAGACAGAGGAACTTAAAATCTCAGTCACAAGCTTACAAAACCCCTTTGAATGAGAATGAAGATAGAGTTTCAGAACTTGAAGATGCTGTCACAGCTAGTGAAAAATTAAGAAAATATCTTTTAAAAACAACTAAGATGCAGGAAAAAGTAATTTATCACCTGCAAGATGATGCAAAGATGAATAACGTGAGATTAATAGGCATCACAGAAAAAGAAGAAGTCAATGTAAATGATATAAAAAGACTATGGGCAGAAATAATAGCAGAAAACTCCCAAAATATGGGGAAACAATCTGACATTTAGGTAACTGAAGCATATACAACTCCAAATAACATCAACCCAATTAAAAACACCAAGACATCCAGCACAAGATCCCAGAATTCCAGCACAAGAATAATATGCTGAAAGCTGCCAGAGAAAAGAAACAGATCACATTTAAAGGAGAACCCATCAGAATAATAGCCAACTTCTCTTCACAAACCAAGTCAAGAAGAGCCTGGAGTAGAGTACTTCAAGTCCTCTATGAAAACAAATTGCATACCCTGCAAAACTCTCAAGTTTGATGGAGAAGTGAAATACTTCTATGACAAAGAATAACTAAAGAATTTCATGATGACAAAACCAATCCTACACAGACTACTACAAGATATTCTAGAGAGGGACCAAAATGAAGAGAACTTCACAAATGAGAACAGAAAGAACCTACCAAATAGTGCAAACAATTAAATGCAGGAGAAAAAGGGGTATACAATAGCAGGTAAATAACATGTCAATCATAAGACAATGCGTCTCAATTATAACCATTAACGTAAATGGATTCAATTCACTAATTAAAAGAAATAGACTGGCACAGTGGATCAGGAAGCAAAATCCAACAATATGCTGTGTTATGGTTTGTGTATAGGTGTCCCCTCAAAGCCTCATGCAATCTTGGGACAGCTTCTATAGTTTGTGATTGATGATTGTGGGTGTGGATGCTGCACCTGCCCTGGGGCAGGTAATTTGAATTTTAATATAAGAAGGAAAGAGAAGCAACTGCTTGAGCTGCTGCTACTCCTCCTTTTGTGCTCTTGCTCTTTGCCACTGTCATGAAAGTTTGCCCTCTGATATGTGCAGCTCTGCCTTGGAGCCAGCTGAATATGGACTGAAACCTCCAGGCACTGCACACTAAATAAACCTTTCCTTCCTTCATTTTAGGTGTTGGGTATTTGTCCCAACAATGAGAGAAGAGTAAGAAATGCTGTATGCAAGAAACACAATGAACTCATAAAGAAATTTATAGGCTGAAAGTCAAAGGGTGAAAAACAATACTACATGCCCAGCTCCTTAGAAAAAAGCAGGGGTAGCAATCCTGTTCTCAGACAGTCTCAACTTCAAACCAAGAATGATCAAATGAAATAAAGAAGGCCACTACATACTGGTTAGGGGAAAAATTCAGGAGGAAGAGGTAACACTCATAAATATGTATGCACCAAACATGGAAGCACCCAACTATATAAGACACATCTAAATTGACATGAAAAATGTAATATCCAATACTACAATCTTAACAGGAGACCTTACCAACCCCTTATCATAAAAAGAGGGACTGGGGAGATAGCTCAGTAGAATAAGAGCTTGCCTGGCAAGCGCAAGGTCCTGAGTTCAATCTTTGGTACTGAAAAAAAAAAAAAAAAAACACTAAACAGATAGGTCAAGCAGACAAAAAAATTAGCAAAGAAATATCAGAACTGAGCCAGAACTTGGAAAAATGGACTTAGTGGACATATAAAGAGTGTTGCACCAACCACAGCTGAATACATATTTTTTTCAGCTGCACATGAGATGTTTTCTAAAAGAGACCACATGCTAGTTCATAGGTCATGTGTAAGTATATGTAAGAAAACAGAAATCATCCCATGCATATGATCTGACCACAGTGCAATGAAACTGGAAATAAATGACAATGCAACCAGAAAAACTGCATAAATACATGGAAATTAAAAATTCTTTCCTCAGCAAACAATTGATCACACAGATAAAATTAAAGAAGAAATTGAACGATACCTGCAATTTAATGAAAATTCAAGCAAAACGTGTCAGAATTTATGGGATGTGATGAAAGCAGTTCTTAGAGCGAAATTTATGGCTATGAATTCACACATTAGGAAAACATCAGGAACAAATAAACCCTATTGCTGCAACTCAAAGTCTAGAAAAGGAAGAGCAAACCAAACCCACGGCCCAAAGACAGGAGGAAATTATAAAAATTAGAGCAGAAATTAATGCAATTGAGATAAAGAAAACAATTCAAAGAATTAATAAATAAAAAACTGGTTCTTTGAAAGATTAAATTACATTGATAAGCCCCTAGCTAACCTCATCAAAAAGAGAAAAGAAAAAACTCAAATATAAGCAACAAAGAATGAAAAGGGTGTAATTACCAGAGACCCAGTGAAAATTCAGAAGATCATCAATAGTTACTTTGAGAATCTTTACTCTCACACAATTGAAAACACAAAAGAAATGGACAGATTCCTAGAAAGATACAAATAACAAAAACTCAATCAAGAAGATATAAGAACTCTCAATAACCCAACAATAGCCAATGAAATATAAAATATAGTAAAAAAAACCCTACTGACAAAAAAAGTGCAGATCCTCATGGATTCATAGCTGAATTTTATCAGAAATTCACAGAAGATATAATCCCAGTACTCCTCAAACTGTTAAATGAAATTGAAAAGAAAGAAATTCTTCCAAAATCATTCCTAGAGGCAAGTATTATACTGATACCAAAACCAGGGAAAGACACAACTATAAAAGAGAACTACTGGCCAATCTCCCTTATGAACATTGTTGCAAAAATCCTCAATAAAATCCTAGCAAATAGAATACAGTAAATTATCAAGAAGATTATATACCATGACCAGGTAGGATTCATTCCAGGGAAGTTAAACTATCATTATTTGCAGATGATATGATACTCTATCTGGAAGACCGAACAAACTCCACCAAGAAGTTACTAGAATTAATACACAAATTCAGTAGCATAGTAGGAAACAAGTCAATACCCAAATGTCAATAGCATTCGTCTTCACAGATAGCAAACATACTGAGGGAAATTAGAGAAAGAATACCTTTTACAACAGCCTACAGAGAATGAAATACTGAGGAATTAACCTAACTAAAGCAGTCAAAGATCTATTAAGTGAAAATGACAGTACTCTGAAAAATGAGATCATAGAGGATTTCAGAAAATGGAAAGATATTCCCTGCTCCTGGACAGGAAGAACCAACATTGTGAAGATGGCCATACTCCCAAGATTATTATAGAGATTTAATGCAGTTCCTATCAAAATTCCCACCAGCATACCTCACAGACCTAGAGAAATTATTCCTAGAATCTATTTGGAACCAGAAAAAACATATGCTAGAAAAGGCAATCCTGAACAACAAAGACAAGGTAGGAGGCATTACAATTCCTGACTTGAAATTATACTATAAAGCTACTGTGATAAAATCAATATGGTATTGGCAAAAAATAGACCCAAAGATCAATGGAATAGGTTAGAAGATGCAGAAGCAACTATAAACACACTCAGACACCTTATCTTTGAACAAGGGCCCAAACATGCTTGCTGGAAGACAGATAGCCTCTTTAACAAATGGTGCTGAAAAAATTGGCTCTCTACATGCTGAAAACTAAAACTTGACCCAGGTGTATCACCATGCACTAAACTAATGTCAAAATGGATTAAAAATCTAAACATTAAAATGGAAACACTAAATCTCCTGGAAGAAAAATTAGGAGGAACTCTTGAAGATATAAGAGTAGGCAAACACTCCATGAACAAAAATCAGACTGCCCTAGTAATACTTAAAAGAATTAACAACTAGGAGCTCTCCTTATTGAGAAGTTTTTGCATGTTAAAAGAAATTACCAACAGAGTGAAAAGACAACTCACAAATTTGGAAAAATATTAATTAATAAGCACTCAGATGAAGGTCTTCTTTCTAGAATTTACAAAGAACAACAACAACAAAAAAAATTAGGGCTCCAAAATTTAAAGACCCAATCCAGAAATGGGCATCCAAGATGAACACACACTTCTCTGAGGAAGAAATTCTGGAAGCTAATAAATACATGAAAAAATGCTCCACATCACTAGTCATCCACGAAATGCAAATTAAAACAACTCTGAGATACCATCTCACCCCAGAAAGAATGGCTATCATAAAGAAATCAACCAAAAACAAATGTTGAGAGGCTGTGAGGAAAAAGGAACCCTTCTCCGTTGCTGGTAGAAATGTAAACTGGTGAAACCATTATGGAAATCAGTGTGGACACTCATTAAACTACTAGGACTGGAAATCCTTTTCAAACCAGCTATCCCTGTACTGAGAATTTTCCCAGGGGAACTGAAAATATCATATCATAGTGATATATGTGCACTTATGTTTATAACAGCACAATTTGTGATAGCTGAATCTTGGAAGCAACTAAAATGCCCATCACCTGTTGATAGATAGATGCAAAAGTTTCTGTGCTTTTGTACAAGGGAGTATTACTCAGCTATAAAGAATGCTAAACTCAAAGCCTTCATATATAAGTGGATGACACTTGAAGATATACGCATAAGTGAAATAAAACAGACCCACATGTTTAAATTTCATATAGTCTTCCTAGTATAACAACTCAAAAGAAGAAATAAAAATTGAAAGGTGTGATACGACTAAATGGAAAGCAAGAACTTAAGGATTAAACAATGAAGGGAGGGAAAGGAGAAAAGCTAGGAGACATGGCAGGGACAAAACTATACATTTATGTACACAAAATCATTAAGGCAATGATGCTGAGAATCTCCATCAGGTTTTTGAAAGTAGCAGTCAATTGGTAGGATTCTTACCCTGACTAACTATATATGCAGATACCTGTTAACTAAGAAACTGCACTGAAGATAGCAATATGTAATACTAGGGCAATGCTGGGAATGCCTGTCATTCTGATCTTTTAAAAGCATACTGTTTCTAATGTCATATTGATTACTGCTATACTTTCTCTCAAGTAAATGTTTGTTTAAAAAAAAGGTAATATATGAAAACATGATACAAGAAAAACTGTTATAGGACTGTCCTACTACAACATTGTGTATGTTTAGATTTCTAAATTTCGATGTAAAAATTTATAATTGCTTATTTCTATTGCTTTAATTTTCTTTTCTTAGTATTTTTTCCACGTTCTGTATCTTAGCATATCAACGATTGATGGAAAATACCTGTTCCATGTTCTGTCTAACATGTTTGATATTCAGACAGATAATGAGGGTAAACTCAAATGCCTATATTATAGGGTAATAATATCATTAAGCTTCTCTTCTGGACGGTTAACAACTTAAGTGTGCAGACCAAAAAAATAAGAGAAGAGGAAGGGCTGCAAGGATAGATAACATTTTGGCCCTAGCCCTTCAAGGTCAGTGAGAACTCAGGACATAAGAGAACCTGTACTGTAACATCCTGTAACTCCATGGTTACAGATCAAATTTTCTGATCAAGGAGATTATGGGGCCATAGAGGAAAGTGATCAATGACATAGAGTGTGCCTATGGAGAGACACCTGGAGAGAAAACATTCTCTCAGGCTTTCAGAGAGAGCAAATTGCTCAAGCAATGGCCATGACTCATCTATGCAACTGATCCTGACAAAAGATCTACAAACTGCTGTACAGAGTTTCAGGGTAAAGCCTGAGGGTATTTGACTGACTTTTTCAGATACAAAAGTTACATTTTTTGTTACATAAGTCTTTCTTTATCTTGCTCTTAGAAATCCAGCAGAAAAGTATAAAAACAAAGTATGAAAAGTAAAGCCATATTAATATGCTGAGCTGTAAAAGGCTCAAGTTATGCCATTCCTGTGGATAACTCACTACTATTATGGTCTATGTAATATATTGGATTACTTTGCTGAATTTACGCACCTTAATACTTGAATGGGAATGGAATACCTATCTGTGACAAAACTAAACAAAGAAGGGGGATATAAATGAAGGACCACTTTGCAGTGAAAAAAATATGTATACAAAATAGCATGATACACAGCTATTTCTCTTAGTTCAATGAGAAGAAAGTTTTGAACTAATAGTGTTTAGACAAGATATCATGTCTGTATCTTGTAGTATGAATAACTACTATTAAGACAAGAATATGCAATGTATTAATTATTGTAAATGTCCTACTAACCTGTTTTGAAACTCTCATTGCTATGTTTTTTCTCAATAAAAATAATATAATAAAAAAAGTTCTCACTAGATCTCCAAGTTTCCTAGGATGGGTTGAACTTGTGATCTTCCTGCTTTAGCTTACCAGAGTTCTGGGATTGAAGCTGTGTCCCCAGCCTGGTTTAATTTCTAATGTAGTAAATGTTGACAGAAATAACCTATGGCATAATAGGTTATTATCCAAAAAATAATCTTTTTTGGATCCAATAAATTTTTAAGGCATAAAGAAGTCCTGACATCCAAAAGTTTGGCAAAGGTCAGACTAGAACAAAATTAAGAAAATGGATCAGAATGGTTTGCTTTCCTCTTGTTTCGTGGCTCATGTCACCTATTTGCTGCCCACCTACCAACCAGCAAGTTGTGGTGAGTTATTTTTTACATTAAAACTTTTTTCTATAGCATGACATGAGAGGTGTCTGTAATGCTTTTGTTTGGAGAAATCTTAATTAGCATAAAACGTTCAATGTAAAATGTTTGAAACACAGAAAAGTTTATTTTTTGTTTATTTAACAATGCAAGCATTATATCACATCATGATCCAAGAATCCAGGGTCTTTTACAAATGGTTTTGTATTCCTTGTTGCTTTGTTATCTGTGTCCAGTTGGCAGAAATTCTAAAGGTACACTCACTTTGTAAACTTTCCCTTAAAAGTTCATATATTATTTCTGCTCATATTTCATTGGTGAGAATGATCGCATTGGTTAGCAGCCATGTCTTAGTTATGGAAAGGAAGGGGCTGGGAAGATAGCTCATTAGAATAAGCACTTGCCCGGCAAGTGCAAGGGCCTGAGTTCAATACCCGGTTCCACAAAAAAAAAAAAAAAAAAAAAAGAAAGTTATGGAAGGAAATGATGGGTTTGGATGAATGTTTGTCTATTACTACACATAGTATGTTCATATTGGGTGTGCATCTTGGCTCTCTTACTTGCATCTGTGTGTCCTTGACTATGTCATTCAACTCCAAGATTTTTCTCTTATAAAATTCTGAAGTAGTGTTCTTATCTGCTTTCTGTTCTACTGTAGGCTTCATTTTACACAACAGTGAAAAAGATAAATAAAAGCTCCTTTTCTATGTCAAATGGCCGTCCGTGTTTCTTGTGATCTGAGTGAACTTGATTCAAGCGTTCAAATTTCACAGTTTGCTGAAGCCCAAACCTGTTAAAGAATTCCAAGACTTATTGGGAGAGTGACAATACCATGATCTCACCTGTCTTCCAGGCTCATGCTCCTATATGTGTTGGCTTTTTATTCATCATGTTGCCTGATAGGTAAATCCAGCCATTCCACACATCTTCACAAACATTAAATAGGCTGAAAACTCACTCAGATCAAGGACTTTTGGGGAATGGAGACTTCTATGAAGGCTTTAGAAGGATCATAATGTCCACTGCAAAGCCAGAAGGTCTGTGTTTATATCAACCCTTTTTGCTTTTAAAATCTTTTTTATCTACATCTATCTATTTGTCTTTCTTTCTTTCTTTCTTTCTTTCTTTCTTTCTTTCTTTCTTTCTTTCTTTCTTTTTTTCTTTCTTTCTTTCTTTTTCTTATCAGTGTGATGGAAAAGTAGTTCCTAGTGGGGACAATGACTCCCAACCTGCTACATGTCAGATGTGATGAGTTTTACAACATCCAGAATGAAGTCATGAACTAGGGAGGAGGTTAGGAGAGCTTATAGAAAGTAAGAATAGCTTCTGAATTTCCAGGAGGGGTCCTGACTGGTCACTGAGGCTCTTTTTTAAAGAGTATTTTATACAGCACAATCACAATGTGGGTACATCACGGGTCAAATTACCACTAGCCTATACAAGTACAAGTATAGAAAGAAAGAAAGAAAGAAAGAAAGAAAGAAAGAAAGAAAGAAAGAAAGAAAGAAAAAACAAGCAAGCATTCCTGAAGGGGATGGGAATGTGCGCCAGATGTTCTGGTCCCCCGCCTCCACACACACACATCTGGTGCCTTTCTGGGCTCACTGGACCAGGAGGTGCTAACTACAGTAGCCTCTCCAGTTGCTGTGTATCTCTAGAGAGGCTTGCACGCCTGGTTGTCCTGAGGCCAGCCCTCTTCATATTCAACCCCAGCCACAATTTTCTGTGTCTCATCTTTTGCACTGACTTCCTCAAGGAAGATTCCTTCTCTTATCACTAACATTTCTCTAAATTGGCTGCCTATAATACCAGTGTGCAGCATCTCATCTCACTGGACTCCTCCACCCATCGCCAGACTCCCATATCCCACCTCCTGGATATGTCATGGGAAGGTCAATTCGCAACAGTTCAACCTTTTCTTCCCACTACTGAATCTTAAGGTGTGCAGCAGATAAAATGGACACTCTTCTAGTTGTAAACGAATATAGTTTTAGTAGAAAGTTTGATTATTGAGGGAAGATGGAAAAACTATGTGCATATTTTGTTAAATCAGTTTTGAGGTGATGAATGACTAGACACAAATTCTGTAAGGGGAGCTACTATGACCTAGGTTCCTGGTTCAGTCCTCAACATGTAGTAGTAAGCAATAACTGCTTTTAGTCTTTTATTTCTTTATTTGTTACAGGGTCTATCCAGCTCGGATTCATAGTGAGCCACCTGGTCTCGGTGGCTGGCACAGCGCTTGGGGTGCCGGGATGGTGCTGCATATGATACCGGGGATTGACCTTAGGTCCTTTGGTTTGTCAGGTAGGCACTTAGACCACTGAGCTATCTTCCCAGCCCAGTATCTGTTTTTATTAAATTCACATAATCTGTAATGCATATTGGAGTAAATGACTAGCAGTGTAGTTGATGATGATGCCAAGGGGAGGAAAATGATGATGCTTGCCTTTATTTGTGTATTGAGTATCTGTCCTTGTTATTAAATTGTTATTTTGGCTGTTTTACATAGATGGCTGTGGTTGGATAATTGTGTATTTTTTTTCTGAAATTAATATTTAAAAAGTTAAGTGGAAAATTAAACAGCACAGAAAGATTATGAAAGTCGTTTTGAACTTTTTTGCTAGTCTCTCTAAAAAGCGATTTTTAAAATAGTAGTCACTTAAAAATCCTCATTATGGCTTTGGCTGTGACACTGTATTTCTCTATGTTACAACTGGGTAACCTTAGTGCTGGCAGTGATTTGCTAAGGGGTAGCGCAGGTGGAGAAGAAGTGATAAAATCATGTAGTGCTTATAAATCCAGGTTCTGCCATTGAAGGCTATCCCTTCTGATTATGCATCATAAAAAATCAGTAGGAAGAATAAAAGTTTTTTGTGTCAATACAAACTTGCTCAAATCTTCTACAAATCCATGATTGCGGGGATCTGCTAAAGAGCTCCGAGATAATCGATCCTTCCCTGAGCTTTGCATGCTCATGCGCAGTAAAACGACGTCCTCCGGGCGCCACCGGCACGCCCAGCTGCGCTCCGTTGCCATACCGACTGCCCTTGGCAACTGCGAAGCCGGCAGGCCCTGCAGGCCTGCTAGGCGTTTCAGCCGAGCGGCGTGGTCTCGGCTCCGCCGCCTTCGCGCGTAACCCTGCTCTTTTCCAGGTTTCCCATCACCCTTTCCCTCTCTTACGCGCCATGGCGGGCCGGGTTGGAGACGTTCGCAAACTGTTCCTCTTCACGACTACGCAGAACTACTTCGGGCTGTCGTCGGACGCCTGGGACCAGCCACTGCTCTGCAACTGCGTGGAGATCAACAACTTCTTGGACGACGGGAACCAGATGCTGCTCCGGGTGCAGCAGACGGACGCCGGCCTGCACTTTTCCAACGCGGTAGGGCTCCGCGTAACCCTGCCGCCCCGCCTGGGGCCTCCCCGGGCCGACCGACCTCCGTGGCGCAGCCAGGTCCTGCGCCTCTCTCGGGCGGGCCTGTCGCATCGGCCGCTTGCTGAGCATCCCACCTACCAGGAGTTGCGTTGTCCGCACTCGTGCGTGCCAACTTCTTATTTACTTTTGTAAAACAGAGCCTCGTATAGTCCTCCAGGTTGGCCCTGAATTCCTGTGTCTGAGCTGTTCTGCCTCAGTTTACTGAGTAGCTGGGACCAGTGTGCGACGGGCACAACTTTTCTAATGGTTAAAAGAAGACTAGGGATGTTTTATAAACTGAAAAGAGAACAGCTTTTCTCCTCGTAACTGTTCACCTTTGAAGCAAGCCCAGGGCTGTCCTTTTCGGGTTATGCACTGATTTTAGTACCATCTGAGAGAAAAATTAGTTAGGAATTCAAGTCTTTAGAAGATGATTTGCTATATGCTAAAGTAAAGTTTGAGCTCGTTTTTAATGTGCAAAACTGGTTAGCTTATTGTACTGCTCCCTCCGCTGGAGGATTGTTTCCAAATGTTGCACTTCCCATCCGGTCTCGTACGCAGTGTGTGTTAACTTCAAAGAAAGCTGTACAAAAAAATTGCCTAAATTATAGACATTTTCAACCCCTTTCTTTTGTATTAGCTTATATCTTGAGGACTATCAAAGTCTTTGCACATTCAGTGTTTTTTTTTTTGTAGGACGATTCAATCTTCACCTATTCATTATGAATTACCCCCCCCTTACTTCAGTGTTATTCATAAATATTTATTTTGAACTCTATAAATGCCAAGACACTGCCAAATCTGTTGGGTTTCCAAAGGTATGAAAGGACAGATATAACTAGCATGCATTTTCACTTCACCTGTGTCACAGGTTGATAAGTTTATGTGCATTAATGTGCCTAGCGGCCACGGCGCTGTGAGGCAGAAGCTGGTTGTACTCCCCCTTCTGTGGCTCGGGAGAGCAAGGCTTACGTGTCAACGCCCAAGTGATACCTGTTCCACTCCTCTGTGCTATAATTCCGAATGGGCCCCTGCTTCTGCCTTCTAGAGCTTCACAACTGTGATTTTTTGACTCATATTCAACAAATTGCAAAACTAGGTCATAATGTTGTAAATGCCGCTTAAAGTTCAGGTACAGTGCTGTAGTACAGTGGAAATATGGGAAAAGTCAGGACGATTTAATGTTACTCAACCTTAAAAAATATATAATATATACATATATATATATAATTTTATTTTATTGTTTTGGTGGAAGTAGGGATTGAATTCAGGCCATTGTGCTTGCCAGACAAGCGCTTATTCTACTGATCTATCTCCCCGGCCCCTTAACATTTATTTAAAGGAATACAAAACTATTTATTCACCACTGCTTATCATTATTTACAACAAAGTGCATAATATACATTAGGATAACATTCTGACTACTACAAAGTTGTTTTCCTGGCTTTTGCTGAAAACAGCAACCTGAATACTGAAAAGATTAAGTCTACATGTGAGGAACAAGTTGGGATGAAGAAAAAAAATGCAGGTTAGTGGTTTAGGTTATAAGTTTGTCCACTCATTTATTCTAGGTCCTAAATTGTGAACACCTCCAACCATTCAGTAGGTTTCTGTGAGCCAAGTCTTAAGACATACATGAATACTGATTTTTGAATGCAGATTTCAACTTTCTGTGAAGTAATGAGTCTTGAGGAATTTTTAATGTTCCCTGGTTAAGTCTTCCTTTGCAAAGTCAAAGTTTTGACTTGCTGCCTTATTTGGGTGGGAAAGTTGTTGGTAGAGATAAGAATTTTTTTTTTTTTTTTCTATTTTTAAGACAGGGTCTGGCTATGTAGTCCAGGCTGGCCTTGTGCTTACTTTGTAGCCTAGGCTGGTCTTGAACTCCCAAGATCCTCCTGCTTCAGCTTGCCAAGTGCTAGGATTGTAGACATGCACCACTATACCCAGATAGATAAGACTTTGTGGTGGTGGTAGTGGGGGAGTTTTGGAATTAAATTGCATTTTTATGGAAAAAGACAGATACAGATTCTGATATGGGTGCCTTGAAAATACCTACTTTAAACTGATCATTTAACCACAAAACCATCTATTTAACTTAAACAGTTATGGCTTCAGGAAAACTTTCTATTTAACTGGAAGCAATTTCTTAGGTTGTTCAGAGTGATGGCGTCTCAAACCTGAGGTTATTACCCATAGTTTTTATTTTGGTGAATAAACACAAAACAAAAACCACTTACAGGAGAATTTTATTTATATACACACAAACAGAAAACTCAGAACAGTCCGTAAGCATATGAGCTAAAACATGAGTTCTGATTTGAATTATGGAGAATTTCCCCAACATTTAGTGAAGCAGAGGAAATGTATCAGGCTACCAAATTCTCTTTTTTGATAAAGGAAGCAACTACAAAAGCTTTATTTATTTGTTCAAAGTAACCAGTGCTATAGATGTGAAACAAAGAAACCCAACAACTTGCCCAAATAAGATGTAAGTTAATAGATGTAAGTTATTGAACTTCATCTTCTGGACAGGAATACCAAGTTAGTTTCTCTTCCTAAAAGGCAATTATGATTTGAGGACATTGCATATTTGCCTCTTTTGCCAGCACCAAGTCAGCCTCATCTGAATCTTTCCATTTTTTTTTTTTTTTTTTACTGCATCTTCAGGAAGGGTCTACAGGGTGTTTAGGGTCTCACTACTAGCTTCGACTTGTAGTGATTCTCCTGTTTACAGCTTCTCAAATGCTGGGATTACAGGCATGTGCCACCACACCCAGTCTCATTTGCTGTCTCAGTGTGCCCCTGGGGCAGGGCCCACAGGGCAGGCCAGGGAATTGAAAACCCAGACACTGCACCTGCTTGCAGGCACTGTAATCCACTAAACTATTTGGCCGGCCCAATCTTTCTATTTCATGAGAAACATCATTTCTCGACTACTATCTGTAGTAACAATTATCCGTTCAGGATCAAGACCTCTGTCTAGCAGAACCTCGATGTTTGTCAGCAGCATCTCTTTTTTTCTTTGACTTGCTGTCATCAGATTCACTGTCAGATAAAGATTTTCTTTTTCTTTTTTTTGTATTTTAGGGAAGGGTCTTCAGGGTGTTCAGGGTCTCACTACTAGATCAGACTTATAATGTCCTGCTTGTTTACAGCCTCCCAAGAGCTGGGATTACAGGCGGGCACCTCCATGCCCCAGCCCAGTCTTAGTCTCAGTCTCAATGCACCCCAGTGCGGGGGTGGGGCCTGGGCCAGCACAGCAGGCTAGGGGATCGAACCCCTGGCCCCTGAGTCTGCTTGTAGGTGCTTTAATCTGCTGAGCTATTTGGCCAGCCCTAAGATTTCCTTTTTGTACTATCTTTTTCTTTACCATTATTTTGCAAATTAAGAAATGCTTTATTTAACTGGACAATCTAAATTTTCTTAAGGTTCCCATGTATTGTCAGCATCTGTAAATCCCTTCCACTTCAGAAAATACTCCACTTTCCCATTCATTACACGTTGGTCCATTACTTTTTCTACCACAAACTCTTCAGGTTCTGCTTCCTCAACTATTGTACTTTTTTCCATTTTGTTTCTTTCCCATTTTTTGAAGTGTAGTTTTATTGGAGGCTATTTATTACTGCAGATTTAAAGAGCTGTTATTCAGCTCAGATGCTTGGTCACAGCCTGCATGTCTGCAGTCTTGGCCTGCATGCCTGCAGCTCCACTTGCCATACTTTTTTTTTTTTTTTTCTTAAACTGGGAATTGAACTAAGGAGTTTGCACTTGGCAGGTAGGCACTTGTGCCGCAGAGGTATATCCCTAGCCCAGTCAACATATATTTATTAGGTACGTACTGTTCTAAATCCTAGGGATAAAGTCACAAATACTCTAGAGCCTGAATCTTCAAGGAGAAACCCAGGGATGTACAAAAAAAGGTTAAACACAGAGATGTAACATAACATAATTTTTAGTTTTGATAAGTGATGTTAAGAAGAAATTATAGCAGTGATGGGGGTGTGGCAGGGAATCCCCATTACAATAGGATAGAAGGGATACTTACTATGCAGTGGTGATCTTCAAGTGATATTTGAATAATGAGTTGTAGACTGAGCTATGATCTGGGTGAAAAGTGTCAAAAGGAAAACGAACTGTAAACACCTAATTCCTAAACTGGGCTTGGTTACAGGTCAGGAAAAAAAATATCCAGGATGATGCTGAAGTTTAGTGCACAAAGGACAGTGTGTAGTATTAGGTGGGAGAGTAAGGCACATGCTACCCTCACAGGACTTGGATGCCATTTAGATTGAAATAGGAAACCAGTGGTAATCTTAATTGAAACAAAGATGCACTCTGCTGTGTACTTTAAGACTAGGCTTAGCTAGCATTCCACAATGGGCAAGGTACTATTTTAGGGTTTACAGGCCAGAAGGTTTTGTGGCAACTACAATTGTGTCACTGTAGTGTAAAAGCAAATTATATACTAAACTATATAATATGCCATGTAAAGGAAAGTATGGCTAAATTTTAATAAAACTATGGGTATTGATTGATATTTAAATTTCATGTAATTTTCATGTGTCATGAGAAATATGAACACAGAGTAGATCCATCACAGTAGCTAAAATTGGTATAATTCGGTAGGAAAGTGGATGACTCTTGAGACCATAATATTAGATGAAACAAGCAAGTCACAGTAGGTTAAATGTAATGTGGTTTCTCTAAAATGAAAGAACCAAATATAATGTATTTATTTTTAAATTTTTTTTATTTTTTAAAGACAGTACAAATAGTATTAAAACAGAAAAATTATAAGTGATATAGAATTTCACCTAACAAAATAATATGAATTTCACAGTATTTGTTGTAATGCCTAGTGTTGTCTTCCAACTAGTTGTTCCTATTCAGATACATGCATGTAAAATCAGAAGAAAGAAAAAGAGAAATGTATAAGAAATTAAGAAGAGAAAAAAGTCAAAGAATTGAAAAAAAGGAAACAAAACAAATTAAGCATTAACTGCTCCTTTATATCCTGCATCTTGAATCCACAGTACAGTTGTTCAAACCCTCCTGCTTACACACATAGATATGTCTTTTTCCCTTGCTACCTCTTCTGTCCTTTTCCTTAACTCAGTAATTCCTTCCTTTTGAATAGGTTCATTCCCTTTTCCCAGTATCTGCTGTACCCTTCAGGTCTTTTTTTCTCTTTCAGGTTCTCATACTAAGGAGACAATATGATGTTTGCAAGTGCAGTGTCTGATTTATTTCACTTAAGAGTATGGTCGCTAGTTCCATCGATTTACTTATAAATTTTATCCTGTTTTATAGCTGAATAATACTCTGCTGTGTAAAAATACTACATCTTCTTTATCTGTTCCTCAGTTGATGGGCATTTGTGTTGTTTCCAAGATTTAGGTATGACAATTACACTGATATAAACGTGGGTGCACAAATATTGCTATCGTATGATATTTTCAGTTGTTCTGGAAAAAATAGCTAGGGTGAAAATAGCTGTCTGGGACCTCTAATCTTAGATTTTTAAGGAATCTCCACCAGTTTGCACTCCTGTCAGCAGTGGAAAAAGGTTCTTTTTTTCCCCACTGCCCCTCCAGCATTTGTTATTGGCTGATTTCTTTTTTTCTTTCTTTCTTTTTTTTTTTTTTATGGAAACAGGGATTGAACTCAGGCCCTTGCACTTACCAGGAAAGCATTTATTCCACTGAACCATCTCCCCAGCCCCTTCTTGATGTTAGCCAGTCTTTCCAGGGTGAGATGAAATCTTACAGTTGTTTTAATTTACATTTCTTGAATGACTAATGATGTTGAAATTTTTTCATATATTTACTTGCTTTATCTGAAAAGTGTATATTCATCTCAAATGCCCATTTTTTGGATTGCATCTTTGAATTTGGGAGGCCTGATTTTTAAAAATCCTTTATGTGTTCTAGATATAAGGCCTTTGTCAGAGGGACAGTCAGCTATAATTTTTTTCCTAGTTAGTAGATTTCCTTTTACTCTGTTAGAGATTTCCTTTAAGTGCAAAACCTTTCAAAAGATGAGATGCGAGTTGGTGATTCTTTGATGTATTTCACGTACATTTTGGTTTTTGTTCACAGACTCTCTATGCCCCCCATGTCTTTAAAAATTTTACCTACATTTTCCTCTAGAAGATTTTAGTGTTTCTGTTTAATGTTTAAATCTTTAATCCATTATGACTGTAATTTAGTGCATGGAGATACAGATGGGTTTAGTTTTAGCTTTTGCCATGTAGAAAGCTAGTTTTTCCAGCACTATTTATTAAAGAAGCTATAATTTAAAGAGTGAGTTAAAAGAGCCATGCTAAGAAAAATGAAGGTAGACAATATAGAGATGGCAAGGAGATCGGGGAAACAGTGGACAAGGGGAGTAAGAATGCTAAGGATGTGATATGTATGCATCAAAGCCTTAAGCTGAACGTAATCACTGTTATCACAAAGATTTACTGATTAAAATGGAAATAATATAAAAGCAATACTGTGAAGCTCATCTAGGGGGTGTCATACTGCAGTAACCTGTTTGAGTACATTTTAGTTTGTAGACTTCTTAGTTTATAGGCTAGAAGAAGAAATTAGAACAACTGAAAATATAATACATGTTGAAAAAATTTCTTTTGATTAGTACATTTTTTGCCTAATGAACTAATTACTATGACCTGACCTATTTTGAACAAGCTCATGTCAGTGAATTCCAGTTGAGTTCATCTGATCACAATTTTAAATTATGTGACAGTTTAATAAAAATTTGATGTTACAACTATATGGAAAAATTCTTGTTTAAGGTAAAGTTAATTTTAGGAGGTAACTTAGATTCATTTTGGTGTTTTGAAATTACTTATAAACTTATATAATTAATACATGTATATAAAATTAAAAAAACATCCTTTACAATGTCCCTTTTACATGATAGCAAAATTAATATCTTTGTTAAGAATTTCTTGGTGTGGAAGATGTGTTCTACTGTGTATCCGAGACAGCTATCCCTGATATTTAGTGTATGGAATAGTTAGTAGTGTGTCAACAGTATGTCATATTTAATGCTCCAGAATCACTTTTCAGAGTAGCTGTATGATATAATCATATAGGAGTGGAGATATATCATTAAACCCAGTTATTCTTAAAAGAATGGAGATATATTAGCTTTATTAAATTTTTGTTTTGAAAATAACTACATTTTCCTAGGAAGTATAATTACAGTGATACAACATGTTAGAACCACATTTTGTAGGTATTAAATTTTATGAAAATAACATTAAAATCATTTGTCACTTTAGATTGAGTTTGGTGATACAAAAGATAAAGTGCTGGTGTTTTTCAAGTTGCGACCTGAAGTCATCACTGACGTGAATCTACATAATAACATTCTCGTTTCATCAATGTTAGAGTCACCTATTAATTCCCTTTACCAAGCAGTACGGCAAGTATTTGCACCAGTGTTGTTAAAGGTGAGTAATGTACTTATCTATATTTACTCAAGTATTTGGATGTATTTTATATAAACATATTATTTACTATTAATGTAGTGTTTTACTTTTATATTCAAATATCATTTTTGTTGCTGTTATTGGGTATTGAAACCAGGACTTTCACAGTGAATACAGTCCTAGCCCCCTTATCTTATTTTTTGAAATAGGATCTCCCTAAGTTACCCAGGCTGGCTTATTCACTGATTTTTCTATTTCAGTTTCCCAGTACTTGGGGTGATGGGTATGAGCTAACATACCCAGAAAATTTTTATAGTTATTGTTGGTCTGGAAATCGAACTAGGCCCCATACATTTTTCAATTTCTGGTTCTGAAGTAAGCTTTATTGACAGATAGATTAATTGGAGAAAGGCATACTGTTCAGCTCACATGGGCTCTGACATTGCTATAATAGGTGATCTTTGTACAGTTTTCACTGTTCCAAAGCCTTTTAAGCCGTCTGAAGTAGAGGTTGTGATGGCATTAAGCAAAGCAGGGTGTATTGGCTTAGTCCTTTAGACAGAGTCCCTGAGAGCCCCTCACTCTGATCTGTGGTTGCTCTTGTGTGTTTTTATTTAGGATCAGGAGTGGAGTAGAAACTTTGATCCCAAACTTCAGAATCTTCTGAGTGAGCTAGAAGCTGGGTTGGGTGTGGTTCTACGAAGATCGGACGCTAATTTATCAAAATTGAAGCTTAAGGAAGATGACACTAGAGGTATATAACAGTATATAATGTCTTTAGTCATACATCACTTAGAAAATTAGCTGTATGATACAATCATCTGTAGCTTAATCAAAGGAAGTGTAAAATGGTTACTTCAGTAGTCTGTTAGTAAGTGAATGTCTTTCTGCACAGACTTCTTTCCATGTTTCTGGAACTTTGAGCATATACTTTTTTTTTTTTTAATGAATAGATGTGCATGGATTTAGAGAAAAGGAAAATGTATTTTTTAAAAAATGTATAATTTTTGGAACTAGAAAGTATAGTTGATTTTCACTGTTTACATTAGTTGGGTCTTGTAGTTACTGCGAACACTGACTTGATAAATACTAAACAGTTGCTTGCTGGAGAAATATTTATCCTTCAAGCCTCTGGCCTCAATGTTTTGGCACCTGGTAACACATAACCTCCTGTTATGTGTGTTTATGTTCAAAGACTTTCATTAATATATATTGCTGATTTATTAACATTGTCTTCACTGTCATCAGCATTGTAATAGAAGCTTTTGTAACATGGGGGCTTCTTTAAGGAACTTTTCTTGTGCTTAGGAGGACTTGACAGCATTTTAGTGCTACACATGAGGGTCATTTTATTTTTTATTTTATTTTATTGAGAGACAAATAGCAATGAGACAGTTTCAAAACTGATTAATAGGACAGTTTCAATAATTTTTTTTTAAATTCCTTTATTTATTACAGTGTCTCGCTACACATCACGGATTCTTTTTTTTTTGCGGGGGTGGGGGGTGAGCTCAGCCGGCCCTGCGGGGAGGGGCTGGCATAGCATGTGGTGCTGAGGCTCGAACCACGGTCCCTGAGAGGCGCTCTAGACCGCTGAGCTATCTTGCCAGCCCCAGTTTCAATAATTGAGGGTCATTTTAAACTGAAATCAACAGAAAGTAAAAAATGTGGCATGAAATACACTACAAAACAGAGATAAGAAAGAGACAGGGTTATATCACTTTGACCTTAGCTAGGAATGTGTGCATCAGGTGACAAATTATTTTGCTGCTCTAATGTTGAATATGTGAATAGTAAGGACAGAGTAATTGTATACCTCGCAAAGATGATAGGGCATAAGCTTTTGTTTTAAAATGGATTTTCTATACCTGTCATTATAGTTTTGTTATAATTATAGAGAAATTACTATTCATAGGAACATAAACATGAAATGTATAACATACAAGTAATTATTTTAAAATGTTAGCTGTAGTCTTATATTTTTCTGAAAAATAAACTAGATACTGAAAGCTCATGTTCTCAAGAAGAAAAGCATGTTTATTTCTAGCATATTATTAGCAAGTAGAAATACCTAGTTTTTGGGGAAATTTGTAATATAATTTAGAACTAATGTGTTTATGTTTAGAAATTAAAACATATTGTTGAAATTGTAATTAATTCCAGTTGGATAGAATTTAACAGCATAAATGGTGTTGGAATTAGACTTAGGCAAACTTAAGCAAACATGGTGTTTGAGAAGCAAACTCAGGCACTAGAAACTGAATAACCATATAACTAGGGATAGATGTTCGAGGCCAGCCTGCACTGCATAGCAACTCTGTCTCAAAATAAAGCAACACACACACACACACACACACACACAAAAAAAAAAAAAAAACCACAGAAAAAATAAGATGTGTAGTATAAATTTAGTGCTGTTACTGTTTTTAGGGAATTTAAATTAGAGTTTACTGTTGGTAGTTTGCTATTATAGAAGTCATTTGTGTATACCTCTTCAAGAGTGGAAGAAATATTCATGCATGCGGATATAGTTAAAGTTGTCAAATAAATACCTGTCTGGCCTTTCATTTTTTGTTGATAATTTGTTTTAAAATTTTCACTTTTACAGGTATTCTTACACCAAATGATGAGTTCCAGTTTTGGATAGAACAAGGTCATCGTGGAAATAAGCAGAGTAGTAAAGAAAGAGCCAATTACTTTAAAGAATTATTTGAAACAATTGCAAGCGTATGTGATTTTTACATAGTTGTATATAAGACGTCTAATAAAAGTATTTTAGGACTGGGCTTACACTATTTTTCTCATTTTAAAACCTACTTTATGGGCCAGGGAGATGGCTGAGTGGAATAAGCACTTCCCTGGCAAGCGCAAGGGAAGCCTGAGTTCAATCCCTGGTCCTGCCAAAAAAAAAAAACAAAAAACTAAAACCTACTTTATGAGTGAGAACAAAATAGATATTTGTCGCAGAGTTTACTTAGGATATATATATTTAGCAGTTTACTTAGGATGTATATTTAGAATGAGCAAAACTTAGAAATCCAAAATATTAAAAAATGTATCCATAGGAAGTTTTTTTGGCCAAAAATAAAATTACTCTTTTTGCAAATGCTTAGAGAAAAATAAAAACAATACTGACAGAAATCCATGTAGAAAGAATGTGCTCTTTTGAAATAGTTATTTTACTCAAATTAACCCTTTGAAGTATAAAATCCACCACTAGGAAGATAACAATAAAATATATTAATTATTGAAACTGTCCCATTAAAAAAATAAAAATTAATAAAAATGAAGTATAAAATCTTTTATGCTAATTTTATTATTTTTTGATGTATTCCCATAGAGATAAATTATTTTAAATAAAATAAAATCTTTTTGAAACAAATATATAGTAATTTTTTACTTATTTCCACTATTGTTTCAATAAAATTTTAGTAGTATATTCTTAATGACTTTTGGTAACAGCAATGAAATACAGAATAATCCATGTACTGTTGTTGTATTCTTAACCACAGCATTTATTGACCCATAAATTAATTGACATCAACTGTAGTGAGGAATGTATATGTGGATTTAGGACCACCTGTACTGAGAAAATAAATAGATGAATCTGAATTTAAAGAAAGTTAGGCTAAGGGTATACATAAATGAGTACATTTTTATTTTTGTATTTAGTACAGGATCTACAGGGTTTTACTACAGCCTCCCAAGCACTGGATTACAGATGTGCACCACCATGCCCAGTATCAATTGCAGTCTCAGTGTGTACCAGAGGCAGGACAGGCACTGTAAGATCGAACCCCCAGACCCTGCATCTGCCTAAGCTGGTGCTCTAAGTACATTTTAAAAGAATAATTATTCTTTCCTCTAGCTTTCATGTGATTTATGTTTATGGAGGATATTTACGTAAATCAATAGTTATCTGGTAGAAAAAGAAAGAGAAAATAATATGGCAAATATTAGGGTTGTAGCACTGCAAAGTCAGGAATGTTTTAACTACATTATTCAATGTATGATTATAATTATGTTAAAAGTGAGTGCATTTTTATTTCAGGAGTTCTATAACTTGGACAGTCTGTCCTTAGCAGAAGTGGTAGACTTGGTGGAGATCACTCGGGACGTGGTGGATGATGTGTGGAGACAGGCAGAGCATGACCCCTACCCAGAGCCCCGGATGCTGCACCTGCTCGATGTCATAGGTACGAGGGAATGCGTCAGCTCTTGGCATTTGGGAAGGCTGTCTTAAGCTTTTTTCCTTCATCCTTCAGGTTCTTACTCAAAATGCTCAATACTGTAATAATTAATGTATGTAGATGTTTGCATTTTGTTGGTTAACTTAAATTGTATGTGATTTTCGACCATTAATAGAACTAAGTTTATGTCTTTTTGATATAGTGTATATTAATTTATGTTTTATTTTTAAGTGAACTGGAAAATTTCTAAAATGTATTGGTTTATTAGCCAATATTAAATGTTGATGCAGAAAATAACCTTTTAAGAATTATCCTAAGGAATATCAGATAAGTACCTAAGCAGTTATATATATCTATTAATGTAGCATGTTGGTAATATAAGTAGAGACAAATGGCATTTGGGAATTATTTACATAATGCTGCTGCTCTATTCTAGGCACTATAGCCTTGAAAACATTGTGTATGTTTATTTTTACCCTTGCAAGGTATACACATTATATTGAAAGATACAAAATGCAATTGTGTGTGTGTGTTTGTGTGTATGTGCATTTTTGTAGCTTAAAAATCTTTTTGACAAGGGCCGGCGGTATAGCTCAGCGGACTAAGCGCTTGCTTAGGTAAGTGCAGGGACCAGTGTTCGATCCTTGGTTCCCCAAGCTGCGCTGGCCTCGCCTTCGGGTGCGCTGAGCCAGCGATGCAATCCGGGCGTGGTGGCGCACGCCTGTAATCCCAGCACATGGGAGGCAAAAAGCAGGAAGATCACTATGAATGTGGGCTGCATGCATAGTGAGACGCTGCACCAAAAAAATAGAAAAAAAAAAAAAATCTTTTTGACAGTGCTATGTGAGGGTGTGCGTGTTATATTTCATACATTATTAGTTTAGTAATTCTTATTTTCATTTTATTATTTGCATATATATTTTATGTCTGTAAAAAGACATTTTCATTGAAACCTTTGCATTCTGTTGCATCAGGGGCATCATTTGGGAGGTTTGTGCAGAAGAAGCTGGGGACTTTGAACCTGTGGGAAGACCCTTATTATCTTGTGAAAGAAAATCTGAAAGCTGGCATTTCAATTTGCGAGCAGTGGGTGATGGTCTGTAGTCACCTCACTGGGCAGGTGTGGCAGCGCTTTGTTCCTCACCCATGGAAAACTGAAAAATACTTCCCCAAAACACTTGACAAACTTGGCAAACGCCTGGAAGAGGTACCTGTTTGATTTCCTGTATCTTTATTTGTAAGTGTGAAATAGATTCCAGTTGTTTGTGAATACACTTCATAGTTAACTGTAATTATACGTCTGATGGAGGTAATGTATAATTGGTGAGAGTACAGGAGTTAACATTTGTGTGAAGTAATTTGTGACGTTCATCTGGTGTAGTGCTGGGTGCTTAGTAGGTGCTAAGCACTCACTTCCTTATTTATTTATTTATTTATTTTTTTGGGCTAAGGCCTCACTATGCACTTGAGAGCTGGCCTTGAACTCACAGTGATCTTCCTGCCTTAGCCTCCTAATGCTGGAGTTACAGGCCTGTGATACCATGCCTGGCCTGTCTTCCTCTTCTTATTCTTGGTTTGTGACTGGTAAACATGTTAGTTCTGAAATTTTATTTGTTTCTTTGTTGTAGAAATGATGATCCATCCACTCATTCATGGATGGAAGTTCTGGGATGTTCTTCGCTATTGAAATTGTTTTTGTCTAGACCTCTTCCTAGTGGGCACTGAGTGAACTATTTGAAATATTTGTTTAATTTATATGTTATTAGTTTCTACTTAGAGTTTGCATACTTAATTTTGAGGCACATTTTTCTATGCTATATGTGAAATGAGAAATTTTCATCTAAGGATTCTGGTTCTTTTAGATGGGAAATATTATTCAGTAGCAATTTGGTTGAGAATGCTTTTAGGCCTCAGATAGCCATAGATAGAATTCTTGATTTCTTTTTTCTTCTTCTATTTTTTTTTCTTTTTGAGTTAGGGTCTCGCTATGCAGTTCAGGCTGGCTTTGCGCTCACTCGGTAGCCCGGGCTGGTCTCAATCCTCTGGCCTCGGCCTCTTGAGTGTGGGGGCTACAGGTATGCACCACCATTCCCAGGCTCATTTTTTTTTTTTTTTAACAAGAAAACCCTATGAATTTATACTGGTATTTCCAACTGAAGTGGAAGATTATAGTATTAGTACTTCAACATTTGCTTACCTTTTATTGGTAGCAAAAAATTTCAATTCAAAATACAATACTTGTTTGTAGCGGTTTGTAAATTATGAACAGTAGGGACATTAACATAGATGGATTAGAGGTGCAATGTAATGCAGAATAATGAAAGTCAGTTGTTGCTATATTTAGGCAGACTCAAAATATCCAACTCTTACACATTTTTACTAGGTTTTAGCACTCTGATTAATGTTGACACAATATACTTTGATTCTCCATGGATGTTAGCTCTCAGGTTTGTTGTTTCAGTTTCATTCATTGCAGAGAACTTAGGTAATGACATTCTTGCCTAATGGCTTTAGATTTTTAAGACCTATCTTTGGAGATTTTTTTTTGGATTTAGATAAATTTTCTTCGCTTTAATATTTTGTGTTTTAGGTCTTGGCTGTTAGGACAATTCATGAGAAACTTCTCTATTTTTTACCTGCCAGTGAAGAGAAAATCATGTGCCTGTCTCGAGTATTCGAACCTTTCACTGGCCTGAATCCCGTGCAGTACAATCCATATACTGAGGTTGAGTGTATATGTTTTATGTCTATATGATTTTCTGTTTGCATTGTTCTTTTTAAAAAGTAGGTTTTTAAAATATTGAAGTGTGTTATTAATTTATTCAGCCTTTATGGAAAGCTGCAGTGTCTCAATATGAAAAGATTATTGCACCTGCAGAACAAAAGACAGCAGGAAAATTGAAAAATTATATCTCAGAAATTCAAGACAGTCCACAACAGGTAAAAGATTGAAATATTTCACTTTTAATGTTTTCCTTAAGCTGTTGGTCTGTGTGTGTGTGTGTGTGTGTGTGTGTGTGTGTGTGTAGGAAGTCAGCTGATTGGGATGAACCTGTACTTATTTTATTCATATTAGCTTCTTCAAGCATTTCTAAAATACAAAGAATTGGTGAAGCGTCCTACTATAAGCAAAGAATTAATGCTAGAAAGAGAGACTTTACTGGCAAGACTTGTGGACTCAGTTAAAGGTAAACATTTATGAGATTGGTGTTTGAGAAAATGTTTTTTGAGCTGGGGAGATGGCTCAGTGGAATAAGTGCCTGAGTTCAATCCCTGGTTCTGCGAAAAAAAAAAAAATGTTTTTATAGATTATTTTTTGTTGCGTATCATTTATGATTAAGACCATATATTCTGACATTTTTATACTGAGGATTAACTAATTTCTGTCTGAGTGACAGCTTTCTTGAATTAGGTGTTTCTGTTTTAGATAAAACTAAAACATTGAACATAATGTTTGGTATATGGAAGGCATTAAGGAAATTCTTGTTAACTGTGTGTAAACATGTTTTAAATTTAAATTTCATAGATTTTCGATTAGATTTTGAGAATCGATGCCGAGGGATTCCTGGTGATGCATCTGGTCCACTTGCTGGCAAAAATCTATCAGAAGTTGTCAATAATATTGTTTGGGTTCGTCAGTTGGAATTGAAGGTATTTGTTTAAATAAAAGTTGAAGAGTATAGCAGTCTATTGAAACTGTTATAAAAAATTCAGCATTTTCCTTACATATCCATTTAGCTTTAATGAGGTATACAGAAGTATATATGAGGTATACTATGGAGAAAATTCTTGTGCCTCTGTTCATTGCATGTATAGAGATACTTTTCAAGTCATTTGTCATTTAAATGCATTTTTTTAAGAAAGTACCTTGCAAATTATGCAAGAGTAACATATTATTTATAGTTCATTTAAAAAACATTGCAAAATACTGTTAAATGCGAAGTTTATTTGCAAATATATTTATATAACTAAATCTAAACTTTATTAACTTGAGGTTAAAAAGCTTTAGGTTAAAAGAAAGTTACAGGAGTCAGGTGTAGTGGTGCGTGCCTGTAATGCCAGCACTCAGGAGGCTGGGGCAGGAGGATGGATGTGATTTGGAGGCCAGCCTAAACTACAAAGTGAGCTCAAGGCCAGCCTGAACTACACAGTGAGACCTTATCTCAAAAATACACACACAAAAAGGAAGTTACAGGAAGGTTGAAGGTAACTGTGGCATTGTCTAAGATAATAATAGCAATTTATAAATTTAAAATGGTATTATTTTAATATTAAAGTGGACCTATGACTCTTAGCAACCTTCTAGTGAGTGGTAGAGTGTTTTGCATTGAATCATGGAACCAATATTTGAATATGGTTTATTATCAAGGGTGAAAGGACTCCTTATTACACTAGTGTTACAAAAGCTATCCTGTTTGAAAATTTTATTTAATCAAGTTTGTATTTTTTTCTACTTGATACTATTACCCACCTTTCTTGATTGCTACAATATTCTACAGCATACAATTACAGAAGAAATATACTTTTTTCTGAATATTCAAATTAGCATTATTGTTTGAACTGTTATTTGCAGCATTTAGCTCACCATTTTAAGCTTAATGCTGAAGTTCTTGAGGTTTTCTGTGAAAATGAGTGGTGTCCAAGTATCTTGAGACTTTACTTCCCTTATCTTACCCATCAGATCCTGCCTTGTCTTGGTTTTCTCATTCTGGTCTATAAAATTAAGAAATAGATAATATTCTTCTCTCATATTCTTTCAGATATTTGTTCTACTGTTTATAGATGAAAGGGCAAATGATTTCTGAATCACAGATCAAAGAAAATAGGTCCTTGTTTTACACTAATTTTCTTCAAATTTTTGTAATGCGTATCTTTTACATTTGATTTCTAAGGTTGATGATGCTATCAAGATTGCAGAGGCTCTGCTGTCTGACCTGGCAGGGTTTCGCTCTTTTCATCGAGGTGCAGAAGATCTCTTAGACCAATTTAAACTCTATGAACAGGAGCAGTTTGATGATTGGTCCAGGGATATTCAGTCAGGTTTGTCTGATTCCAGATCTGGTTTGTGGTAAGTATGAATATACTTAACTATAAAATAAAAAACCATATGCTACTAATCCAAATTCAAGATATAATCTTTGTCCTTTTTTTTTATATTTTAGGGAAGGGTCTATAGAGTGTTTAGGGTCTCACTACTAGATTGGACTTATAGTGATCCACCTGTTTTCAGCCTTTCAAGAGCTGGGATTTCAGGTGTGCGCCACCATGCCCAGTCTCAGTTGCGTCTCAGTGCGCCCCGGGAGCGAGGCCAGCACGGCAGGCCTGGGGATCAAATCCCCGGCCCTTGCGTCTGCCTCCAGGCACTTTAATCCACTGAGGTATTCGATAGGCCCTTCTTTTTTCCTTTTTTCATACTTGTTGCTTTTCTTTTTTCACACTTCCATATTTTTTGTTTGTTAGCTGATCTGTAATTTTGAAGTCCTTAAAGTTGGAAATTTTCATGATATAGTTAAGCTCACTGCCTGCCTCCTGCTCGCTTATCTAATGTCTGTTACTTAGACTTGCAGATTTGAGTTTGGCAGTTAAGCTTTTCTTTCTTCATGGCTTTTTGTTAGAAATGTTTATGTATTTTACTGTTGTTTTACATTTATATTGCAAAACACATACTTCACACTAAATTGTATTGAATTCCTTGAAACAGGGAGCTTGTTTTTTATTGTCCTGTCACACAGTGCTTGGTAAATATTAAGATCTTATTGACTGTGTGCTGAACTTACTTATTGTAATGAGGACTTAAAATTAACAGTTTAAAAGAAACTACATTTTTGCTGTGAGCCAGACCCACTTGCCCCAAAAGTACTTCTGTCTGTAGGTTTAGAAACTAACCATGTCTCTGTGTTTCCCCTGTGGCGCTAGGATCACATTCAGGGCTCTGTGTATACGCTCACCATGAGCTGTATGGTCATGTCCCTTTATTTTTCTTAGAAGATTCTGAGAAGGTCTTACTGTGGAGTGTGTGTTGCCCGTCCTACCCCAGCCTTCTCAGTAGTTTTAGGACAGAAGGCATCTACCAGCATGGCCAGCCATGCTTTTGAATGTGACTTTGCTTATAATGTAAAGAGATGCTTATTTCCCCCATACTGCTATAAGGGATAACTGGGTCAAAAGTAGTACTAAAGTATCATCCGTTAACTAAAATAATAAACACTTGTATTATTTTTTCTTACCTAGAATTCTGGCTTTGGAGTAAAAGTAGAAAAACCAAAGGGTTCTAGGGCATATTGATTATTCCTTTGTGACAGTTCACTTATTTCCTGTCCACTCTGGGCCTAAAACGTGAGCGATGTTGCAGCACGCTTCTTCCCACCACCACTGTTGGTTCTTTAGTCAGTTAAGTTTGGAATGTTGCTTACTTTATCACTGTTACTCCCAGGAGTGGTCATTGCATATGGGACATGCCTGAGATCTGTTGTAAGGAAGACTTTTAACTTTGTTCAGCTTAGTTTCAACTTAGTGTTCCCATTTTTCAGTGAACTGCCTTCTCCTGCTTTTTATTTTTGGCATAAAACCTATTGTCCTGTAAAATCATCAGAGTGGTTTTTAGAACATTTTTGGAAATACTGGTATGTACAAATGAGTTTTGAAGGTCATTTCTGAGTAGAGGTAAAGAGTCATTGTTGTAGTTTCCTGACGTGTGCTGTATGTGAATATGGCAGAGTCTGGGCTAGATTATTACATAAGGCCAGTTGAAAGTGTATGTTGTACTATGATTTATTTGCCATTAATAGGCTGAGTAGGTTTGTTTTTGCATTTCAATGGGTTACTTTCTAAAACCTGCACATTTTCTTAGTTTTTCAAAATGGTTAAAAACAAGAGGCATTATATTAAACTATTTGTAAAAGGAAGATAAGGAAAAGGTACTACCTTAAATTTAATTTAGCTCACAATTTTCCTAATCTATGCCTATTAGCATGGATCAAAATAGCATTTGTTGTTAATGTCATCAGAGAAGCAGAGTGAAGAGATGACCCTCAGGTCGTGAAACGGATGCAGAAGAATAAAACTTTAAGCTTCTGTGTTCTTACCATCTTGGTTTTTGTAAATCACTGACTACTGAAAATATTAAAGAAGCAAAGAGGTTAATTTAAAAATCTGAAGTATCATAAGAAAATAAATCCATATCTTTTCTTTATGTGGCTTGGTCTTTAGTCTTAGTTGACTTTTCTGACTTTAAAAATGCTTGGTTGTAATACATTGTGGTTTGTTTCCAAATTCTTGATTGTGAGGTAATGTGAAAAATATGATTTTAAAAGCTGAAAAAAAAAAAAAAAGTTAGACTTGCAGAAAAGCTTAAACAACTGTTGTGTTTTTCTTCCTTTGAAAGTGAGCCCATGACTCTTTTTCTTTCTTTTGTAGTATTGAGGCCAACAGGCGCATCATGGAGCTGGATCCTAACGATGGCTCACTAAAAGTGCATTATTCAGATCGCTTGGTGGTTCTTCTGAGAGAAGTGCGTCAGCTCTCGGCTCTGGGCTTTGTTATTCCTGCTAAGATACAGCAGGTTGCCAACATTGCCCAGAAATTCTGCAAGCAAGCAATTATTCTTAAACAAGTATGAAATTACATTTTTCAAAATATACCTATTGTGCATTCATGACATTAATCTAAAACATGTTAAGGACCTTGTTTTCTCCTTTTTTTAGGATGATAGAGTAGAATTGTTAATGTGAAATTATGATTTAGGTGACTATGTTATAAAGATTACTTTGTAAACTATATACTAGTTTATTAATTTGAAGTATTCTCTTCTTGATTTTCATTCTAAAACATTTAGACAAGTAGAACTTTATTTTTTTCTCTTTCATGTTACTAAGGTTTTTTTTTTTTTTTTTGTCTTTTTGAGACAGGGTCTCACTATGCAACTCAGGGTGGCTTTGAGATAACTTTGTAGCCCAGGCTGATCTCACACTCACAACAATCCTCCTGCCCCAGGCTCCAGAGTGCTGGGATTCCAGGCAATGCCCAGTTACTAAAGTTTTAAAGGACTTTCTAATTGAAGAGTCATTTGCCTGCCTTTTGGGCAGATTTTTAGAGAATTCCTGAGCTCTAGTGGATCAGTTTTTGTTTTTCTAGTCCTTTCATCAATCTTCTTATTTATGCAGCACTGTCACGTTATTTCTGTATTTGAAACTAACTCTTACATCTCACAGTCCCCGTAGCCTGGCATACAGAGTCCTGCCTACGTAGTCATGTTCTTATTAACCTTACTCATTTGGCCTTCACTGCCTATACTTTCCCCTCATATTGTGTCCTGTGTGCCTAGCTTTGTGTCACCATAACAAATAACTGAGATAATCAATTTACATGAAGAAAATATTTATTTTGGCTTACAGTTTTGGAAGTTCCAATCCATGATTGATTTTCTCCTTTGCGTTTGGCCCTGTGGCAAGGCAGTGTTTCATGGTGGGAGCATGTGTTGTAATAACCACTCACCTCTCACCTCCTGGCTGGGAAACACAGAAAGAACGCAGAGGGGTGGAGAAGTCCTGGGATCCCCTTCAAGGGCATTTCACTAATAACAAAAAGACCTTCACTAGGCTCTGCCTCTTAAAGGTCCTACCACTCAAGTAGTTTCATTTTTTTTAAGAGAACAAGCTTTTAATATAAGTATTGTTGAAGGACTCTTAAAATCTAAACTACAGGGCTGCAGATATAGCTCAGCAGGCCTAAGTGCCTGCCTGACAAGTACAGGGGCCTGAGTTCAGTCCCTGGTATCACAAAAAAGATCTAAACTACAGCATTAATCTTTTTTCTTTTTTTCTGTATTTAGGGAAGGGTCTGGAGGGTATTCAAGGTCTCACTATGGAGATTAGACTCATAGTGATTCTCCTGTTTACAGCCTCCCAAGTGCTGGGATTATAGGTGTGTGCCACCATTTCCAGTCTCAATGCACCCTGGGGGCAGGGCTAGTGTAACATGCTGGAGGTCAGAACCCTAGCATTAATCTTTGGTAGTATGAAACTTGGCTTTTCTCTGATCGCATCTCCATGCCTCCATGCAGTCTTATTGTTTCTGTCTTATTGCAAAACCCAGTACCAGTGTTTAATTCTTTTTTTATTTTTATTTTTATTTTTGGTAGAACTGGGGATTGAACTCAGGCCCTTGCGCTTGCCAGGGAGGTGCTTATTCCACTGAGCCATCTTCCCAGCCCCAGTGTTTAATTCTTAACACAAAATCACTTTTTCTATTGTGTATTCCTTTAGTTGATTCTTCCATATTGTGTTTGCAGTGAAGAAATCCTTGTAAAGCTTGTCAGATTGCATTCTTTTTATTTTCAGTACTAGGAATCCAGGACCTGATATGTACTAGGCAAAGGCTCTACTGCTGAAGTCTATCTCCAGCCCTAGATTTTTAAAACTTTTCTCTTACTTATATATTAGAAAACAGGAGTAGTACCTTGTGTATTTGGCTTTTTATTCTTTTATTCAACAAAAATTCAGTCAGTACCAGCTTTGTTAGATGTTTACAATGATATGAAAAAGATCTTGTACTTTGGTACAGCAATTCTTACTCTTTCACTTTTGATAATTAGGACCAATATTGTTCTCCCACTAGGGAAATGTCCTCTGCAATATACCATGTTTAGCAGTATGGCCTGGCCTATGCTTGGTATATTTCAGTAGCATCTCCCTGGTACTGATCATGAACAATAGCTGTAGAAAAGGCATTGTCTCTTAGGCCATCACTCAGCTACAGTTGGAAATTGCTTATCTAGTGGGAAAGAATAAACTTACCACTGATTAAGTACCAGGCTTTGTGGTACATGTTTCATTTATGTTAGTATACTTTATCCTTATCAGATGTTTTATTTTTAAATTTAAGAAATTAATTAATTAATTTTATTTGGTATAGGGTCTCACAACTCAGTTTCCATTCATAGTGTTCCTCCTGTCTTAGCCTCCCCAGTGCTATAATTACAGGCATGCG
This sequence comes from Ctenomys sociabilis, assembly GCA_004027165.1. Lineage (NCBI taxonomy): Eukaryota > Metazoa > Chordata > Mammalia > Rodentia > Ctenomyidae > Ctenomys > Ctenomys sociabilis. The sequence continues at coordinate 173,109 of PVKA01000045.1, forward strand.
CTACCACACCTAGTTTCAGTGACCCACACAGTGTGCCTGGGGCTCCAAGGCCTGCATAGTATGTGGTACCAGGAATGGAACCCGGGCTCTTCTGCTTGCCAGGCAGGTGCTTAGACTGTTGAGCTATCTCGGTAGCCCTATCAGATATTTTATTTTTCCATAAATAGCTTATTTCCCTCTTAACGGAACCATTCTACAGCTATTCTCTGGCATCAGGTTGTTTTTGTACTTAGCTCTGAAAGAGCAACTGGAGAAATCTGTTTGCATAGATAGCTTTGTTTATGAGCACATGTGTAGCTGGAGTAGAGAGGAGGACCTGTGGTCAACTGGAGTTTAAAAATTTTAAGTGGAAAACTCCAGAAATAAACATTTTATAATTCTAATATTGCACAACATTCTGAATAATATGGGGAAAACTCACACTGCCCTATTGCTTCCTTTTTGGGATGTATTATTTATGCTGTGAATGTTACCAGCCCATAGTAACCATTTTGGTTAGCAGATCTGCTCACTGTCATAGTATTCCATGTATTTAAGTAACTTTAACTTTATTTAATAATAGTTCCAAAGCACAAAAATATTGGTGCTGTTAATTCAGTATGCCGGAGAATAGCTGTAGAACGGTTCCTTTAGGAGGGAAAATTCCCAACTTAATGAGGAAGGACAACAGTTGTTACTGAGGCTGATATGTGTGTACTGAGAATGAATGCCTGGAGACCATGGAGAAGAAAACACAAATTTGTGCTGGTTTCACAGCCAACACCAAGCTTCAGATGTAACATCCACATATGCAGTAAGCACGTGGGGTAGAAAAGGCATTAGATTCAGAGTTTGGCACGAGATGCAGTTTCAGGCACCCAGAGTAGGTCTTGAAATACATCCCCTGTGGGTAAAGGGTTGGCTGCTGTAGTTCAGTCAGTCCTCCATTTCGCTACTGATCTAATTGCAACCATGTGTGTTCCAGTGTCCCATAGCTAATGAGTCATGCAGCCAGGATTTGGTCCAAAGCCTCTTGGACTCCAAAGCCCTTATTTCTTTAATCATTGTCTATATAGTGTTGGTGGGTATGTGTACAAGCATATACAGCATTTAATGTATCATAGCGGGTACCTTATAGCCAAAGTCCTGTGGAAGCATAGAGGTGAGAATTTCCCCTTCTGTTCCAGGGCAGACAGTAGAAGTAATTCATTTCAGAGCATTGACACTTTGTGTCTCTGGAAGAGTGTGACATAATTCATTTCAGAGGATTGATGCTTTGTGTCTCTGGCAGAGTGTGGGCATGCTCTCTCTGGTACGTGAGGGGGTGAGTGATTACTTGAAGTGGAGAGGTTTGCTCACTTTTGTAACCTATGTGTTTATCACAGTAGGGGCTCAATAAATAAAGGAATGATCATGTCATTTTTATGCTTAGCCATGAAAGAGCAACTGGGGAAGTCTGTTTGTGTAGATAGCTTTGTTTATGAGCACATATGTAGCTGGTGTAGAGGGGAGGACGTAGACTGTGGGGAACAGAGCAGCATGGCTGGATTGGGGTACTGCTGTGATTTTGTTGCTGCCAGGTTTCCTGAGTATGCTTTTTTTTTTGCCTACTATTTTTGTTTTGTTTTATCTTTGGCACTGAGTATTGACCCCAGGGTCTTGTGCATGCTCTACAGCTAAGCCATATCCCTAACTGGGCCTACTTTTGTGGTGCTGAAAAAGTAGAGTGGCTATTTGCCACCAAATAAAGTACACTTTCAAACGTATTAGTGGAAAAAGACAATACAGTTGCTTATTTTATAAAAATATACTCCGTGCCAAGAATGTTTTGAGGTGCTGGAGATACAAATATTAAAAATATCATTTGTTTAAAGCCCTTAGACTCATCCCAGAGTAGCCACTTTATTTTTTTCATGAACCTGTCCTCTTTTTTTAAATCAGGATTTGAACTCAGGCCCTCACACTCAACAGGCAAACATGCTACTGAGCTATATGCCCAGCCCTACTTTTTTCCTTTCTCCCCAGTTTCAAAAGTCTTTACATTGACAATATGCTCTGGCCCCCTTCCAGCTTATAAGTGTTTCTTATATGCTGATTAGTTTATGTAGTGTGTACTGTGTGTGTGGCCCTGTTTTAGGGCTGTCACTGCAGTACCAGAGACAGGTAGTAAGTATGTAGATGTATAGTCCGTTAGATAATAAGTACTTTGAATAAGAATAAACATAGTAGAAAGATGGTTAAAAAGCTGCCACTTTAGAAGGCATGCTTCCAGCAGGCCTGAGGAAAAGGCAGTCTGAAAGCAGCTGTGAGTAGAAGAGCCATGCGAATGCCTAGAGGAAACCTCTCACGTGGAGTGAGTGATGGATGCTGATTTCCTGAGGAGACCCCACTTGGCAGGGTGCAGTGCGGAAGAGGTCAGCTCAGTTGCAGAGCAATAAGGGAGAGGTTTGTGGGGGGACTGAGGTGTGCTTTAAGTAAAATCTTGTGTGCTGGGGCAAGGGCATGTTTGGATTTCAGTCGTTATTACCTTGGAAAACTGTTGGAAGGCTTTTATTGAGAATTCGGGCATTTTGGATTTTACTCTCAAGTCTATTGGGAAGTCATGTGTTTTCAGTAGACAAGAGATGTGCTATGGGTAAGAAACACTGCTCTGGTGTCCTAGACCGTAAGGGCCAGGCCTGGCAGCAAGTGTATGGGGCAGCAGTTCATGTTATTCTTCTTGCCAAGAGATGAGGATGTGTGGCTTGGGGTAAGGTTGACAGGACCTGTGAAGTGGTTGAATTCAAGGTAGAGTTTTGAATTTACAGGGATATATGTATTTTTAAAGTATAGTAATTGTTTTTTGTTTATTTGCTCATTTATTTTTGCCATGCCAGAAATTGAACTCAGGACCCTGCACTTGCCAGGCAAGTGCTTATTCTACTGAGCTATCTCCCTGGCCTCAGAAATTGGTTTTTATGACATGAAATGTGAGAGAAGAGTTAAAGACAGATGATTTTTGGTGTTGGACATGGATAAGCCATGGTGGTGTAGAGAGGAAAGGAAGGTACAGGTTTTGAGCAAGGCAGGAACAAAGAATTCAGGGAGCTCACAGTTACCGTGCTCTGCTGGGTTTCTCTCTTCCATAGGAGGCTGCGAGTTTGATTCCAGGGACAGGTTTTATTGTCTTTATTGGATGTGCCTCTGGAGGTGAATTGATGGTGTACAGGAACTCAGTATGGATGTATTCGTGGTGTGCAGGGCTCATGAAGAAATCCTGTGTCTGAGATGGAAAACTATGAGTTCATCTTAGAATTGAGACAAGCTCAGTTACTGTTCAAACAATTGCAAATGAAGAAAACTTAAAGCCATGGCGTGGAGTGTGCTGTCTCATGGCAGTCCTTGCTCACTGGGCTTTCCTTTGTAGGTGGCGCATTTTTACAACTCTATTGATCAACAAATGATCCAGAGTCAGAGGCCCATGATGTTACAGTCTGCTTTAGCGTTTGAACAGATAATTAAGGTAAATACACATTTTTATAATTACATTTTACCTGTAAAATATTTCTTTTAAAGAATAATGTATATATATATGCAAATGTTTTTATTAGTGTCATTAATTTCACCAAGTATTGTGTTGCTATGTGATATTTTCTTACATGCATATAGTACATTTTTAGCGCATTCACCACCCCTACCCTATCTTCCATGTTGTCTTCAAATCCCTGTTCCCATCTCCTGTCTAATAGTAGTCTCTTGTGAAGTGGCTCTTTCCTTGTCACCTTAACAGAACCCCTGAGCTCCACTGTAGAGGAAAAGGTACCCCATCTGTGGGAGGAGGGAAGGAAGAGGTGCCTCACCTGTGGGGGCAGGGAAGAAAAGGTGCCCCACCTGTGGGGGCAGCAGGCTGAGAGCAAGATAGGAGATGGGCCCAGCATGTGCCCATCCAGGTCACACCCCAGGTACCCCCTGCATGCAGGCTCTGCCTTTGAACAGCATGGTGAGTATGAGTTTACTCATGTGGTAATCCTCTGATGAGGACAGTGCAGCTGTGTCCAGAGTCACCTCCCAGCACATGAGCACTTCAGGGACAGTTTACATCTAAACTGGTGTATGATAAGGTCTAAGGTTCCCCCAGACCTATGTGTTTCATACACACAGACACACTTCATCCCAGTATTTTTTGTCTTTCTGAAGTTCCAAGTTGCCTTTGTTATCGCCTCTTTCTAATGTGGAGAATTTCCTCTGTTGATGCTTTAAGTAACAAATTCTTTCAGTTTTCTTTTTTTAATTTCATTTCCCCCGAAGGATGTATTTCACCAGATACATAATTCGTGTTGGACAGGTCTTTTCTGTTTTTAAATTTTTATTTTTATTTTTTGGTGGAACTGGGGATTGAACTCAGGCCCTTGCATTTGCCAGGGAAGCACTTATTCCACTGAGCCTTGGCCCTTCTTCTTTTAGAACTTTAAGCATATGTTTTCACTTCTTCTAATCTCCATGGTCTCAGCTGAGAAATCTTTTGAATTTGTGTAGCTTTCCAAGGAATGTGTCGCTTCTCTTTGGCTACTTCCAGGATTTCAGTTTTTTTTCCCCCTTCTGTCTTTTGTTTTCAGCATTTAATTATTAAGGGCCCTGACTTGGGATCCTTTAAGTATGTTTTTGAGGGATTTACTTCCTCTGTGGCCTACATTTGTAAGTTTATGTCTTTTGCCAAATTTAGGATAATTTCAGCTATTGTATCTTGGAGTGCCTATTTCAATTGCCTTTTTCTATTTCCACCTTTTAAGATGTCAGCAGCTCTTTTCCTCAGAGGCCCAGAGTCTGTTCTTTTTGTTGTTGTTGCCATTATTATCCATGCTGGGTCAGTCTGCTCCAGTCATCCTTAGCTTTACAGGTTCCATTTTGTAGCTTATCCACTGTGTGATTGAATCCACCTAAGAAATTAAAATCTTTCAGTTATTAAAGTTTTCAGCTCTACATATTCCATTTTTTTCTGGAAGATTTCCTTTTTTACTGGTTCACAAATAAATTGTAATTGCTTATTAAGGCATTTTAGTAATGGCTGCCTTAAAATCTTTGTTAGCTAATTCCAACATTAGATTCTCTTTAGTATTGGCACCTGGGGGTTTCCTTTACTCATTCAGGTTGTGAATTTCTTAATTTTGGTATTGTGAATGATTTTCAAGTATATCCTCATGTTAGACATTGTACTGTGATACTCTGGACAGAATTTAATCCCCGTATTTTAGAGAACAGTCACTGCAGAGGTGTAGCATGTGGCCTAGGTGGCCATGTGCATGCTTTCTGTTGAACTATACCTGTACCATCCTGAAGGGTGTGGAACGCCAACCTGTGCTGTTTACTGGTGCTGGGTGCAGTTCAGTGTTCCCATTTTCACTGTAATACCATCCCGTGATACATGCCTCAGTGCCTGTCTCACTGCCTCCTAACAGAGGTGTGGGCACTCTTGGGGTGGGCTTCACTGGTCCAGAGAAGGCTGAGTGAAAGACTGATTCCTCCTGCTGAGTTACTGCGAGGGAGGGGTGGAAGCTTGTCTCTGCTACTGACAGTGCTTTGGTGGGCAGAGTGGAGTCCTGCCCGCCTTTGCAAGTGGAGCACGGCAGATGGGTTTTCTACCGAGTCCCACTGAGCCTATATGTAGAGAAAGGCAGTGTTCTGGAGTTTAACTATAATACAGTGGGATTGCTGATCCTGTTAGGCTGCTGTGCTTCTAGTCCTTTTATCAAGGGAGTGGGCTTTTTCTGAGCATTCTTGGTCTGTACTTCTCATATTGGAGGCCTCTCCACTGTCCCATCCTGGATGTGTGTTAGATAGTAAGGAACTCTAGCTGTGCTGTTCCTCAATTCCAGAAGTTTTTGGACTGTCTAACCTTTTCATTATAAGTTGTAGACTTTCTATGCTTGTTGCATTATGTCTAGGGTTTATTTTTTTAATGTATGTAGTACAGGGTCTGTAGGGTCTCACTATGTAGATCAGACTCGTAGTGATCCTCCTGTTTTTCAGCCTCCCAAGTGCTGGGATTACAGACACACACCACCAAGCTCAGTCTCAATTGCTGTCTCAGTGTGCCCTGGGGTGAGGCTGGTACAGCAGGCCCGGGGATTGAACCCCTGGTGCCTGCATCTGCCTAAGCAGGCACTTTAATTTGCTGAGCTATCTGGCCAGCCCATTAGGGTTTTTTCATAGTGGGAGAAACTGAAAGAAATAGAGCTACTCAACCTTGACCAGACTGACTTGTCATAATAAATAGAAAATTATTATACGCTTTTTAAAAATTGTAGGTTGGTGTTGGGGATAATTGAAACTAAATGTAGAATTGATCTTTTGTTAAAAATGTTTCTGAATCCTACATGTCTTGCGGTACCATAGAATTCAAAAGCAGGAAGTGGAGGAAAGTCACAGATTACTTGGGATAATCCTAAAGAACTGGAAGGTTATATCCATAAACTCCAAAATGCTGCTGAGCGACTTGCCACTGAAAACAGAAAACTGCGGAAATGGCACACTACATTTTGTGAAAAGGTATATATGCTTGGTTTATGAAATAAACTCTGATATGTATAGTATTATGAAATAGTAATTAGAGGGGCTGGAGAGATGGCTCAGTAGAATAAGTGCTTCCCTGGGAAGCACAAGGGTCTGAGTTCAATCCCTGGTTCCACCAAAAAAAACCAAAAATAGTAATTACGATATTATTTAAAAGAAAACTTAATTGAAAATAATTTGAAACTTAAAGTACGAAGGTAGTATCACATTCAACCCTTTACTCAGTGTTCCTTGATGTCAGTAAGCTCTTTTCTTTCTTTTTTTGTTTTTGTTTTTTTGAGGTACTGGGGATTGGACTCAGGATCTTGTGCTTGTCAGGCAAGTGCTTATTCTACTGAGCTATCTCCCTGGCCCCAATAAGTTCTGAAACCATAGCATAGGTACCAAAAGTAGGAAATAGACTTTTTTTTTTTTTTTTTAACATTCTAGCTGTTTCCACTACAATCCTCCTTTTTTCTAATATAATCTAGCTTCTTATTTTGCATGTAGATGAGTCTCTGTAATCTTTCATTCTTTTTAGTGTTTTCTTGTTTTTCATGACCATGATACTTTTAAATATTTTTAAATTCTTTTTGTTTTTTAAAAGAGAATACAAAATAGTGCAAGTTAGTAGTACAGAATTTCACTAAACAAAGTAGTATGGATTTGACAATAATTGCTCAATTGCCTAGTGTTGTCTTCAACTTAGTTGTTCAGATTACCAGGTATACACATTCAAAATTGGAAAAAGAAAGAAGAAAAAAGTTATAAGAAATTCAGAAGAGAAAAAAAGAAAAAAATGAAAAAAAAGACAAGAAAAAATTAAACCTTAAATGCTCCCTTCCGTAGACCTACAGAAACCTCTTGTCCTTATCTCAATAAACCATTGGCTCCCTTACTTTTCTCTTGTTGCTGTGACAAAATACTGGACACCCAGAATGAAGGAAGGAAAGGTTCATTTAGCTCACAGTTAGTGGAAGTTTCAGTCTATACTCAGCTGCTCCAAGGCAGAGAGGCACATGGCAGAGGGCAGTGGCTCATGGTGGCAGAGTACAGCAAAGAAGTAAGAATGAGTGGAAGGAGCAGCAGCAACAATGAGAGCAAGTCTCTCCCTTATGTTGTATGCAGGCTATCTGCCCCAGGCTGGGTGTAGCGTTCATTCTCATAATCCCAGCAGCACTCACAGCCATAATCTCAGCACTGGATTATGAATTAATCACAAACTCTAGAAGTCTGCCCTATAACTCATGAGGCTTTGAGAGGACAACTAGACACAAGCCATAACAGCCATGAAACATTTTTTTTTTTAAATTTATATACTTGCTATGGGGTCTTACTACACAGCTGAAACATGTAGTGATCCTCCTATCTCATCCTTACCAGCACTGGGACTACAGGCATGCACTTCTGTGCCTGGTTTTGGTGGCTGGCACAATGTGCCTAGAGGTGGGGCTGGCATAATGTGCCTAGAGGTGGGGCTGGCATGGCATGTATGCAGTACTGGGGATTGAACCTGGGTCCTTGCACTTTCCAGGCAGATGCTTAGACCACTGAGCTATATTCTGGGCCCCAAACCATGAAACTTTTAAAGTGCACTGCTGTTTGTTTGTGGACTGTCTTTCAGTTTGGGCTTATGTGACATTTTCTTATGAACTTTGGTAGAAATCCCATAGCAGTGATGTTTTGGCCTTTTTCATACATCAGGCAGGTCCTCATATTTCTTACAGGTTCAGTTGTACTTGTTCACTTAGTTAAAATGCTATCAGTTTTCTTTAATGAAAATTACAATATTTCTGTACACTAAGATGGTTACGTTCTAATATTTAATAGGTGGTCATTCTTATGAATATTGATTTGCTTCGGCAACAACAGCGTTGGAAAGATGGACTGCAGGAGTTGAGGACTGGTTTAGCAAGTGTAGAAGCACAGGTAGAGTATATTTTACTTTTTGTCTATATTATGGAATATCCTTTCACAATATGTATATATGGATTGATGAGAAATATATCTTTAAATATTTGCTAATAAATTCTTAGTAACTTTAGAGTTGACAAAATTATACATGTAAAGACCAAAATTTAGCAATAAATTTATAGTAAAATTATTAAAAAGTGTTTGTTTTATGGAATGCTAAACTTCCCAATTTAGTTAGTAGTGTTTCCACTTTGGTATTTAAATATCTGTTACTTGTTCTCTTCATTGTGATAAATAATAAAGTTAAGTTTAGGAAGAGACTAGTAACAGAAATAACTTTATGTGAGAATCGTTTCCTTTTTTTGGAGAAGGCACTAAAATTTAGTTTTATTCCCATTTTGACATAGGATATGATACACCCTGAGGCGGTAGCAGAGCCCCTGCTATGTAGTAGCTGGAAATAAAATAATGTTTAAAGATACGTTAGCTGTTGAATCACAGTTGAATGTTTGTTGTAGTATTTCAGAACTTTAAGACAAAAAGAAAAGTACTAGTTGTGTGGAAGCAGAACAGTATGTAAATTCTCCTTGCTGTTGAAAGTAGTTACTTTCTGGTCAATGGGATATAATGCTGTTCACCACAGTTCTTAGGAGGACAGGCTTCTGTGGGCTCACAGTTTGTAGAGGTTTCACTCTGTGGTCCGCTGGCTCCAAGATAGGGTGATGTGGTGACAGGGTGACATGGCAGCAGGGCATGGCAGAGCAGAAACTGCTCCTGTCATGGTTGGCAGGAGGAAGAGGCAAAGGAGGAAGACGGATGGGTCCTGAGTGTGCACACCCTGCTGTGCTACGCCCACAGTGGCAGGGTCTCCTCCCAATGTCACACCCAGCAGTAAGCCCCAGAGTAGACCAACCCAGTGGTGAGTGTCACACACCCAGGATCCGGCCTCCTCCCAGAAGCCCCCCTCACGAGTGCATGAGACGTGGGGTATATTTGAGATCTAGATCATAACTGCATTCTAAGATTTTGAAGTTCTTATGTTTTAAAATATCCAAGGAATCATGTAGGAAGTGGAAAGGAAGACTAGTAATAGAGCTGCCAGTGTTTTCCTTTTCTGGAATGGCAGTACAAGTTTAGCTTGATTCATGTCTGACTGGAATGTGATACACATAAGAGGTAGCAACACCAAGCCTGCTAGGTAGGCGAGAATGCAGGCTTGGTTGGATATGGGTTCCATGCTTCGTGGGAATTTTTCAAAAAGGACCAAATAATTTGTGAAACCATTCTTTGTGTTACTGCCTTATATAGTCCAAATATAAAATCCATTTAATTAGAGCTTGATTTTTTAATATTGTTGCTTTATGTACTATTCATAAGCATGATGATTATTGGATCTTTATATTAGACATTCTGTAAACTTGTGGGAAGTTCAAAGAGGTGCATGTTTTAGAATATTTTATTTTTATTCAAAATATTTATTGAGCAGCTAGAAGTACAGAACTAATTAAAACAAAATGAGAAAAATATGGAATGCTTCATGAATTCACATGTCAGCCTTGCGCAGGGAACATACTAATCTTCTCTGTATCATTCCAATTTTAGTATATGTGCTGCTGAAGTGAGCACTAGAATGTTTAAAATTGGTTTACATATAAGTATATTTCATGTGACTTGAAATTGTTAAGTGAAAAATCTATTCTACCATCTAATTTGTAAGTAAAAAGCAATGTGAATGGCTTGTCTTAGGGCTTCCAAGCCAGTGACATGCGTGCCTGGAAGCAGCACTGGAACCACCAGCTGTACAAAGCCCTGGAGCATCAGTATCAGATGGGCTTGGAGGCGCTCAATGAGAATCTGCCTGAAATACATATTGACTTAATTTACAAGTAAGGGGCTTCACTATTCTAACTTAATTTTCAATTCATGACTTTTTAAATAACTATATCATTTTAAATTGTGTAATTGAAGTCTATAAATTTATGTGGAAAATTAATTCATATTTTGTTTTCAGACAGGGCCGGTTACAATTCAGGCCCCCTTTTGAAGAAATTCGGGCGAAGTATTACAGAGAAATGAAGAGGTTCATCAGCATTCCCAATCAGTTTAGAGGAGTGGGTGATGCAGGGGACGAGTCTATTTTTTCTATTATGATCGATAGAAATGCCAGTGGATTTCTGACTATTTACAGCAAAGCAGAAGATTTGTTTAGAAGACTGTCAGCTGTTTTATGTCAACATAAGGTATGGAGCATAATTTTCTTTGTTTCATAAATTTCAACTGATTAAATCACCATTAAATGTCAGAGTAAACATTTGCCTTATGTGGCATGCAATTTAAATTTAGCCAGAAAGCCGATTTGTGGATTCTTATATAATTAAATTTATACTGTGAGTGAAAAAAAGTGATACTGTTTTTGTCTTTATTTTGTGAAAGAAACTAAAATTTATTTTATTATTGTGTTAAATTGGACTGTGACATAATTGCTGCCTTTCTTTTTTGAGACAAGGCCTCACAGTGAGCTGGCCTTGAACTCGCTGTGTAGCCACGCTGGCTGTGAATTTGTGGTGGTCCTTCCGCTACAGCCTCCCAAGTGCTGGTACTACAGGTGTGCACCACCATGGCTGGCCACTGTTGCCAGCATTAATTCTCCTTGAGAAAATGTATTTTGAGAGGAAGTGCTCAAATTGGAATGAATTCAGGGTGATACATAGGCCTGTATCACCCTGTGTGAATGTCATAGAACAGTGATTGTGAACCTTTCAGAGCCTGCAGGGATAACTGCGGGTCATAGGCTCGCTGCCACTGTCCTAGAGTGTGCCTGCACACACCCAGATGGCAGGAGGACTGTGCACCTGGGCCACCTCCTACTGTATGTGCGTGGTGTCATTGATGTGTTGTGATGTGGAGCGTGACTGTTGCTTACTGTGTGATGTGCATCAGACCACAGGATGCCAAGTGCTCTGTAAAGCCTGATTTCATTGCTCATTTGTATTGCTCCTGAGTTGTGACTGAAAATTTGTTCCTGACACTGCTATGCTTATACATTTGACATTTCTTGACTCTACTGGGTAAATTTGGATCCTTCCAGATCTGTAGCTTGTGACAGTGAGCTTTAAATGTGGAGCAGTGATTCTATCTTTGTATTTTATGTACATCTACTTTATTTATTTATTATTTTTTTTTGTCTTTTTGAGACAGGGTCTCACTATGCAGTTCAGGCTGGCCTTAAGCTCACTTTGTAGCTCAGGCTGGTCTTGAACTCACAACAATCCTCCTGCCTCAGCCTCCCGAGTGCTGGGATTACAGGCATGCGCCACCACGCCCGGCTGTACATCTACTTTAAAAAGATAATCTAAGGAAAGAATTTTATTCTTTTTTTTTTTTTGTAGAGCTGGGTATTGACCTCAGGCCCTTGTGTTTGCCAGGCAAGCACTTATTCAACTGAGCTATATTTCCAGCCCTAAGAATTTTATTATTTTCTTAAACTTTATGATTAGTGTATTTTCATACTAAATCTTTTCCCCATCTGTTCTTTGTGCTGTGCAGTAATGAGTGCATTCACCTTTTTAAATCAACATTTACCTTAATACTGTACATTTTTGTCTTCTTTTTTGGTCCAAATAGTTGGATCCTAAGCTTTTTAATTGCAATTTATTAGTTCTAGATATCTAATAATATGCTTTTCACTCTATAGGAATGGATTATGATTGGGCAAGTGGATATGGAAGCTCTTGTAGAAAAGCATCTGTTTACTGTGCATGACTGGGAGAAAAATTTTAAAGCATTGAAAATAAAAGGGAAAGAAGCAGAGCGACTTCCGAGGTATTGCAGGCTATCATGATGCTGCTGCATCGGGACGGAGTAGCTTTTGGTGTGGGTAGTGAGGGTGTTCTCTGCCTAATTGCATTGAAATCAGATTCTCTACTCCACTAAGTCTCAGCTGTGGTACTCGAGCATCCTCTGGACAGGGACGACAGTCATTTCCCTTCTAGAGGTGCTGGCTGAGACTTAGTTCAGTTGAGTAGACTGGAGGGTGAGGCTTCTATTCGGCTCTGATATAGTGAGAGCATAGCAGCCAACATAACGCTAGTGATACTTAACCTGCTCTGCCTCCTTTCCCAATGGCCTGGGAGGTGTGCGGTGAAGCGCCGCATTCCTGTGTGCTCCCTGTGCAGACCAGAGCTCTGGAGGATGTGCAGTAACTGTGCTACTTTAGTTTGCCTCCCCTGCTATCTGACATTCTTAGCACTCGGGCCAGAGTTAGCAAGACCGAGCATGAAGGCCTGTGTAATGGTGTGTACATTGCCTGTGAGAGGTAACACTGCCCTCATTCATTCCTGTACTTAGATGTTTGTGATTTGGCTGCAGGATACTGAATCTATCTTATAACTGTTTAAATAAGCATGTTCTATGCTCTTACAAAGTATATAAATATTTAAATATATTTTGTTGATTCTTCAATAATTTAAAATGTGCTTTTGTAAAAAACTGATATGTGGGAGATGATAAAAAATTGTCATATTTACATTGTCCAGCACAAAACCTTTGAAATAACATATGTAAAGCACTTTTGCTAAATTAAATCCAAAACCTAGATGTGTTTAAAGATCACAGTAAGCTGGGCATGGTGGTACAGTCTTGTAATCCCAGTGCTTGGGCGATTGGGGCAGGAGGATTTCTCTAAATTTGAGGCCAGCCTGCGCTGCAGAGTAAGACCCTGTCTCAAATAAATAGTTTTTTTCATGTTAAATGTGTCCTTCACAATTTGTAGTGCTGTCATGGTGGATTGCTTGAAAATTAATTGCAACCCTGTGAAGGCTGTGATTGATGACCTCATACAGAAGTTATTTGATATGCTTGTCCTTTCTTTGAAGAAGTCTATCCAAGGTAAGGACACTTTAATTTTAAGTTTCACTTCCTTTTTTAGGCATGTACTTTGGTAGTTGTAAAATATGAATTTCAATGATTAAAACTTGAAACTGAACTAGACAACATTATGAAATAAAATTGTTCAAAATGATAATTTATAAAAAATGATAATTTATAAAAGTAAGAAAGCTCTCATTCTCATGAGATCTAAAATCTACTGACATCTGTATTTGGAGTTTGAGTTGGTTTTATTGTGTTGTATGTTACTGAGAACTTTAGGTAATTCTAGCATAATCCAGTTTTCTGATTTCTTCAAATGACATAATTAAGTATTTTAACATTAGGAAAACTGAAAAAAACTTCTGATTTTTAGTAAATTTTATTAAGAATGATTATATTTTACTTTTTAAAAAAAATTTTAAGCACAATTGGAAACTAGTAAACTTTCATGGAAAGAAATGTGTTACTATTCAATATTTTGAAATTTTGTGGTATGACAGTAAATATTTTAATATTTTTTTCACTTAGAAATGATGGGAATATTTTTGAGTAATACCAGTAATTACCTTACGTTTCAATGTTGTTGTTTAGCTCATTTACATGAAATCGACACATTTGTTACTGAGGCTATGGAAGTCTTAACAGTTATACCCCAGTCTGTGGAAGAAATAGGGGATGCAAATTTACAGTATGGTAAGCTACAAGAGCGGAAGCCAGAGGTGAGAATTGTAAAGTGAGGTTGTTACTATTTTTATTAAATTGGAGGTATTTAAGTTCTATAATTTTTTGTGCTTAAGTATATAGTTTGAACCCAAAAGGAAGTCTGGATAATCTGGTCCAGGTCCCTAGCTTGTGCTTAGGCTCTTGCTTCTGTGAGGGTTAAATAAGACACTAAGTGTAATGCTTTATTTTGTTTGTAAAAGTTTGTCTTGTGATAGTTGAGAATATTAGCAAACACATAATACATGCTGTCACATTCAGAAGCTAGAGCTGCAGTCTAAGTGTACGTGTATATAATGAAAAAGCTCATAATTAAAGACAAAGATGAAAGAATGGTAAAGCCCTGTTAGAAAGTAGAATCTACAAGGCTATCACCCAGAATAAGCAAGCCAATTGTTTTAGTATCTGTGCTGCTGAAGTGAGTGCACAGGTCAAAATTTTATATGACATGTTATAAATAACTTTAATTATGCTTGGACCAAGGAGAAATCATTCAAATCACTGCATGCATCTCTGTGTGGCTCCACTATATGATGCAGTTAAAGTTAGAGATTTTAACAATGAAAAAAATACACCTCCTAGTGAAAGGAATTAAAGATTTACATGACAGGCTTAAAGGTATAAAAAAGGACTTGAGTGAATAAAATAATGTGCTTTTCTAGTAGAATCAATTAAAGAAAGAATGATCTTTACTTGTGGCAGTTAGCAGAGGAACGGAAGTATCCATTTATTTTTCTAGTATATAGATCATCAGGTGTATTTAGGCCTTGTGCTAGGAGTGGAATGTGAGTGATGCTTTATTCTCATGGAATATGTGTGTGTGTGTGTGTGGGTGTGTTTGTGTGTGTGGGTGTGTTAAGAGGAGTAGTAAGAGGTCTGAAGAACCCATGTGCTGAATTTAGGGTGTTTTTATCATGGGAAATGTTTTAAGAGCAACTGAAATATACTGAGCAACACCCTCAGTCTATGCAGATCATAAGGCCGAGGAGTTTGTTATGCTAAGAAACAGTGAAGTTGTAATATTACCCCGAAAGTTTGTTATGAAGAAAGCATGATATTCCATGAATAAAATAGTATTACTTAAAATTGGAAAGGTAGGCATGGGCCAGATTATGAAAGGATTTGTAGATATTAATGAGTTTGGTGTTTTTCTTTGCTTTTTGTACTGGGGATCAAACTCAGGACCTTACACTTAACAGCCAGATTCTTGTGCCACTGAACTTGACATAGTTCTCAGCAGATGAGGAAGCAGTGTGGTTTACACTTTTAAGTAATGGGTCTGCTCGCTCTGTGAAGAGCAGATTTTGGAGAGTGCTGCAGGAAAGTCAGTTGGATAGTTGTATAATCCCATTGTTAGTATTAATTTATGTTCTAATTTTATGTGGTTAAATTACTTTATTGTTTTTGGATATTGTAATGTGGCTGATGAAAACTTGTACCAAGTAGTAGCAGTGGACATAGAACTGGGGAAACTGAAGTCCCATTTTATAGTTAGAACTTCTTATAGGAGATCTGATGCACAGGATTTTGGTGTCACTAGGTGGGGCAGGGGGAGTTTATGCCTTTACCTGAGATGAGGAGGCCTAGAAGACAGACTAGAGCTTGAATGTAGTAGATAAGGAGGTGGTGATTCATAGGAGCTGATTTATATAAATGGGAGATCCAGAGAGAGAAACTTGGGAGTTATCATTATATTCCTGGGACAGTAGTGGCATAGACCATCCAATATGTAACAAACAGCAGAGGGTATGAGACAAAGATTGCATTGTGTGAAACATAGTGTTCAGCATTGGAAGAAGTGAAGAGGACTGAGAATGGAGCAGGAGGAAAGAGCTGGAGTTGCTGTTTGCAGTGCCCAGATGGGATGAAGCCTGACAATTAGATCAGTCAGGTTACATCGGCTGCGCTAAGGGTCACATGCTGTGATTTATGTGCAGTGAGGAGATACTGTTGTATTTTATGCAGCAAGATGGAGCAAAAGGTCATAGAATTCTGTTTTGGTATGTCTGTAGTACTAGAAACAGGGGGATCAGGAAGCTATTGTATCTTTGCAGGCTAACCTAAGTTCTGGCTGCAGGAAAGGAACCTGTATCTTACTACTTTGCTGTTTTATAATTCTCCTAGTAGAAGAGGCCCTCTCGGACCATTGGCTTTTCTCTGTTTTTTATTTTTTATTTATTTTTAACTTTTTTTACAGAATGGACAATATTTATTAAATATTCAACTATGTGCTAAGCACTATACATATATAATTCAACTGTGTGATCCTTACTGTAGGAAACTAGGTACAATATTTCAAGAAATACTGTTTTAAGGAGGGTGAGTTTTTAAAAGACCATGTAGCCATGTTCTAAGTGACAGAACTGGAGTATGAATAACAGACTATGGGATGTGATGCAGAAAATAGAAAAAGTACATTCCTTGACAGAATTATTCTTTAGAGATTAAAAAATACAAGCCACTCAGCATGGACAGATAAAGTGTGAAGGGACAGGGAGAAATCCATCTAATACATATCTTAGTGCTTGCTTATGTGTCAAAGAAGCAATCATTTCAGAAGATACTACATAGAGATCATTCAGAGAGCAAGAACCAAAAGAATCAAGAATTTCATCTTCCAAAAGATGCATGCAGAGTGGGGAGGGGAGAAAAACAGATATGGAGCTAGACACCAATTCTAGATGTCTAGACTATGAGGAATTCATACAGGACAGAGGAGATACAGCCTTAAAAGAACAAGACATGTTGCATGTTTCTTCATTTCCAGCTCATGGTGTTTTTATTTTAGAAAACACTGAATTTAATAGGTGAGAGAGCTTGCTTTCTTATTCTATGTATTTCTGTTCTCCACTTGAAAAAACACCGAGTCAGATCTTCATCCATTCTGCTAATGATGTAAGCAAGGACCACTGGTTATTTCAAAAGAACCATTCAGAGTCAAAAATCCAATAATGTTCCCTTGTTTCCACTTCTCTCTCCCCTTCACGTTACGTGGTATGTCACATTTCACTGCAGATTGTCAGTAGCTGTTGACCTGAAGATCTTCCTCTGCTGCCACCTACCAGTTTATTTCTCTGCTGCTTGAGTTTTCAGTGTTCTGGACTGCTTATTGCCCAGTGGCTCTGAATACATTAAAACACGAACACATATGCCACCTGCCAGCAGGCTCTGGCTGTGAGTGAATCCAAACTGCTGCACTTAGCACTCATTACACAGCTGCATTATGGGGGAAGGGGAGTTCAGAAGGGCACTGACCCCGAAAGTTCTCAATACTTCTCACTCATCATCAGGAAGGCAGAAGAAGGAAAGTTTTGTCTCTGGGTATATTTTGGTTTGTTTGTATTTAGTTTTTTTTTTGACTGCTGAAAATGCTCTGTCCAATGATCTCGATGGGGCCTCCTAAATGATACAGGGTGATCTCCAAACGATAAGCTGAACCTCCAAATTACACAGGGAAAAATGATCTCGACTTGACCTGTATGAGTTCGTGTTCTCTAAAACCAAAGAATGAATTTTAGGAATAAACGGAGGTTATGAGCAGAATAGATTTATTGAGGGAAAGAAAGCTCCTGTCCAAGAGAGGTACAGGAGGGGGGCCTGAGTGGGTAGTTCCCCCATGTTTTTTAAATGTAAGTGCTTCTGCCAGGGATCACTGAGATGTATATTTGAATTTCTTTTGTTGCCTGTTTTGTCATATATCCACAGTGGTATTTAAATATCTTCCAATGGATACTACTGCTTTAATTGTAAAAGTACAGGTATTAATTACAGGAGATGTTTGACATTATTTAGAAATAGCTCAAGGAATTCAGTGCATGTTGAGCTCCATCCAGATTGCTCTGCAAGCTGCCTCTGTGCACAGCGTGGTGCATCTAGCTAGAAGCTCTGAGTATAGGAGCTTGGTTTCACAAGTACTTTTTCCCCCTCTTAAGTACTTTTTCCTGACTGTCTTTTCCATATAGTAGAGTAGTTTTCTCAGCACAGGCTGTCATAGTCATTAATCTTCCTCTTAGAGTCTTTAGCATTTTCTGATGAATGGAACATTTATAATGAGAATTTTACTTTGAATAGTGGTCATTACTGTCTATCGATTCATGGTTTTACCCAAGCTACTATTACTATCACCCTTGTTATCTTGTGATTGTCTTAGTTGAGCTTCTGTATAAGTAAGAAGGAGAGTTTTTTTAAAAATACATTTAGGACAAGGTATACAGGGTCTCATTATACAGATCGGACTTGTTGGATCCTCCTGTTTTCAGCCTCTCAAGCACTGGGATTATAGGCACGTGCCATCATGCCCAGTCTCAGTCCCAGTCTCAGCATACCATGGGGCTGGCATGGCATTCCAGGGATTGAATCCTGGCAGCTGCGCTCTGCCTAAGCAGGCACTTTAGTCTGCTCAGCTATCTGGCTTGCCTCTGCAGGAGACATTTTATATCTAGGATTTCAGCAAATTATTCCAAAGCAAAAATCCTGGTATTTAGAAAAGCAAATTATGAAGCAAAAGTTGAAATAAATGGAATCTTAAAAGACTTTAGAAAATAATTTGTCACACTTTAACTTTTAGATTTTGCCTTTATTTCAAGAAGCTGAAGATAAAAACAGACTTCTGCGAACTGTGGCAGGTGGAGGGGTAGAAACAATTAGTAATCTGAAAGCCAAGTGGGATAAATTTGAGTTAATGATGGAAAGTCATCAGCTTATGATTAAAGACCAGGTATAAAACTTTTAATTATTTTACTAAAATGGGACATAACTTACTCTCACATAAAGTTTTGTCTATGTTTATTTTCATTATATCCCAGGGAATTTCATGTTGTTGAACTTGACCTTCCTTTGCTGTTTTATAGTCATATACTTAATGTAACCAGTCCATCACATGGTTTGTTGTCATTTTCTGCCATACCCAAAGAAGAACATAGTCTCTTTAAAACATAGTTTATTTTCAGTATTATGAATTACTTTGTTTAAAATATATGTCTAAAAGTGATTTCAGAAACTTATGTTCTTTTTTTATTTCTACATTTATTAAGCTATCAGTTTGACTATTCTAATAGGGAATCCAACACTTCAATTCTTTTTCAAGTTAGACTGCAAGCTGAAACACTACCTCACTGGGTAACTTTTTCAGTTTAATTTCCCTGTGCCTCTAGGGTGCTGTCCCAGATGGGGTGCCAGTCCATCCCCATCCCCGCTAATGGGAGGGAGAGGGGATGAGAAAGGGTGCAGCTGTCTTGTAAGATCCAGCCTGGAGACAGGGTGCATCTGCTGCCACACTCCCTGCTCACTGCAGCTGCTCTGTGCCTGTTGGCTGTGTGTAAGATGAGGCGGTTCATGTCCAGTGGAGCAGTATATGCTCAGATAAACCAACCAGCAGTTGGCCATCATTTTTAAAAAATTGCATCACTTTTGTTGATAGCTATCTTGGGTGCTGTTAATCACAAGAATAATTTGCTTAATGATAGTTGAGCGTGAATTCATCTAATTTTATGTGGTTAAATCAGTAATGAAAATGAAAACTTTTGAAAAGTTCATGTTTTTTTACTTTTAAACAGAAAACTCTGGAAATGAAAATGTGAACATTAAGTGAAACTTTACCCTGCATTAAATTATTTAAACTTTATTGTCTTGTAGATTGAAGTGATGAAAGGAAATGTAAAATTCCGTCTTCAGATGTATTATCAAGAGCTGGAAAAATTTAAAGCTCGTTGGGACCAACTGAAACCTGGTGATGACATTATTGAAACTAGCCAGCATAATTCTCTTGAAAAAAATGCGAAGTTAATAAAAGAGAAAAAAATTGAGTTTGATGATCTTGAAGTCATAAGGAAAAAGCTCGTGTATGTTTCTGTAGAATTGTTACTGTTCATTTTGAAAAATACATTTTATTTATATTAAGCTAGTAATGTTTTTTATATCTTCTGTCATAATACCCTTTATAAAGTTCAGTAGTTTTAAAATGCAAACAATACATATATACATATAATCCATGTTACTACTTTCTTGGGTCTTGTGGTTGGGATATTAGAATAGATTTCAAAGAAGGCTTTCTAATAGTATGAAAATTAAATTTATGTGTAAGTTATATTCAAAGATTGGGATCTCATTCTGTTTAAAAATGGAATATATAAAACATTTGGGGAAAATATTTTTAATGCCTCTTTGAGAAAAATGAATGTTGCAAAATAGGAAATAAGGCCTCCAGGGAAAAAAGGAGGGTTATTTATCTTCTGATAATATAAAACACTAGATTTGAGAAGTATTTTAGGTTTGATCTAATTAGGTAAATGTATCAGTAAAATTGCTTTTATAGTGAGTGGAGATTTTAGTATTGTACTTATTAAATGGCATTATAATGATTACATGAAGAACATTTTAAATTTGCCTCATACTATTCTCATATCAGATTAATTTATAATTTATTGAAGTCATGAGCATTTATATATGATGTGTGCACAAACATATCCATGTGTGCATAACTAACTCCATGTTGGCTTCTTTTGAGAAAATTTCCATTATTTAAGTCACAAAATTCTCTTGTAAATTATTTCATCTTCTACTTTATCTCTATTATTTTATACATACATGGATGCTTATACATGTGCAGATATATCCATAATATTTCGTAGCTGTTCTTTTTACAATTGTAAGTATTGTAATGGTACCAATTGGTTTTGGCAGTGATGATTGCCATCATTTTGGACTAGAAGAGCCGGACTTCTCTCCAGCACATACCATCTCTGAGGACATTGAGAGCTGTGCACAAGTCTGGGCACTATATGAAGAGTTTCAACAAGGATTTCAGGAAATGACCAATGAAGATTGGATCACTTTTAGGTTTGATTCAAAAACAATGTTAATACAAAGTTTCTTATAATTTGATTTTTTTTTGTATGTGGACTTTAGAGTGTGTTTTTGTGATTTTATAGGACTAAGACTTACCTATTTGAGGAATTTTTGATGACTTGGCATGAAAAGTTAAGGAAGATTGAAGAACATTCAGTTATGACAGTGAAATTGCAATCAGAAGTTGACAAATATAGAGTAAGATTATCTTAAAAAGTGGTATTTTTCTGCTTTCATTGGTCTTTTTCTTATTTAGTAGCTGAGCTGTAATTTTACTTTATACATTTTTGATTAATTTATTCTGTTATAGTGGTGCACACCTTAATCTCAGAACTCGGGAGGTGGAGGCAGGATGAGCGTTATGAATTCAAGGCCAGCCTGAGCTCTATAGTTAGTTCAAAGCTTGCCTGAACTGCAAGAACAAAACAATAACAAAGTGAAAAATGATTTCATTATATAAAAAATTAGAAATATAATGTAAATCATAGAAATTAATGATATCTTTCTTATCTATTGGAAGGAAACTGTAAGAATTTTATGGATCATATTATAGAGGATTTGTAGATCCTAGTGCAACATGGGTTGTTTCCTAAAATAGAAATATTCTCTTGTTTTCAAATACGTTAACATACAGGGGGAACTGTGTATATATTTATAGCAATGTTTAATAAAAACTTTTACATAATTCTGTTTAAAAATGTGATTTTAGCTGGGCGTGGTGGCGCAGGCCTGTAATCCCAGCACTCGGGAGGCTGAGGCAGGAGGATTGTTGTGAGTTCGAGACCAGCCTGAGCTACAAAGTGAGCTTAAGGCCAGCCTGAACTGCATAGTGAGACCCTGTCTCAAAAAGACAAAAAAAAAAAAAAAAAAAATGTGATTTTAAGATTGCTAAATAAGATAATAGAATAAAATTTGGACTGCTTATAAATTACCGTGAAATTATAATGTGTGGTTTATATATGTGAACATGCACCATTTTCTTTTTCTCTTAAATAGGTTGTAACTCCTGTCTTGAAATACGTAAGAGGGGAGCATCTCTCGCCGGATCATTGGCTCGACCTTTTTCGTCTGCTTGGACTTCCTAGGGGAACTAGTCTAGAGAAGTTACTGTTTGGTGACTTGCTCCAAGTAGCAGACACAATTGTAGTCAAAGCTTCTGACCTTAAAGTAAGAATGTTTTTATACATATTCCTTAATGCCTACCTTTGTTGATATAGTTTTGCTTTGTATTGTTGTTTAAATAAAAGTCAGACTTCTCTTAAAATTGTAGTAATATATTCCATTCTTTCATTAATAATGCATCCAAATCAGTCTAACTCTGTTATGTGCTTATGGCAACGATAATATACTAGAAAGCATCATTGAGAGGAAAAAAAAAGTCATAAAATTTTCCTTTAAGAAGGATGTCAGCTATAAGAAAAAGCTAACAAATAGAAATCATTTTATATAATATGTTTAAATCATATGAAGGTAAAGGATACAAAAATCTAGAGACCTAAGCCAATAACCTGTTTATTAGATTTAGCAAAGACCAGAGAGAATTGTGGTACATCACAATAGTATTCTGGCTGATTATTATGAAAATAGACTCATGATACCATATTGTTTCATTTTTTGTCAAAAGCTGAACCCATGAGTTTGTCAGTATCCAAAAATCAAATTATAAGAAACTTTGTATTAACATTGTTTTTATGATGTGTTTATCAGATGAAACACATCTGATAAACATGAGAAATTGTAAAGATTTGCTATTAATCCTTTGCATACATCAGAATCTATACTAAGACTGCAGGAACATTTCTGTAGTTGCATTCTCCCAAATACTGGCCTTTTGGGCTCCAAAACTTTAAGCCAGGCTAGTTCTCCCTTGTATTTTTTGTTTTTCTTTTATAAATGTAAAAAGCATATAGGAGAGATTTATGTGAATCACATGAATGCAAATACTTAATACCTGATACGTGTTGGTATGATACTTTCTGATTACATGTAAAATATATTCACTTAATTTCCTTTGCCTTATGCTAAAAATCCATATAAAAGTGTATTTGTATGAAACATATTTTTATAATTTATATGGCAATTAGTTCGAAATAATAAGTGTGGATATTTTGTGTTAAATAGGATTTAAACAGTCGGGCCCAAGGTGAAGTTACGATCAGAGAAGCTTTACGTGAGCTTGATCTTTGGGGAGTCGGAGCGGTGTTTACATTGATTGATTATGAAGACAGCCAAGGCCGAACTATCAAGCTGATTAAGGACTGGAAAGATATAGTAAATCAAGTTGGAGACAACAGATGCCTTCTTCAGTCCTTAAAGGATTCTCCATATTATAAAGGATTTGAAGACAAAGTGTCAATTTGGGAAAGAAAACTTGCAGAGTTAGATGAGTACTTGCAAAATTTAAATCATATTCAGAGAAAGTGGGTGTATTTGGAACCCATTTTTGGCCGTGGAGCATTGCCAAAAGAACAGACCCGTTTCAACAGAGTTGATGAAGATTTCAGGTTAGTGTGGCTATGTCTAACCTTGATGCATGTGGTAGCATTTTATTCATATTGTGAAGTGCTTATTAACTTCTGTATGCAGTCTCTTTTCTTTGGACCTTCTGAATAGCTCGCTTTTTCTTTTTTTCCATTTCAACCATTTATTTATTTATTTATTTATTTATTTAGTATTTTAAGGAAGGGTCTACAGGGTGTTCAGGGTCTCACTACTAGATCAGACTTGTACTGCCTGTTTGCAGCCTCCCAAGAGTTGGGATTACAGGCGTGTGCCACCATGCCCAGTCTCAATTGCCTCTCAGTGGGCCCAGGGTGTAGAGTTGGTAGGGCAGGCCTGGGATTGAACCCCAGCATCTGCTGAGCTATTTGGTTGGCCCACTATAACAGAACTTTGTCCTTTTTTTCTTTCTCTCTCGTTTCTCTTTCTCTCTCTCAATCTCCTCAGCAGCTGAAATTAGAGAGGTGCTCCACTATACCTAGCTTTATTTAAATATGTGAAAAGTACTCAGTTTCTTCCTCTGTCATCAAACCATTCTGAGATGGACTTAATGTGTTTCATGAATAAATGATATGAGAGAATTTATGTGAAAAGTATAGTAATTTAGTATAATTTATTAAAATGTTAATAGTGTTTTCTGAATTTATTTGAAGTGGATGAAAAAATGAACACCTAAATCTCTTTCAGCTATACTGTTAATAGATGTGACAATAATTTTTCGTTTTTAGATCAATAATGGCTGACATCAAGAAAGACAACAGAGTCACAACATTAACTACTCATGCTGGTATCAGAAATGCTCTACTGACAATACTTGATCAGCTTCAGAGGTGTCAGAAATCACTAAATGAATTTTTGGAGGCATGTTTTTTTTTTAAAGCAATCTATATGTAATAAATTTAATGTAATTAATATCTTAATTATTTGAAAAGAATGCTTTTAATTTTTGTTTTAATTAGGAAAAACGTTCAGCATTCCCAAGATTTTATTTTATTGGAGATGATGACTTACTAGAAATATTGGGCCAGTCGACCAACCCATCTGTGATTCAGTCTCATCTGAAGAAGCTGTTTGCTGGTAAGAGCCGCTGTTTATTCTAGAGATTCTTCCTTGTTTCATCTATCTGCGAGGCACTTGGATAAATGTAATTATCAGACTCCAAGAAGAGTTTAATACTGGGCTCAAGCTAATAAACTGACATCTACAATAAATTGTGACAGTTTTTATGATTTACATATGTGTTATAGCTGTATCTATGAGGGATTTTTTACAGTTATATGATATCATGGAGAATATATTTAAGACCTGGTGAATATATAGGCCTTAGAAGAAGGACGGTCAGGCAGTGGACAGGCCTTGAAGTAAAGGAAAATATGCCTTTCTGTAAACTTTTAATAATGAAAGAGCCATGCAGGAATATGTGTAGTAATTCTGATTATTTTTTCACTGTATTTCATTTCTTTGGAAAAGAGCTGTAGTTTTCAAATTAACTTTAATGATTAAATAGTTCTAGGCTGAGGCAGGAGAATCAGTAAGTTTAAGCTCAGCTTTGGCAACTAGTGAGTTCATGAAACCCTGCCTTGAAAGAGGGAACACAAGGAAGGGTGGGATGTAGCTTGGTGCTGAGGCCCTAGGTTCAATCCCCAGTATCAGGAGAAATAAAAAAAGCAAATGAAAGTTCTTGTCTTCATTTAGAATCTGGGCTCAGTTGTTTTTAAATGCAATTTATGTAAAGTTTTATAGGATCATAGCCAAAGCTCTTTTGTTTTATCTACTATCCATAGATGCTTTTGTGTTATGATTTCAGTGCTGAATATTTGACACAAAAACCCAAAAATACTTACTGCTTGATCCTTTAATACAAATACTGCCAACTCTGAGCATCTGAGGTTTTAGGATGTTTATATCTATATTATATCTGCTATACAAGCTATAGGAAGTAATAGAGCTATTGGAATCAGAGAGGTTACATTCAAACTGTTTCTTAAATAGTTACTAATTTATTTCTCTGAAATTTAATTTTCTTCTTTATATTACAAATAATGTGTTTTTGAAGATCAAAATGAGATCGCTTACTCACTTATATTAAAAATAATGTGTGAATTTGAGGGAAGTTTTATTTACCCTTAGTTTCCTTCTGCATATCTCCTATGAAAGATTTTAGTATCCTAGAATAGATTTTATTGATTTGTAATTTACAATATCATATGTAAAAAATTATATGTAATTTACAATACACTTTATACTTTAAATAGATAATTTGATGAGTTTTGACAAATATATACATCTGTGAAAGCACTGCTCCAGTTAAGGTAGAAATTATTTCCATCGACTGACAGTTCCCTTATATTCTTTTACTGTCTTTCCTCAACCTTGGCCCTGTCACTTAGTTGTTTTTTTGCCATTTTATGTTAGTTCCCCTTATTTCTAGAACATATAAATGGTCTCACCATTATGTTCTTTTTTTTTTTTTTATGCACTGCTTTGTGTTTTGTTTTTCTTTGCTCAGTGTGGTGATCACCATTCCTACATTTGCATGTGCTTTTCTATAATTAAATTGTTGCTTCCCTGTAACAGGTATTAATAGCGTGTGCTTTGATGAGGAATCAAAACACATAACTGGGATGAAATCTTTAGAGGGAGAAGTTGTACCTTTAAAAAATAAAGTTCTTCTATCAAGCAACGTAGAGGTATTCAATTCTTTTTTTCAAGTATGAAGATAAAAAACATTAATATATGAAATTTCTATCAAAAATAATTTAATAAATTTGTAGGATAGTGTTGCTTAACATGTCTTTTAGGAAATCCATATTTTCTGTTGCAAATTAAATGAGATCATTGATTTCAAGTAAACTATGTATTCCTTGGAACATAAGTACTTTATATTAGTATGAAATAATTCCTAATTCTTTTTTATTAATTAATATGTAGAATTGTATGAAATTATTTGGGTGAACAAGTAAACTGGAAATGATTACATTTATAGGTTTTTTTTTTTCCTCTGGTTCCAGGATATTACATTTGTAGAACAATCACTGATTAGTTCTCTAAGTCTGGCAGTAAACTAATCAGAGGCCTTTTGCAGGCATATAGTTTAAATCAGTCAACAATAGTGTGCATCATAGTGAAATTTTGAGGTTCCAAAATTATTTCCTGAATGGAAGCAGGGGCCATGCCCGAGGGTGTGCAAGTCTGTGCTTGTTCTTGGTTAGGTCTCAACATATTACTGGATGTTGAATATGGAAATCAGGTAATTAAAAACAGTATGGTTTTCCTAAGATGCTCCCACGTTTAAGAATTTTGTTGTTGTGTTCGTTCCTTAGTTAATTGGCACAACAGAGAGGAAAGTTTAAGTTTTAGTCACCAGGCTAGAGTACTTACTGTGCTAGCAAAGGGAAGGCTGGTGCTCCTGAGGCTCGTGACTGGCAGAGCAGGTGTCTTTGTTGCCTGCTGGACACATTCTTACTCCAGCTCCAGGGCCTGTTATTAGGGGTTGCGGTGCATGCCATGTGTTGTACAGGCAGACAATAAAGCCAGAACCTAAGTGGGTGATTAGAAACTAAGATTACAGTTTTTGCCTTTAATTGAATTTCCAGTGATGTTTTTTTAAAGTAGTGGCATGTAGTCATTGTTACTTCTATCAATCATTTACTTTACAGCAATCAAATTTTCTTTATCATCATGTAGAAAAATGCATTGTTGTGACTTTGAAGTGAAGTCAGTTTTGTTTCCTGAGGCTCTTGCCAACTGCATCCTCAGTGCCATCCCTGTGCCCTTGGGCCATTAGATTAATTCTTGTGAAGCAGTCTCTTCTGAGGCATGCACCTTTCTGAATCTGACCACTGGGTTAGCATGAGTCAGGAGACAGCACAGTCATTGTTGACTTGTCCATCTAGCTTAGTTGACATAATAATGAAGAGAATGGACAACTTTTTCAATGTTCGCATTGTAGTTGGTTTTGTAGACATTCTCGCTAGGGTACAGCTATCCGCAAATGTGAGCTCTCATACTCAGTGTCATCCCAAAAGGTGAAAGAATTTTTTCAAATTATTTGGACCTCTTATTGATAACAGTGAAGAATTATATGCTATTTTATACATTTTGGAGCTATGAGAGTCAGTAAATATAAATCCTGTCAGCCAATGTATTGCATGGTTGTTTATGACCTGTGTATATTATTTTCTAATTCTGTTTTCAGGGGTGGTTGAATGATTTGGCCTTGGAAATGAAACAGACTTTGAAAGAGTTGTTGAAGGAATGTGTTTCTGCAGGGCAGAGCTCACGAGGTGCAGTTGATCCATCTCTGTTTCCTTCCCAGGTAGAGTGCTTATGTCAGGGGTACAGGGAGGCGTGGGCTTGTGGGAATATCCTCCACCTGGGTGAGGGTATGAGGCTCAGACAACTGCAGTATTTACCATTTGACCTGTCAGATTTTGTGAGAACCAATATAAGACCTGGTTTTCAATAGCTGCTATATTTCTTTATCTAAAAATGAAGTAACTTTGAGAACTAATAGGTAGATTTTTTCCTCTGCAAACTCAGTCTCTCAATATCTATTCAGTCTCTGAGGATGAACGTTTTCCTTATCTAACATTAATGTGGGCAGATGGCTCCACTTCTGCATCTGTTCCTTCAGCTGAAGAATGTGAAGGATGATGAATGTGAAGGAAATTCTCCTCTAGCTCCATTAGTTTGACATTGTCATGTTGAGATCTAAGCAACTCAAGTCAGTGAAGAATGAGGAAGGGAGTTAAGTGTATCATAGCTTCCTAGTTCTAGGCATTTAGTCCACAGCTGATGGAGAAGCAGAGGATTTACAGCACTGTTGCCCCTATACCACCACCTCTTCACAGGGCCATCTGAGAGCATGGAGCTGGCAGCAATGTAGGTGGGTGTTGGTAATCACATCGCTGAGCTGGAGTGTTGGCAGGAATTGGCCACATGGTAGGATATAGATGTGCTGTAGCTCAGGAATGACAGCCGCTCCTTCCTGGAAAGGTGCTAGGTAGTAGCTTACAGCACTAGTTCCAGGCCTTATGAAAGTATAGTGCTAGCACTATTTACACCACTAGTTTTTCTCTGTTCAAGATATAGGCCCAGTGAATGCTATTGGTGTAGATAACTGTGAACTACATCCTTAGGTGGGCACTGAGAAGATTCATGTTGTTAATCTGCCAAACAGCCTTCAAAGTTACCTGCATTTTAGATTAAGAGAATTATTGCCTATTGAAACTTTTTTATGTTGGATTTCTTAAAGTATAAGATGTTAAATAGAAAGTGGGGAACATTTCGGATTTTGAGCTGCTTCATCATATGTATCTTAGTAAACATTTTCATATTTTATTTTTATTTTTGTTTTATTGAACATTTTCATATTTTAAAGTGAACTAAAACATTTTAAAAATTTTTGGAGAAAAATAAAAGCAAGCATCATTGATTAACCAGTGACATTGAATTTAGAATTAAGCTGCTTTATTAAATCTCTGAAAATGCTGGCTTATATTCTGTGAACTTTTAGGTGAGACTCAAATTGACTTACAATAAAATACAAAAAGTCAAAAAATGCACAAAAGCAAGAATTGACTAATAATTGAGT
Source organism: Ctenomys sociabilis (assembly GCA_004027165.1). NCBI lineage: Eukaryota > Metazoa > Chordata > Mammalia > Rodentia > Ctenomyidae > Ctenomys > Ctenomys sociabilis. Next base: position 202,060 of record PVKA01000045.1, read on the forward strand.
AAGGAGATGACAGTTGCGATGAAAGATCTAGTGAGAGGCGTAGGCAGACGGAAGCTATCAGATTTCAACCTGCAAACCACCTGTAGGTCTTCAACAGTCAAGTAAAAATGCAAATGCTTAAAAATGTAAATGGATCTTGTCTATCTTAACAATGATTGCAGTTCATTAGAGGCTAATCCTTGTAAAGATATATCTTGAGTATTTGTGTGAAATGGTGGCATATGATAGCTAGGGCCTGGGGTAGGTTATCATGTGCTGATAATTCAGATATCTTCTTGTAAGGCCCTGCAGTAATATAGAGAATGTCTGATCTAGAAAGGAAGCCATCTGGTAGAGTTGAAAAATACCCAGCAGATGATGGTTTATTTTCAGTTATTCTCTGAACAATGCATTTTGACACATAGCTAAGACATTATAATAACACCTATACTGCCAAATTATTTTGAAGGTTATTTGTAAAATATTTATAGAGCACTTAGTGACTGTTACATTTTAGGTATTAGTAACATTGTCCAAATATTTTATGGTGATGTGATGTGGGAATCCAAGACTGGTATTGACTTTCACTTCTGTTAGTCTAAGTCAGTTACAAGTATTATGTAGCCAACTCTTAAAGGTTATGAGCATTGGTGGTCATTCTAGAACCAAGAAATACTAGATGAAAGGACATCAAAATATTTGGGCAGGCCAGCCAGATAGCTCAGTGGATTAATGTGCCTACTTAGGCAGAGTGCAATAGCCGAGGTTCGATCCCTGACATGCCATGCTGGCCCTGCCCCCACCCCAGGGCATGCTGAGATGGCGATTGAGCCTGGACATGGTAACACACACCTGTAATCCTAGAGTTTGGGAGGCTGAAAGCAGGATGATCAGTACCAGTCTGAACTACATAGTGAGACCCTGTAGACCCTGTACTAAATATATTTTATATATATGTATGTGTGTGTGTGTGTGTGTGTGTGTGTATTTTGACATTAGGCTTGGAAATAGCATGTGAACATTTATATATATGTGCAAAATTTTTTTCAAAAAGCACATTTGGATCTGGTTAAATGTTTAGCTAAGCCTGACTAAAGAAATTGTTGAGCTTTTATCACCTAGTATAGTAAGATAACTTTACCCAGGAAAGAGTTACTGATTGGCTTTGTCTTCCATAAAGTAATCTTAATATAATATTTATAGAATAAGAATAAGATAGATGCTCAGCTGGCTGTGATGTTTAAAATGTATGTGTGGATAACTCAATTAATATGACAAATGTTGGATGATACTCATCTGGATTGTGAAAGGTATGTATCAAAAAATCTATTGACGAGAAAACTGCTGTCAAATGTAGTGCTTTTATAAGATGATAGGTGAGTTCCATGAGATAGTATCGGCATGTGCTTTTTCTGCTGCTGTATTGTACTGTTAACAGTTGAGGCGGTGGTCTGGCATTCAGGTGAACTATCAAATATACAGTTGACAATTCAGAAAATGGTGTTTTTTCTTAAATTTGTACAATTTTATTTAAGAAAATTCACTTTTTAAGATTTTTTTTTTTCTTTACTCCATAGATCCTATGCTTGGCAGAGCAGATTAAGTTCACTGAAGATGTAGAAAATGCGATCAGAGACCACAGTCTTCACCAGATTGAAACACAATTGGTGAATAAATTAGAACACTACACCAATGTTGATACAGGCTCTGAGGACCCAGGCAGTACTGGTATAGAAAAAAATATTCTCCTTTTTGCCTGCTTTTGGATTATTCATATGTTTGAACTATGTTAATTTATTTTGCTCTGAATTGTGCATCCATCTATTCATTTGGTGATTACTGTGTGAGTCACTATATAAAATAAGTATTTTTAAACTTTTTATATTGCACTGAGAATCAATAAATGTACTTATTTAAGTAGAGTGCAGTGGCTTTCCATCTATCTATCTATCTATTTTAAGATTCAAAAATATTTTAAAAAATATTTTTAAGACTCAAGAAGAAAATAATCAATTACTTATACTTACATGTTTACCATTTCTATTGCCCTTATTCATTCCTAAATATTCTGATTTCTGTTATCATTTTCCTTCTGTCTAAAGAAAGAACATCCTTCAATGATTCTTTTAACAAGATGTGATTGAAAAATATAGATAATGTTAAATTTGAAAAAATGTTTTAAAAGATGCACTGGCATTAACCCTGTTCCAACATACTCCCTGTCACAATGAACACACTTGTCCCTCCCTCCTGTCTCGTTGTGAGCTCCATTGGTCCTCTGGAGTGAGCACATTCTCTCTAGTTGTTCTGTCCTGGGCCCTCAGTGTCCTTAATCTGTTCAGTATAGAAGTTCCACGGTCATTGTGACTTTGGGAAGGAGCCAGAGGTTGCGAGGTCCTAGACCTGGTGGACAGGGAGGGCGAGGACACTGCACAGTGCTTTTAGCCATCTTTCTGTTGGGTTTACTCAATAGCAACCTGCGCTGCTTTTATCAGACCTTATAAAGATCTGGACAAGGACTTCCAGAGCTGCTTTGGAAAGTGTCAAGAGTGATGGTGTAATGTGTTTGAAGTGAGGAGATTAATGGCAGTATCCCCTTTACTATAACACATTAAAAAATTTAAATATTCTCTTTATATTTGATCATCCCTTGTAGCATAGGCTTGCTGGCTGTGGATTCACACTGATTTCCTTAAGCTGAAATTGTCTTTGTTTTACCTTCATTTCTAAATGTTTTATTTTGCTGGCTAGTGTGGGTTGAT
>PVKA01000045.1:204900-270917 GCA_004027165.1 Ctenomys sociabilis
TTTTTTTTTTTTTTTTTTTTTTTTTTTTTTTTTTTTTTTTTTTTTTTTTTTTTTTTTTTTTTTTTTTTTTTTTTTTTTTTTTTTTTTTTTTTTTTTTTTTTTTTTTTTTTTTTTTTTTTTTTTTTTATTTAGTACAGGGTCTATGAGGTTTGCAGAGTCTACAGGGTTTCACAACATAGATCAGACTCATAGTGATCCTCTTGTTCTTCAGCCTCCCAAGTGCTGGGATTACAGGTGCACACTGCCATGCCCAGTCTCAATTGCAGTCTCAATGCACCCTGGGAGCAGGGCTGGCACAGCACTCAGGAGATCGAACCCTGCCTGCTGCACTCTGCCTAAGCAGGCACTTTAGTCCATTGAGCTATCTGGCCAGTCCAGGAATCTAGATTTTATGTAAGCAGCATATTATTTTTGTAGTAGCAGCCAAGACTTATTTATTTTTATGTATTTGATTCAGGGTCTTGCTATACAGATCGGGCTCATAGTGATCTTCCTGTTTTCAGAGCTGAGATTGCAGGTATGTGCCACCATGCCCAGACTCAAGACTTAATCATTTTCTTTGGTTTTCAGTAATTTGATTATGATGTACCTGGACATGGATTTTTTTTTTTTTTTTTTTTTTTTTTTTTTTTTTTTTTTTTTTTTTTTTTTTTTTTTTTTTTTTTTTTTTTTTTTTTTTTTTTTTTTTTTTTTTTTTTTTTTTTTTTTTTTTTTTTTTTTTTTTTTTTTTTTGCCTTTATCCTATTGAGATTCTTTGAATTTGAATCTGTAGCATTATATTTTTGACAAAAAATTGGGAACTTTTCAGCCATTTTTCATGCTGTTGTGGTGTTGTGCACTTTGATTCTGCTGATCTTTTCATGAGATGAATATTAGAACATCAGACCTTGACTTGCAGGTCTGTGAGGCTTTTTTTTAATTGAAATGTTTTTCCAGTCTCTTCAGTCTGAATAATTTATACTGGTCTGTCTTCAAATTCATTGATGTTTCTCTTGTTTTTTCCTTTTAAATTTGAATCTATTCAGTAATTTTTTAAAAATTGTTTTTGTATTTTTTAGTTTTAAAATTTCCATTTCGTTCATTTTTTTGTTTTTTTAATTTTAATTTTTTTTATTGGAAAAAAATATACAACTTGGAGTGGATTTGAGGCAAATTGTGCCATAAGCAGATTTTTTTCTTTTAAGTAGCTAAACAAAGTTTAAAAAGCAAGTAACAATAAAAGAAAATGTTTCTGGTACACGACCAGCAGTACAAAAAGAAATAATGTACAAGTACCTGGATAATACACCCATTTTGCAATAGTGCAGCTTTGAAGTACATATTGCGACTGTCCGCAGCCACGCAGTCACAGCTCCGCACATGAGCAGCAGCGTGCCGACAGTGCCACCCAGATGGCCGCTCATTTAGCCAACTCCCTCTAAGTTCAGGTGTGCAGGAGGGCTTAGATACATCCAGAGTGAGCCACATGCAACATGTTACTCGGTCAGTTCTCGCAAATAAGGTTTCTGGACCATGACAGTAAGATAAGGAAAGAAAACATGGAGGAGTGGAGTCCTAATTACTGTATGTGCTTATTTTTTTGACACGAGGGGGAAACCTTTTACAGATAATTTACAAACAAAGAAAGGGCAAATAAATTTATACAAGAAATTTAGCACATTCTGTACAGCATCTTCACTTCGCTGTCATCAACTGTACAAACTCTTCATAGTTTGCCTGGCTGTCACCTCAGTATCTGCTTCCCTGATCATCTCATCAACCTCTTCCTCTGTTAACATTTCTCCAAGGTTTGTCATCACATGGCAAAGCTCTGCTGCACTAATATAACTGTTGTTGTCTTTATCAAATACATGGAATGCTTCTCTAATTTCTTCTTCACTGTCTTGGTCTTTCATTTTTCTTGCCATCATTGTCAGGAATTCGGGGAAGTCAGTTGTACCATTACCATCTGCATCTGCTTTGTCAGTTGTGTCCTGCAACTCTGCCTCTGTGGATTCTGCCCTGGAGACCTCACTACAGTGCCCAGCTCCTTTGTTGTTGTAGTTCCCTCACCATCCTTGTCAAATGGTGAAAAAGCTTCTTTGACCTCTGCAATCTTCTCTTCAATCAGTTGGTCAGTTGTGCTGCGAGCGCTAGTGGTTTCTGAGATGTGAACACCGAACTTTAACGCTCATTCGCTCCATTCAGACTCTGTCATTGTTGACATATTTTTGCATTTGTTTCAAGAGTATTCACTTTATTTTTGAGTGTTCACTTAATTATTTCTTGGATAATTTTTGTAATAGTACTTTAAGAAGTATTTTAGAGATAATTCTATGTCCTCTTTAGTTTTGAGGCTTGCTAGTTATCTCTTAGGTAGATTCAGATGATTTTGTGTTTAGAATGTTGGATAATTTCAGATTGTGTTTTGAACAATCTGGATGTTATGAGATCTTCTGGAGAATGTTTGATTTGATTTGATTTTCTTTGGCTTTTTGAAACATGGCTTCCCACACTATGTAGTTCAGGATGGCCTTGAGCTCACTATGTAGCCCACGCTGCTTTTGGACTCACAATGATCCTTCTGCCTCAGTTTCCGTACTGGTGAAATTATAGGGGTGTGTCATCACATCCAGGCCTTGTTTTTTTTTTTAAGCAGTTATTCTATTGAGTCAAATTACAGGTTCTGTGGGTTGTGATTCCAATGTCAATTTTTATAATATTATTTGAATCTATCCTACTTGTATATCCTCTTGCTTTTAGCCTCCCCATGCTGGGATTACAGGCCTGTGGCACCATGCCCAGTCTCAGTTGCCATCTCAGCACACACTGGGGGCAGGGCTGGCATGGCATCCTGTGGATCGAACCCTGGCTTTTGTGTCTGCCTAAGTAGGTGCTTTCGTTCACTGAACTATCTGGCTGGCCCTTGAATTATTACAAGAAGTATACTACCCATGTAGCTTAGTGGTAAGCCCAGGAAACAATAAATAATTTATTATAGTTTAATAAATATTTAATTAAATTACACGAATAGTTTTCTGGTATCTTTCTTTCTTCTCCGTGATCTTTCCATGTCTCTGATTCTCTGTTTCCTCTTGGTCCGTAGGCCAGAAAGTTAGGCTTGTACCTTTTCGTGACTACCTCCCTGTACCCAACCCATTAATATGTATTTGACCAAAGAGAGCAAAAGCAGTGGGACTTGCCTACTCTCATGGGATGGCAGTTCTTCCAACTTTAGAGAAAGTGTCCCTCCTCTCACAGTTTAGGGGTGTTTGGAACATGCTGCCAGTGCATCATTTACCTGCCTTAGAGCCTGAGTGTTTCAGACCTTCTCCAGTGTTCATGTCAATCTGAGGTTCTGACTATGTTGAGCATAGAACTGGGAAGACCAAAGGGACAAATGGAGGAACACTTACCATTAGTTTGGTGACATTACTAGTTTTGCTGTTCTCCTACTTTGCCTGCCTTCCCTTATTTTCTGGAGACCTAAAATGGCAGTTCAGTACATGTCTCCCTGCCTGACCTGCACTGAGATGGAAGAACCAAGAGAGTGTGTATACTGCCCAGAATAAGAGTCTCTTCTTATTGAAATTTCATGCACTAACTTTTTTTTTTATAATCTTTATTATTTCTTGCTGACATCTTTTGGCTTATACAGTTTATATCACTGTACTATTCAAGTATATTGTGAAATTGCCACTGAAGTTCATTCAAGCATTGCTTGTATACATCGTAAGTCACTGGCTAATACTTTCTCCTGTTAATGTTTATTTGTGTGCAGAAGTTGGCGTGCTGGAGCTTAAACTTAAAGCACTGATTCTTGACATTATTCATAATATTGATGTGGTGAAGCAGTTAAACCATGCTCAGGTTCATACAACTGATGACTGGGCTTGGAAAAAGCAAGTTAGATTTTACATGAAAAGTGATCACACGTGTTGTGTTCAGATGGTGGACTCTGAACTCCAGTACACCTATGAGTATCAGGTATGACTTGTGGCTGAAGTGGCTTGTTTTTCTAGTTAGAAATTATTTAAAGGAAATTTGCTATTGGGAGAAATGTTTTTATTTCTGTTGTAGTTTTTCAGTATTTTTGTGTCACCCCTTTCTTTTTTTTTAGCACCAGAACTTAAAAGGTGTTATGTAAGACAATGTAGAAAATAATTCTGCTTACAGAAAGTTGAAATATCTCTAGGTTTGTACTGAATGAAGCCTATAAAATGTTTCATTGGTGGTATTTATGTAGAGTTTAACTCTTTTAAAATGGAATTTTTTTAAAAAAGTGTATTTTGCTGGCTAGATAGCTCAGCAGATTATAAAGTGCCTGCCTATGCAGATGCAGGGGCCAGGTTTTGATCCCTGGCTTGCTGGGTCAGCCCTGCCCCCGGTGTGCACTGAGACAGAGATTGAGACTGGGCGTGGTGGCATGTGCATATAATCCCAACACTTGGGAAGCTGAAAACAGGAGGATCACTACGACTATGATCTGTGTAGTGAGACTCTGTAGACCCTGTACTAAATTTAAAAAAAAATGCATTTCATACAGGGTCTCACTATGCACCTCGGCCTCATAGTGATCCTCTTGTTTTCAGCCTCCCCAGCATTGGGATTACAGGTGTTAACCACCACACCTGGTCTCAGTGGCCAGCTCAGCATGCCCAGGGCTGGTGCAGCATGTGGTGTGGGGAATCACATCTGGTCCCTGCATTTGCCTAAGCAGGTGCTTAGTCTGTTGAGCTATCTTGCCCACCCAGAAAATGTATTTTGACACCTGAATCTGTGTACCTTAATTGAGGAAAAGTCCTATAAATAACAGTTGAGGGTGTAATGTTTTCCCTATAATTTAGTAAAATTTTGAGAGCTGTTTGAGAAGTTACTACTTCCATGAAAAAAATTTACAATTACAAAATTGTACAATTTTAAGTTAATTGTGCTTTGAGCTGTCTAATATAGTTCTGATTCTTGTTGATTATGCATCTAAGCAATGATTTATGTACACCAAAACTGTGGGGTGGACTATTTACAATACATTTTCAGGTTTATTTCTTTTAAAAGTAATCTTTTCGCCATTGCCAAGTTCTTGAGTTCATGCGGAAACCTAACAGGATAGAATGAGTGAGACACGTGCTGAGCAATAACTCAGGTTGACCCTTGCTTGTGCTTTAGAATGTTTATTTCACTGGGAGAAAATCGGGCTGTTTGCTGTGCTAGAGAGACTCTAACCTGCTTGCTGTGTGTCTTGCTGTCCGTGTAGAATCCCACCCTGTGAGTGTAAGTGCTGAGCAGAAGTGAGCATGCTGACATGCTTCTCTCATGTAGGGCAACGCCCCCAAGCTGGTCTACACGCCCCTGACGGACAAGTGCTACCTGACGCTCACGCAGGCCCTGAAGATGGGGCTCGGCGGAAACCCCTATGGCCCTGCTGGGACTGGAAAGACCGAATCAGTGAAGGCGTTAGGGGGGCTTCTTGGAAGACAAGTTTTAGTTTTTAACTGTGATGAGGTAGAATAAATAATTATTGAAATATGTAATAATGTGTTAAATATGTTTAGTTTGTTTTCATGCAATTATTTAGGAATTATTCTATTTCCTACTTTTTAAAGGCTTTTAACTTTTTTTTTTTTTTTTTTTTTTTTTTTTTTTTTTTTTTTTTGTCTTTTTTTTTGAGACAGGGTCTCACTATGCAGTTCAGTCTGGCCTTAAGCTCACTTTGTAGCTCAGGCTGATCTCGAACTCACAACAATCCTTCCTGCCTCAGCCTCCCGAGTGCTGGGATTACAGGCATGCGCCACCATGCCTGGCTCTTTTTTTTTTTTTGCGGTACTGGGGATTGACTTAGGATCCTGCACTTGCCAGGCTAGTGCTTAGTCTACTAAGTTTTCTCCCCAGCCCCAGAGTAAGATCTTTTTTGTTTTTTGGGTGGGGGAAGGGGCTACAGAGTGTTCAGGGGTCTCACTACTAGATCAGACTCGTGGTGATCCGCCTGTTTACAGCCTCCCAAGAGCTGGGATTACAGGCACGCACCACCATACCCAATTTCAATTGCCATCTCAGTGCACCAGCAAGGCAAATATTAGATAGTAGAAAGAAAGATTTTTCCCCAGCACCAAATCCAGTACTCCAGCTCCCCTGTCCCTACCTCTCTAGAGGAGAAGTCTTAAATTCATTTAAAATTACTTTTTTCCCAACATTTTATATAAGATTTGCATTTCAACTTGAAGAATATCTGATTACATTTGTTTTGTTCTATGTTGTTTTTAGAACATTTTCCCATGCATTATTTTATTCCTTGAAACCACTCTGAACTTTGAAAGGGGAGCTACTTAATCCCCTTGTGATTTCTTTTTTGGGTTTCTTCTATTTTAAGACAGAGTATCACTAGCTAGTACAGGCTAGCCTTGGACTCACTTGCTGAGGCTGGCCTACAGCTCTTGGCAGTCCCCCTGCCTCAGCCTCCCGAATACTGGGGCTATAGGTGTAAGCCATTGCACCCTCCTAATCCCTATTGCAAAGGAAGCAAAAGAGACAGAGGGGTGAAATGATTATCAATGAATGGCACAAAATATTACACTACATTAGATATTTCAATTATTTTTAATAAACATTTTTGTCACCATTTTTAAGGGCATTGATGTGAAGTCCATGGGACGCATATTTGTTGGCTTGGTAAAGTGCGGGGCCTGGGGTTGTTTCGATGAATTCAACAGACTGGAAGAGTCTGTGCTGTCGGCAGTGTCGATGCAAATCCAGGCAATCCAGGATGCGCTGAGGAATCACAGGACTGTGTGCGAGCTGCTGGGCAAGGAGGTAAAGAATACCCTGCGCGCTGAGAAAGCTGGTGTGGCTGTAGAGATCTGTCCTGCTATGCAGGCTCAGGAGTTGTTCTGTCCTCCAGTACTCCTGCTTATTATCACTTGTGACTGGTGCACTGGGCTTTGAATCTGCACATGCCTGAGATTCTCTTTTGGTCCACTTTTTAACCCTTAGTAGGGCTGCATATCATTTTTTGTGCATGTGGGCACCTTGTGTGCCTCTTAAATGTCCTGTCCCTAATTCTACAACCTTTGGATGTAGCTAATTACTTTTTTGTACTTTATGGACAAAGAAACCAGAACTTGTTGTTGCTGGTAGTAGAGCTGGGAAATGACTTTAGCTTTCTCTAGCATGTTTTTAAACAGTGCTCTGTGGGGGTGTTAAAAGGATAGGCACCCAGTATTCTAGTCACTTCTCTCCCTAGGAGCTACTCATTCATGTGGTTGGGCTTTCAGCTTATTCGTATAGCTGATATAAACATCTTCAGTAGCTATGTAATGCCCATCACACCAGAAGTGGTAAGAACTGTGAAATTATCCCATTATCCATAATAACTTTTTCACAACATATATTGTCTGGGTATCCCAAGGAAGTAAGACCAGTTTTACATACTTAACATGTTATGTACATGTTGCTTAGATTCTGCACAAATTTGAGAAATAAGAATTACTTCTCTACTATTAGGAATTACCACATTCATTCATTTTTTTTCCTCTAAAAAGAGTTGCTCTTTTTCCCCCGAATAGTACTAATCTTTGCCCCCATACTTTGGAATCTGTTTTCCAGAGACCTCTCACCCTCCTGTGCTAGAGCTTCAGTCTTCCCTCTGCTGCTGTTGCCCTATTGGCCTTCAAACATAGTCTTTTCCATCCTTTTTTTTTTTTTTTAAATTATCTGTTTTGCACAGGGTATCACTATGCAGCCTGGACTTGTAGTGCTTCTTCTGTTTCAGCCTTCCCAGTGCTGGGATTACAAGGGTAGCTGTGTTGGTGCACTCGGGGTGGGGTCAGCATGGCATGTGGTACTGGGGATCGAATCTGTGTCCTTGGGCTTGCCAGGCAGGTGCTTAGACTGCTGAGTTATCTCCCCAGCCCCAGTCTTTTCCATCTTAATGAACACAGACAAATCTCACTTGAATTCATCTTCCCTTCCAACCCTGCCTTTTCTCTTTCTCTTTTGCAGCCAGATTTCTTGGCTTCATTACTCTAGATATTTTTACTTAGCTATTATTCATTCATTGTTTATGAGTTGTCATTTAACTTAGTCTTGGCTGCAGTGAAAATTATACTGCCGGCTGCGCTCATGACGCCCTTCTCTGTTTTTTTTTTTTGTGCGGAACTGGGGATTGAACTCAGGCCCCTGAGCTTACCAGGGAAGCACTTATTCCACTGAGCCATCTCCCTGACCCCCATGACGCCCTTCTCTGTGTCCTGCCACTCACCTCCCTGGAGTGGCTTCCAGGTGATACTAGCCAGACAGTGTGTGCATTTCAGAGCACCGCAGGCTGTTCTTACCTGTAGTTCGGAGCTGTCTGTGTCCTAGCACAAAGTAGGCTTTCAGTAAGCACACTCTGAATGGAGAGCAGCATTCAAGTTCGTTGCATTTTCTTAAACTTTGTTTTAAATATCTGAGGGAAAAACCTGTGCAAAGCAGTGCATTTCTAAGGAGCTTATATTTACTAAGGAGATGGCTAGCATATTAGAGGTTGCTTTTTTGCTAAGATATAAGACTTATATAGAGAAATGTTATAAAATTTCTCTTAGCAGTATATATTTATATTTTCAAATTTCTGATGTCCATATTCTAAATTAATATTTCAGGTAGAATTGAATTCTAATTCTGGAATTTTTATCACCATGAATCCTGCTGGGAAAGGTTATGGAGGAAGACAAAAACTACCTGATAATCTCAAACAGCTTTTTAGGCCAGTAGCCATGTCTCATCCAGACAATGAACTTATTGCAGAAGTTATTCTCTATTCAGAAGGCTTTAAGGATGCTAAAATACTCGGCAGAAAATTGGTAGCTATTTTCAATCTATCTAGGTGAGTGTTCTTTAAATATTTTTGCACCTTGTATTACCGATGAATGGTTATGGCTATTTGCTTTTCTTTTGCTTGGCCCTTCACACTGAGCTGCATTTCCAGCCTTTTAAAAAAATTTGAGACAATTGTCTAGGCTCTGCAGAAACTTATGTTCTTCATTCTCCAGCCCCTCAGAGTGCTGGGATGATAAGTGTTTACTACTGTTCTTGATGGACAGATTCAATTTTGTTGTTGTTTGTTTGTTTGAGACAGATTCTTACTGTGTGGTTCAGGCCAGCGTTAAGCTCACTGTGCCACTCAGGCTGGCCTTGGACTCGTGGCCGTCTTCCTGCCTCAGCCGCTGAGTACTGGGAGTTTCAATGTGCACTACCACTCCGGGCCTGCAAGATTATACTTTGAAGAATAAAGACATCTTATTGAGACTACTCATTTTTTTTTTTTTTTTTCTGAAAACGTAGCTGTTATTTTTTCTTTAAATATTTACAATGGAGCACTAACTAAATGATTCGTGCTGAGCTATTTTACCAGAAGATGACTCAATTTCTGACCTTTGCAGAGAATCTTTGATATTTTTTACTTAGGTTTTCTGGTATTACGGGTAGCCTCTTAACTTTTTTGGCTCAAGCTAAAGTTTTGTTTTGTATCACTTAAAGAGATGGTAGAGAACAGGACAGCACCAGAGATGGAGAACAAGAAAGAGGGGTGCAGTTATTATGTGAATAAAGGTAATGGACAGTTGTCATTTAGTATTTTTATTAAGATCATTAGTTTATGAAAGGTTAATCCTAATCTTTGAGAACTGTCTGTTTTTAATAGCTTGGGTGAATTCTTTTTGGAACTGGCTTCATTATATAAATGAGAGGAATATCAGTTTTCATTTCTGTGTGTTGGTAGATAAGTTGTATAATGCTTTGGCTATGGTGATAACAAACTTTCTCAGGGCTCCTTGATGGTCTAATCTTTTCACCTATTTCAGGGAACTTCTGACACCTCAGCAGCATTATGATTGGGGTTTGAGAGCTTTGAAGACTGTGCTAAGAGGAAGTGGAAATCTTCTTAGGCAGTTAAAGAAAAATGGTGCTGAACAGAATGGTATGATTGGTTATTCTATTGTTGGATTTTTTTTTTTTTTTTTTTTTGGTGGAACCAGGGATTGAACTCAGGCCCTTATGCTTGCCAGGGAAGCACTTATTCCACTGAGCCATCTCCCCGGCCCCTTGAGCCATCATTAGACTAGATTATTTTTTAAAAACAAACTTTAATTTGGAATAGTTTTATATTTACAGAAAAGTTAAATAGTGTAGGTGTTTTTGTGTCCCCAGTTTTACCTAATGTTAAAATATGATATTATGAGCATACTTTTGTCACAACTAAGTGAATAATTTTTTTATTACCTAAAGTTTTAATCCAGTGTTCTATGATAATTTGGAGTGGAGGTGCTGGGCATTGAAACCTCACGGTGTTATGTGCTGGGCTTGCAGTCTATGAAGAGCTCTCAACCCCTTCTATAAGAACTTTAACATGTACATTAAATATTAAACAGATATTATCATTAAAGAAATAGTGTCACCGATCTGTTAAACCTGAATCTGCACTGGAACCACCTAGGGGCTCATTAATCTGCAGCTTGTGGGCCCCTAATGGAAGTTCTTGGTAAAGGAGGGGGAGCAGAGCCCGTGTGTGTGGTCCTGGTAAGGATAGATGCTGAAGAGACACATGAAAGCTCTTCTCTTTCAAGACACCATCCACCATGATTAATTTGGATTATAATCTTTGGAAAGAATATGATGGAGGTGGAAAGCTCTGTTTATTCCTTTATGTTAACACGTATGTGTTAACTACATACGTCACTGCCTGTATTGCCTTTTACCATTTGGCCAAGTTAGTATTTGCCAGTCTGTCCCCTATAAAGTTAGATTTTTCCCTACTCCCGACTTGTTTTGGAAACATGTTAAAAATCTAGCATGCTCTGAGCGTGAGGAGGCAGGCATACGCGCTGCATTATTATTTGAAATTGTTAAAGTAAAGATTTGTCTTCTTTAAGTGATACTGGTTTTCATTTTTGTACTTGCAAAGTTACTTAGTTTTATCAGCATGGACTCATATATATTCCTTTTATACTTCAGTCATGTAAAATAATTGATTTTTCCACTCAGGATAAATTATTACCTTTTGTCAATAGTTGTATATGTGATGAAAGGTTGAATTTTCAACCTCTTTTAAGTTTCTATGAAAAACTGAGTTAAAATATTGTAAAAGTAAGAACACCATAAAAAGTACTACATAAAAAGTTACCTGCTTGAAATTTTTAAAAAAGTTCACGTTATACAAGGAAGCTACATTAGCTCTTTTAATAGGCCGACACATGCAAGGGTAGATACATTGGTTTTGTGAAGGACTTAAATAGTTCTTTTTCTAGTTGTCTTTGGTAATTTTAAAAACATGTTGAAATCATTTCAGCAGTAAATGAAGCTGACTTATAATTCAGTGCTTGAAATGAACTGCAGAGCAGCCACATCTTCCCCCCCAGATCTCTTTATATTTAAGTGTAGCAATATCAAGCAATTGTAGAGAAAAAAATTAAGCTAAATATATATACATACATTTGCTTTTATGTGTTATAAATAACCAGCTAATATACTTGAAAATGAGAATTAGCTAGTGATATCCATAGGTATACATTTGGGCTAAGAAAAGGTGGGGCCGATCATGTGTTGCAGCTCATGGTGATATTTCCAGCATTAGGACCTAAGTGTCTGGGAGCTAGCATGATCTTAGTTGGAGCGACAGTTGGATCTAGAGTTAGCTTACCTGGATTTGAACACCAGCCAGAATACTGTGCCTTCTCAAGCAAGATATTTGAAGTATTAGAGACTTTATGTATGTGTACATAAAATGAGAATAGTAACAGTAATGCTTTCTTATCTACCTTGTAGAGTTATACAAGGAGGTGTCATATAATATAGAAGCTAGAGTACTATGCAAATATAAATGATAATGGTTTTCATGATTAAAGTCTGGGTATGTTAGCATTCAGATCCTATGGAAAGGAGTTCCTAATTCTAACCGCTGATCTGCATTTTTACTAGATAATGTTTTTGTCAGTTTACCTGATTTAGTATGTCTTTATGTGTCTTGTGCATTATCTAATCAATAATAGTGCTTATGAAGTCAGTAAAATAAGCTTACAAACTTTGTGGTCATTAAATTGATAACAGATAATTCTAAGATAAAGCTATTTCTTTAGCTAATGAAAGTCGTGTGGTGGTGCAAGCATTGAGGCTTAATACAATGTCGAAGTTTACGTTTGCTGATTGCACCCGATTTGATGCACTGATTAAAGATGTTTTTCCTGGAATTGACTTTAAAGAAGTAGAATACAATGAACTAAGCCCAGCACTAATGCAAGTCTTTGAAGAAGCCAATTATGAAATCATACCCAATCAGGTAACTGTCAAGAATGTTTTGTAATGTTCTATTGTTGTAATAGTTTTTATTACTTTTTGGATAATTATCTTTATCATACATTTTTGAACTCATCTTTCCTCTTTCAGCTTTAATCTTACTTGCTCAGGGAAGCCTTCTTCAGTCGTAAAGGCCTGATTATAGCCTTTACTATGTGTTTTCATTTTCCTTGGGAGGCTAAGCTGGGAAGATTGCAGGTTTGAGTCTCATCTGGGTGACTTAGGGAAGCACTGTCTCAGAATAAAAAATGGAAAGGGGTAGGGACTTAGTTCTGAGGTGGACACCCTTGGGCTCTATCCTAAGTACTACAAAAAGAAAATGCTCCCCTTGTGCATGTTTGCTTTTTTAAAATTTTGATTACTATTCTGTCTTACCAGATAATCTGTATGGAAGATAGCATCTGTATATATTATCTGGCATGTCATACACCCATCATATTTTTTGATATTTGATTATATCTGATTTAGTTTCATTTTGATAATTTCCTTGGGGAAACTCTTTTTTAGTGAGCCTATTTGTGTATCATAAATAGTTATTTAAAATGAATCTTTTTCCCAGACAATATATGAGAGATAAAGATGTAAGTGGACAACTGAATGAATAAGTAAATGAAATAGTGAGTCTGCATTTTTATGTAAGAATGAGTAAAGAAAATGATAGCTACTATATTACTAAATATATAGAAAATATTTTTACTTATTTTAAATATTGAACTTGAAAATTTTGTTGCAATTATTTTTAAATTTGTTTGACTATTCTGTTTATCTTCCACTGAAGAAATCAAGGCCTGAACTTATGTGTTTGGAATAGAAATATTATGTAGAATGAAATAAAACTGAGCATGATATTTTAAATTATATATAAACACACATCTTTTCTGGTAGATCAAGAAGGCTTTAGAGCTGTATGAACAGTTACGCCAGAGAATGGGAGTTGTTATTGTTGGTCCGAGTGGTTCTGGCAAGTCAACTCTTTGGAGAATGTTAAGGGCAGCGCTCTGTAAGATTGGCAGAGTGGTGAAGCAATACACCATGAATCCGAAAGCCATGCCTCGGCATCAGTTGCTAGGCCACATTGATATGGATACGAGAGAATGGTCTGATGGTGTTCTTACAAATAGTGCACGCCAAGTCGTTCGGGAGCCACAAGGTTAGTCTGCACTATGTAATTCATTGATTTAAATAATAATTCTTAGATAATAATAGAACTTGCCTATAATGTTATTCTTGTCAAGACTTAGATATTAATGTAAAATATTTTATAATTATGTACTCAATATTTTATTAAGATATGCTATAATTTTGATGTATTGCTCTCTTATAACCTTAGTTGGAGTAACTTAATACTAATTTAGTGAAAAAATAAATTTGTGATAGCTGAGTTGTTATTATAATACCTGATAACTGATGTGCCAACACTATTAACTTATCAATTTGAAGAGATTGTTTTGAATAATTTTGAAATTTTAAGTGGTAACACAGTATATTTCCTTGTCATTTTTTTTTTTTTTTTGCCTTGCTTTTTAAGAGCATTTTTTTTTTTTTTGTCTGAAAAATTAGACTTTCATTTTGTTAGGTCATTATTAATATCTGTTTTCCTGAGGCACTTAGTGAAATTGGAAGATACTGGAATTGTAAAATATTGGAAAGGATTTTCAGTGGTCTTATTTCTGTGTATCACATTAAATAATGACCAGACATTACATGACCTTCACTTATTCCTTTGCTTTTATCGATGACATTTTCCTCTTTTAATTGTTACATATTTTAAGCACACCTTGAACTACTTCCAGTTTAAGAAAGAGAATGTAAATGTTCTAAAAAAGTCTGTGCATACAACCTTTTCCTTGCTGTTTCCCTTCGAAGTTATCCTCCATCTATTAAAGTGACAGGAGTTACAATTCCAGAATCTTCCATTATTTCTCATGCAGGATACTGAAAATTGAGCTTTCTATATTTTCTGAAAGAAATGTCACATTAGCAAACACATATTGTCATATCACAGAAGAGAACAATTTGAAGAATATTTCATAGATATCTCATGGAAGTATAAATTTGTCTTTTATGCTACTTTTGAGGGGATCCAATTTTGTGTGTTTATAGATAAATAAAGCATTTTCACATGGTAGGTAATATGGCCAGCTGAGATAGCATTACTTGTGGGTTTCTTTCTGTTTTTCTTTTCTTTTTTTTTAGCAGATATGTAGTACAAATTCACCTGAGAAATTTCATGTGGATTAGCTTTTTGTTCTTATGCTCAGCTTTAAATTACAGATTGCCCATACAAATCACTTTTGAATAAGAGAGAACTTGTTTTCTCCTTGCTTTTAATTATTCTCACTACATAAACACACATACGTATTAATGATCTCTTCTGTTATGGTTGGGAAACAGATGTCAGTTCATGGATAATCTGTGATGGTGACATTGACCCTGAATGGATAGAATCTCTCAATTCTGTTCTGGATGATAATCGACTCCTCACTATGCCTAGTGGAGAAAGGATTCAGTTTGGCCCAAATGTTAACTTTGTATTTGAAACTCATGACTTAAGCTGTGCCTCACCAGCCACAATATCTAGAATGGGAATGATATTTCTTAGGTAAGCCATAGAGAATTTATATATATATATATATATTAGCATATTCCTTATCATTTTGTTTTATAGGAAATGAAATAAGTATAAAAATATATAAATATTTTGCCCATTGCATTCTTTTTCGTGAAGGTTTAATTCATTCAGAATTATTTTGTTATATTGAATTGTTCGAATTATTTCTGCAGTGTAGTTGTATTGTAAGTACTAGATAATAATGTTTTTGTGTATTTAGGGAAAGAGCAATTTTTTTTCTGTTTATTTAAATATAATTGAGTCCAGAGAAATGAACATACTAATTGAAGTTTTTAAGCTTAGTAACAGTATTTTAATTATATGATCTTGCATTTATAGAATTTTAGGTCTAGTAGGTCTTATGGTCCAATTTTTCCCTTTTACAAAAGGAAAAAATCCCTTTAATATTGTCCTTTTCAGTATATTTGGAAGAAGTTTAAAGAGCAAAAGAGAACTAATTTAGGTATCATATGTCACTACCAGGGATGTTTGACTCAATTTCATTTCCCAAAAGTCAATTTCAGTTTCCCATAAATAAAGAAATTTTATTTTACCTTTTTGGTTTTATGTGTTAGAACTTGTTATTTATCACCCCATATACAGTGCTCACTACTTGGGCATTTGAAATGAAGGTAGTATGAGACACATGATAATGTAATCAGTTAGGTTAGGATTGTGCTTTAAAATTATTTCCTTGACAATATTGGGAAATATTTACATTAAATTAATGATGAACTTCAATTAATATGAGGTATTATTAAAAATAATTTAACTAAATTTATAATTTCATAACAGCATCTATAAAAAATTATCACTTATCCAGTGTATTCTTATAATTTGTAGAAAATTAGAGTAAAAATAAGTTTGTAGTTAAAATTGAGTATTTTCTTTTTTTGTAGGGAAAGGTCTACAAAGTGTTCAGGGACTTACTACTAGATGGACTCAGAGTGATCTGCCTGTTTATAGCCTCCCAAATACTGTGATTATAGGCATGTGCAACCATGCCCAGTCTCAATCTCTATCTCAGTGTGACCCGGGGGTGGGGCCAGCATGGCGGGCCCATAAACCCCAGACCCCTTGCCTGCTTGCAGGTGCTGTGATCTGCTGAGCTATTTGGCCAGCCCTAATTTGAGTATTTTCTATGAAACAGACTAAATAGGGACCTTTTTTTTTTTTTTTTTTTTTTAATGTCTTTTTGAGACAGGTCTCACTATGCAGTTCAGGATGGCCTTAAGCTCACTTTGTAGCTCAAGCTGGTCTTGAACTCACAACAATCCTCCTGCCTCAGCCTCTCAAGTAAATAGGATCTTTTAATTAGTGGGATGGAGTACTATTAATTATTACACATAGGTACACATACAAAAGTAGCCAAACTAAGTCTTGTGTGCAAGGAGACAAAATAAATGTGTCAAATGATCCACTTTGGAGCATAAATTTGTTTGAAAGTTAATTTATAATTTCTTTCTAAATAATTTTGCTTCATGTTAATTTGTTTTAGTGATGAAGACACAGATGTTAATTCACTCATAAAATCTTGGTTGAGGAATCAGCCTATTAATTATAGAAATAATCTTGAAAACTGGATTTCAGATTATTTTGAAAAAGCTTTACAATGGGTTCTAAAACAGGTAGGTTGAGTATAATATTTCATAATTCAACACTGAGGTAAGAAATGTAATAATTTGGAATGATGTTTGTATTTTGCTGCCTGTGATAAGGCTCTGCTGAGGAACCCTGGGTTGAGGCTGAGGGATAGAGGTCTTCAGTGGTAAATCTAGCTCTCTTTTGGCATGGCTTCTTCTTATTTTTTCTTTTTTGTGGCTGGCTCAGCTTACCCTGGAAGTGGGGCTGGATGACATGTGGTGCTGTGGATCGAACTGCGGTCCCTGCACACTTGCCTAAACAGCTGAACTGTCTTGCCAGCCACTTGGCATAGCTTCTTAATATTGGCTTTAAACCCTTTATTTTCCTATCTGTAATAACCTCTTAGATTACCTAAAAATCTTATATGTTGGTATGTCCTTATAGTTTCACTTATAAATACTTCATCTTACGTTTCCTGAACAATCTGTAGACCCTTCCTTTTACCATGCCAATCTGCCTGTCTGTCTGTCTTTCTCTCTGTCCTGGTAAAGACAGTATCAAGCTAATTTAAAGTAGAAAAAGAATGAGGATTTATTTACAGTGATTTAGGAAACATTTGTTTATTCAACCAAAAGTAATTGAGTAATATATGTCAAGCGTAATACGTAGAGATTAGAAACTCTTGTTATCTGACAAAGAGAAATGCCATAGAAACAGATATTCGTAATATAACAGGATGAAAGCATATCACAGTCTTTTAGAAGTTAAAAAAAAGATCATATTTGATTTTGAATTGGATGCATGTATAAAAGTTTAGCTTCCCAAAAGTTTTTCAGTTTTTCTTAGCTTTGCTTTTATGCTATTGCTTTTATGAAAAACTTAAACATATATAAGAGAAAAATGAATAGTGTGTCCTGAAAGTATCTAATTATTAATCTGAGATCAGTACTTGGAGTTGAGCAGAATGCCTAGACAGGAGATTTGGCTGTAATTTTCCCAACTTGTTTCTCTTTGCATTCTGTAAGGAGGAAAATTGGAGGAACAGAGATTCATGAGGAAATGCTGCAGATGGGGAAGGATTCTCTGGTGGCCTCAGGGAAGGACCATACCCACTACCCCTAGTCTGACTAATCCACCTCCTGAGTGCTTCTATAGCAGTACAACAGTGACCAACTCCATACATAATAATTAGCTGTTGATATTAAGCTTAAGCACCCTGAGCATGCCTCATTTCTTACCGTATCTTTGGAAGCAAATACACTATTAGCAGAGTGTGAGTGAATGCTAATGCATATGCTTACTTAAACACTCCTGACTTTCTAGCATCTTTTCAATCTATGCATTATGTCATTAATATGAAGAACATATTCATCTTAACAGTGATCTCCAGTATAGATGCTTTGCAGTCATCTCCTTCCTGCTGTGAGAATGTTGGAATTAAGGGACATAACAATAGATGGAATATTTTTATGTGTATATAGGGGTTTGACTGTGGTCCTGATGACAGGGTAAGATTTAAACTACAGAGCAGATATCAGTGATTCAATTGGACAATAAGCTGATTCTGGTGGAGGCCAAGTTCTTGACTTTGCTGCAAGAAACTTTTTGTATTGAGATTTCTTTTCTTCTTTTCCTTTGTTTTCCATTTCTATTCTGAGGTATCATATAATAAATACTGTAGCTAAGTCTGGAATTTTATTTACAGCTAGAACTTTATTTTCTTGTACTGAAGGAGCACATAAAAGAATCTAGAGAAGCAAGTGTGTAGGTTGTGTGCTGGAACCCTAATTGTGAGCTGACCAACTGGACTCCTGTCCCCCTCATTTTTGTGAATTTAGAACAGGGTCTACAGAGTCTACAGGATCTCACTGCATAGGTTGGACTCATAGTGATCCTCCTGGTTTCAGCCTCCCAAATGCTGGGATTACAGGTATGTGCCACCACACCCAGTCTCAGCTGTTTCATTGTGCCCCGGGGGTGGGGCTGGCACAGCACCCTGAGAATCAACCCTGGTCCCTGCGTCTGCCTAAGTAGGTGCTTTAATCAGCTGAGTTGGCTGGCTGGCCCCAGTGTTACCCTTTAAAAGAGACTTTGAAACTGCTATGTGAGGTGCCCTTTCTCACAAACTACTGTGCTTCTCTGCAGCTCCTATTACAACTTGTAACCATTTTTTTCTTCCGTGTTTATGTATCTTAAAGGTAGAGTCTAAGTAAATCTACTTTGAAGAAAAAAATACCACAGATCCTCATGTATGAGTAGTTCTCAGTAAACATTTCTTCTACTCATCAGATTGTCTGGCTGCTTAATTTCCTAATAAATTTTTTTCCTTCAGTCATTTTTTTTTCGGTGGAACTGGGGATTGAACTCAGGACCTTACGCTTGCCAGGGAAATACTTATTCCACTGAGCCATCTCCCCAGCCCTCAGTAAACATTTCTGAAGAGGAGAATCATTTTTCATCTGAACTCTCTGGGCATTTACCAGAGCCCCCAGAAATCTATATGTCAAAACCATGTGCATGGTCTGAAAGTTTCATTTAAAGTTCTGCCTTTGGAGAAACCTCTAAGTTAATTTTCATTTAAGTGTGCTTTTTCTAGCTCACTTTTCCCCAGAGCTATCAACTTGAGTCTCTGGTTTCTTTTATTATTAGCAAGAAAAAATGGGCAATTATTCTTTTTCGACTAGTATTTACTTTTCTTTCATATTTCTTCAAGTTTAGGGCTGGCAAGATTGCTCATTGGACTAAATGCCTTCTTAGACAAGCACAGGGACTGGGGTTCAATCCCCAGCACCACATGCTGCACTGGTCCTGCCCTGGGTGCACTGAGCCGCCAGTGTGAGTGGTTTTGGTGTGCACTGAAGACGGGGATAACTGTGAGTCCGAGCTGCATAGTGAGATTCTGTACCGAAAACAAATTTTTCACGTTTAGGAAGTAAACAAACCTTGTATCTTAGGATGCTGGCATTTACAGTTCAAAATATGTAAATTAATTTTTATATATATAATTGAATAAAATCCAGGCTTTCTACAGTTTAATGAGGAGGCTAAATTTAAAGGTTATCTCAAAAGACACATGAATGTAAGTTGTATGATTTTAAGCTTATAGTTAATATATATTTTTTTGTCTGCCCATATTGTGAATTTTAATCAACAGAATGACTACGTGGTAGAAACAAGTTTGGTGGGGACTGTGATGAATGGTTTGTCCCATCTGCATGGATGCAAAGATCATGACCAATTTATTATTAATCTCATAAGGGGACTTGGCGGAAATCTGAACATGAAATCACGTGTGGAATTCACCAAGGAGGTAATGTAGCCTTAAGGGCTGTGCAGGTTGCACTTTCTCTTTCCTGACCCTTCATTGCCGAGGTCAGTGGTTTGTAGTTACAATGTGTGGAACTTTTAACTTTGGAAATTATATATTCAGAAAAAAGACTGCTTTTTTCTATGTGCATGTGTAGTTTCTCCTCCGATTTAATTTGTCATTGACTTAAGTTATGATGTTTGATATTAAGAACTTATGAAATAATGTTTCAGTAGGCTAAAATTTAGAACATAGAAGTATGTTAGGCATTTGTGAAAATACATAGCCATATGAATTTTTTATAGTAATTTCATTCATTTTTAATCTTAGAATAATATATTTTCTAAAAGCCTTTTAAACAGAAAAGGTCTAGTAATTAACAATAGTGGGGTGGATAAATAATTAGTAAGCCTTTAATGTATTCAAAGGTTGTGTTGCATCTAATTGGCATACAGCTGAATTCCACACCAGAAGGGGTTTTCTGCGTGTTGCTCTCTGTTGGGATACCTGTGCACATGCTTCTTTGCTTCAGTGTCAGTGCCGTGTTCTTGCTTCACCTTTTGTATTGCTGTGCTTCTCTAGTAGCACCATGTGTTGTTTTTTCTTGTTGTTTCCTCCTCCCGAACCTCCTGTTGCTCTGTGCTTCCCATGGTTGCCACTCTGTGCCATTCAGTGCTTCTTGGAAATTCATAGTAAAAGTGCTGGAAAGTACCACTGGGGCAGTCTTGGCTCTGTATGTGCACTACAGCTTTTGGGCAGAGGGCCGTGCAGCCAGAGAGCAGTGCAGTGGGTGGTACTAAGCTCTGCACTTGGTGAATTAGTGCTTCTAAGAGCTCTAGTAGGAGTTGAAAATAGATGTACCTAACCTGATTTTTCCTGTATATACTTTTATTTGCTTAAGTTATTGTTTAGGGAAAAATATTTAAGATGAACTATTACTGTAATTATAGTTTGAGCTTTAAAAACAAAACTAAGATAATTCACCTTGCCAACATTTATGGTGAAGAATTTAAAACATGACACACTCTGTTTGGAGCATGTAAACATGTAGTTGTCACAACCTTTTCCTCTCAGGTTTTCAGCTGGGCACGCGAATCTCCCCCAGATGCCCACAGACCTCTGAACACCTACTATGACTCCACTCGAGGGCAGCTGGTGGCCTACGTGCTCAGGAAGCCAGAGAACCTGACTGCAGAGGATTTTGGCAATAGCCAGACACTGCCAGTCATTCAGACTCCCGATATGCAGCGGAGTCTGGATTACTTCAAGCCCTGGTTGCACTCTGACACACAACAGCCATTTATTCTCATAGGCCCAGAAGGATGTGGCAAAGGGTAAGAATGGCCTTGACAGAAGTGCCCCTATGCACTTGTGCCCCTCTTCCTTCACAGAAATGCCTCTCTCTGTGCATTTGTGCCCCTCTACCTCGATGATTTTGTGAGCATTTACGTTTTCTTTCTATTCTCACTACATGTAAAAATTATAACTTCTGAGAAGAGCGTGTCCTGTTGTCTGCCAGGTTATGTAGTTCTTATGGAAAGAGCAACCTGAGAAGATACTTTTAGAAGATTATGTACATGTGATCACAGTAAAAAACAAATGCCTTAGATATACTCATAAATTACTATGCACTTTAGTTATAAATTCAGGTGTTTTATTTACCTTCCAATTTGGTAGAACTCACCTATCTTTAATGCCTACAGGGTAAAATTTTTGGAAACAAAAAGTCATGAATTTTTATATTTTTACCTAGGAAAACTTAAACTCATTAACTATGAGGAAACAGAAATGTCATATTCCATATATACTTTATCAAATGAAATTACTTTTGAGAACATTTTGGCTTAAAAGGGTCCTAAGAGTACTGTGAATCATGCATTTATATTTTTCCAATTTAAATATTAGAAAGTTACCTTGTTGTTATGGAAACCGTATCCATGTTGGCCACATAACTTATATTTCTAAAGTAGAAATTTATTTATTTTTTTATTTTTGTATTT
The DNA here is from genome assembly GCA_004027165.1 of Ctenomys sociabilis. NCBI lineage: Eukaryota > Metazoa > Chordata > Mammalia > Rodentia > Ctenomyidae > Ctenomys > Ctenomys sociabilis. Next base: position 226,703 of record PVKA01000045.1, read on the forward strand.
AGGACAGAGTGTACAGGGTCTCACTACATAGATCGGATTGCAGGTGTGTGCCACCACTCCCAGTGTCAATCTCTGTTTCAGTTCGCCCTGCGGGTGGGGCTGGCAGGGCAGGCCAGGGGATCAAACTCCTGGCCTGCTGTAATCCACTGAGCTGCTTGACCACCCCAGTTTTAAGGTAGAAATTTCCCACTGGATGTAAACGCCCCTTGCTGGCTGTGATTCCGAGGCTGGTGCCGCTCGTCTTCCTTAGGATGCTGCTCAGGCGCGCTTTCTCTCAGCTCCGGTCCACCCAGATCGCCACGCTGCACTGCAGTGCCCAGACGACCTCACAGCACCTGCTGCAGAAGCTGAGCCAGACCTGCATGGTCATCAGCACGAACGCCGGCCGGGTGTACAGACCCAAGGACTGTGAGCGGCTTGTTCTGTACTTAAAGGACATCAACCTACCCAATCTTGATAAGTGGGGAACCAGCACTTTGGTGGCTTTCCTTCAGCAGGTGAGTCGTGCTGTGTGAAGCATTTTGATAAAATTTGACACAATTTAATTCCATTAATTTGTCACATAAAGAGAGCTTTCTTCCTGTGAGCCCAGGGTTCATAGTATGTGTCATGAAATGTAAATTCCTGAAATATGTAAGTTCTGTTCTCGGTCAGTTGTTTTAGTCTCCAAGTTAGAAGTTAGTATTACATCAAGATAATATATGCAGGAAAAATAGAAACCCTAACTCTGCACCTGACACCTGTCCTTTTTTCTAAAATGAGGAGAGCAGAAGCTGGAAATGGTGCTGGAGTTGGGGAAGGTTTTGATCTCTTTTTAGATATGCATTCATCTACCAGCACTTGGCTTACCCATCAGGCCACTTTCTGGATCTTTGCCTGTTAGTCTCTTCTGTTGCCTTGGGAAGGATTCAAAAGAACACATTCTTATTTAGCATAGATTTTCCCCACTTAATTTATATCACATTTAAATATCTAAAATCTTAAAATTTATTATATCTTTGTTTACACCCCTTTTAGCTTTAACTGAGATACCAGAGTATTTGTAGAAAAAAAAAATTCCTTGACTTCTGACACGTTTTTTGGTAATTGCTACTGGAATGTGTGGATTTTCATGTTTACTTGAGAGAAAAACATTTTTAAAATGGAACAATTCAGTAAGAATAAATTTGAACTGTATTTTCAGTGGTATAAGAATTTAAAATATTTTTCAATTTTAAACTCTTGATTTATGTAGAAGAAATGATTGCACTAAGACACAATTAAAATTTAGACAATGTGATTAGCAAAGTTGAAGTATCAAATATTTAACATATGTGTACTTTCCAACAGGTATTGACGTATCAAGGATTTTATGATGAAAATCTGGAATGGGTTGGTCTAGAAAATATTCAGATCGTCGCTTCTATGTCAGCTGGGGGGAGACTGGGAAGACACAAGCTGACCACCCGCTTCACATCAATTGTGCGCCTCTGTGCTGTAGAGTATGTATCTTAGTATTTAAACTTTTTTTTTTTTTAACTTGCAGAGATAACATGTAATTGCATTCTATTTAAGGTTCCTAGAACAAATATGTATACATTTTACTTTTCTAACTAAGTAGTCAAGCATACCAGGTGTGGTGGCTCATGTCAGCACTTGGAAGGCTGAAGCAGGAGGATCTCCATTAGTTTGAGGTCAGCCTATGCTCCGTGGTGAATTCATAGCCAGCCTTAACCACATTGGAAGAGACTCAAAAAGAGACAGAGTAAGGCCTGGTACGTGTGTCCTGTCCTTCCCCAAATAGGCGATGGTTTAGGGTGATAAATACTTTAATTAGAAGTATGTAGGGTCAGGGTACATCCCTCTTGTACACTTTTTGTTTTATAATATTAATATCAGGAATCAAAATGATGAATTTTAATTTTTTTAATTTAAATTTTGAGGGCTGGCCAGTGGATTAAAGCACCTGCAAGCAGGTGCAGGACCAGGGTTCAATCTCTAGGTCTGTCTGCCAGTCCCGCCCCCGGGGTGCACTGAGGTGGCAATTGAGACTGGGTGTGGTGGCACGCGCCTGTAATCCCAGCTCTTGGGAGGCTGTAAACAGGAGGATCACTATGAGTCTGATCTAGTAGTGAGACTTTGAACACCCTGTAGACCCTTCCTCAAAATACAAAAAAAAAAAAAAAAAATTTGTAACATGCATAAAACCAAAATTAATACCTTAAAGGTATTAATGGTGACTATGTAATTTTGTTTGTTTGAGACAGGGTTTCATTATGTAGTTCAGGCTAGCAATTGCAGTGTTCTTCCTGCCTCAGCCTCCTGAGTGCTGGGATTACAGGCAAGGATCACCCTACCTGACACCATGTAATGTTTTAATACACATTTACATTGTTTGATGTTTAAATCAGGTTAAATATACCTGTCTCATTAAACATATATCATTTGTTTATGGTGAAAACTTGGAAAACCCTTCCTTCTAGCTTCTGAAGGGCACAGTGTATTCCCCTGTGTAGCCTCCTGCTTATGCAGCAGCACAGCAGGACTTCTTGCTGCTGTCCAGGTGAACCTAATCTCCACTGACATTTCCTGCCCCCTCCCTCCCTCCTTTCCATCTTCCCTCCCTCTCTCCCTCTCACAGCAGGACTTCTCGCTGTCCAGGTGAACCTAATCTCCACATATGTTTCCCGCTCCCTTCCTCCCTTTCTCCCTCCCATCTCCAGACTCTGGTAGTGGCCATTTGATTTGCAGTCTTTTTGACATCAGCTTTTGATTTCCATGTATGAGAGGTTGCAGTGTTTGTCTTTCTGTGCCTGATTTATTTCACTTAACATAATGATCTCGGGATCTATCCATGTTGCACTAACAGGATTCCTTCTCCTTCATGGCTGAATAGTGGTAGTCCATGTGAATATGTCATAGCTTATTTTTTCTGTATGCATTCACTGGTTAATGAACATGTCTGGCTCTCCATATGGTCCATGATTGGTGCAAGACTCTTGAGTTTTCTGGTTAGGGTATTGTCCCCTTTATTAGATTTTGCCCTACCTATGCCTTGCCCTTGTGCTTTCATGCTAAATCTTGTCTTTGTGTTTTCTTGTTAATCACACGGCATTGATTCATGAATCTGCCACTGTTTAAGGTACATGAAATATATTTTGCTGTAGTAGAAGCAAACTGATTTTGTTATATTAGTCCTACTGTTATAGTTCTGAAGTAGATTACTAGCCTGTAGTAATTAAAGTAATTAGATTACTAGCTTTGGGTAACTCAAAATGCATCTTCTAAAGTAAAATTTTTCTTTTGTTCTTTTTTAAAGTTGGTTTTTGAAACAGGTCTTTAATAATTTTTTTCTGACTCCTCCACAGTAGATACTTAGGGATCTAATTTGATTGAGGTGAGAACAGAGAACATGCCCTAGCCATAGCTCTAGCTGCAAGCATAGCTTGACCACTCCTGCAACTTATTATGTGTAGATTATATTACCAGAGTAATTTAGAATGTTGATTTCAGCTTTCTTTTTTGCTTATCTGTCCCTTTTTAGTTACCCAGAAAGAGAGCAATTACAAACAATTTATGGAGCATATTTGGAAGCAGTTCTACATAAAAATCTGAAGAATCATTCTATTTGGGGCTCTTCATCAAAAATTTATATCTTAGCAGGATCTATGGTACAGGTGTATGAACAGGTACATATCCATTCATATTGTAGTTTTCACAGCTGTTGGGATCATTGTCAAAGAACTGGCTTTAATGTTGACCAAGAGGCTCTATTTTCCTGTTGCTTGTTCAGCTTTCCTACACAAGAGTGAGCTTTTTCAGGGAAGGTGCTGTCTGTGCCTTATATATGATTGTATCCCAGGCATAGATTCCATTAAGTACTAATAAATATTTGTTGGATGAATGAATTATTGAGAAGTTATTCTGTTACCAGCTAACATTCAACATATTCAGAATGGAGTTTATCTTTTTCCAAAACCAGATTTTTTTTATTGTTAGTTTTTTTCCACCAGGTGTCAAAATTGAGAGTAGCATTTGAAGTGCATTTCTTTCCTGCACATTGGCACAAAGTGTCTAAGGTATGATTCCTCAATAAATTAGGAAAGAAGACTTAAAAGTAAGCATGGAGGATGCAGAAGACATCACTGAATACCTTTTCTTGACTATGACAGTCCTAGGGACACAAAGATGAATGAGTTTCCCTTCTCTGAAAGTTCTGTCCAGTGAAATACTGGGTTACAGCAATAAGCTGTTAATGCAACGTGCTAAAGGTGATAGAACATGCTCAGGCAGTAGAGATAGCGTAGTGGGGGCTACAGGGAGACAGGGAGTGGGGGCTGTCGGTTGGTTGGTAGGGAAAGTTGTTAAGGAGATACAATTTCATCTGTGGCTGGAACAATGAATGAAATACAGTGATTAGAGATGAAAGATATTTCTAGATAAAAGGAACAGCATGTGTAATGTTGGGGAGATGTTTGTGGAAGGTGCTTTTTAGAGTGAGTAGAAGTGGAGAAAGATGCAAAGCAAGAAGTTACTCTTTGAAATGTCTGTGTGTGTGCATGTGCATACCTGCACGTATATGGCCACGTGTGGGTGAGAGTTGACATTAATTCACATGGTGAGTGACCACCTTCAAAAGAGTAATGGCTGTGTCCTTGCAGCTGAAGGGCAGCCTGTTTTTGAGGACAGGCACTTTGATTTGTTCAGAAACTTATGGAATTTTAGTGAATGGTCTGTGAGCGCCTTGGAATTGCACCAGCATTTCATAAAGGTTGCATTGCATTCTTAAATTTTTTTAGCCTACTGAAACTTTTTTCTGTTTTATTTTTTCCTGTCATGGGCAACCTTTGCCAGTATGTTGCAACCCACAAACCCCTCTTAGAATACTGTTTTAAAGAGCATAGGACCAAATACATAGGATAACTTAAAAAAATCAATGCTATTAAAATCCAACCAAGAGGGGCTGGGGAGATGGCTCAATAGAATAAGTACTTCCCTGGCAAGTGCAAGGGGCTGAGCTCTGAAAAAAAAAATTCCACCAAGAAGTAAAGATTAGCATACCTCTCTGATACGGTGGTACATACCTGTAATCCCAGCACTCAGGAGGCCGAGGCAGGATCCTGGTGAGATCAAGTCCAGCCTGGAGTGCATAATAGTAGGGCCTTGTCTCAAAAAAAAAAAAAAATGCTTAGCATTGCTGTGAGTTTAAGGTAACTGAAAAATTTATAGCATGATCACATATCTAGGAAAGCAGACAGATTATTTATTGTATTTTCTGTTTTAGGTGCGGGCCAAATTTACAGTTGATGAGTATAGTCACTATCTGTTTACTCCTTGCATTCTTACACAGTGGGTTCTTGGCCTATTCAGATATGACTTGGAAGGAGGTGAGTTTTGCCATTATCTGTGTATGCATGTGTGTGTGTGTGAGAGAGAGAGAGACAGAGTCCATTTATGCTGTGTATATATTTCTAATAGATAAATGAGTATTGTGAGAATAATTTATATTTTAAAAATTATACTAGTTATATTAAATTTAAATGTCAAAATACATTTCAACATTACTATTAAGAGATAATTCTTCACATAAACTGTTAGTATCGCTATTAGAACATGATTTTAGAAAAATTGAAATCATTCTTTGTAGATAAATGGGTTTAACATCATTTTTGGAATTAATGTTTTTAACAAATAAGTAGGGATGATAGCATTTAATGTCTTTAAGCAATCACAAGGACATACTAGTTTAGTAACAAATTTTAACCTTTTTTTCTTTCCTTTTTATGTGATACAAAATTATGGTATGTAGATCTTTTATTTGTTTTAAAATTATATTTAACAAATAATTTAAAAACCATTTGGATTTTATTATAATTATTGAAAATTTTGCCTTTTTTAGGCTCCTCAAACCATCTGTTAGATTATGTGTTAGAAATTGTTGCGTATGAAGCACGGCGCTTATTTCGTGACAAAATTGTTGGTGCCAAGGAGCTTCATTTATTTGACAGCATCTTAGCATCTGTGCTTCAAGGAGATTGGGGCTCAGATGTGATGGAGAATATGGCAGGTAATGTGATAGAGTGTTATGAATATGAATTGAGAGCCTTTAACATTTTCCTTATCTGTGAAATAATTACATATTTCTAAGCAAATACAGTTTTAGTGTTGATTTTTCCATAAAGGGAGCTTTCTTTGCTAGATGGATTTTTTTTTTTTTTCTGGATTTCAATAATTGTGCTCCTAATAAAATATGATGACATTAATTGTTTTCTTGGAAGAAAGGAGCTCAGGACATACTGTCTTATATTTGCAATGCAAATTTGACCTTTCCTAAAGAATTTTCACTGCTTTTGAAAACAGCTATGAATTTATGGAATGTAAGAGTCATAGGAAACTATGTATTTAATAATAGTGACTCTGTTAATACTAGTGGCCATTCCTTCTCCTGTTACTGGTCCTAGTGTCATTAACCATGGAGCTTCTTATATGTATTTCCTAAGAACTTCATCCGTTGTTGCATAAACTAAGTCTAACCGACCATGTGCCCACTCCCAAGCTAGTGTTGTTGCAGTTGGAAGTATTCTACTTAATAACTAATTCTCATTTAAAAACTGCTGTGGGAGTAATGCATTTAATAGAAAATCATCCTGATGAGAAGGCCTTTGATAAACGTAAAGCACAATAAAGAATTACTTCCTTGTAAAATTGTTTTCAGCCTATAAAATGTATTTATTCGTTCTGAATATAAGGCAGGTTCCAAAATATTTCCAGCAACCTGTTCTCCATATGTGTATGTCTAGATGTAATACTGGCTCTAGGCCAGAAGTACAAAAGCCAAAGAAAATATTGAAAATTGAAAGTGGGAAGGATGTTCAGATGAGCAGAAGTTTTCTAGGGCTTTCCTGAGATTTGGAATTAGGAAATGAGTTCAGGAGAACCCAATATAGTATGAGGTATTGTGGGACCCTGAAAGGGTTGAGAGGGTTTTGAGTACTTAATTAAGGCTTTGTGTCATTACAGTCTGCAGTGGTGGTGAACCTATGGCATATAGGCTGTTTCCCTTTTAAGGTAAAGATGTTAATATCTGAGTGAATTTTTTCTAAACTGAAACCTCTGTATTCAGGGTTAAGTGCAGCATTAACATTTGCAATAATTATGTGGATTTCGGTTACAGTTTGGGCACTGGTCCCAAAGGCTTCACCTTTCCTGGAGAGTTCTCACAGGGGTGTGGAGAGGCCTGGGTTCCTAAATGGTGCCGTTTTTCCTCTATCTAAACTTGCGTTAGTGTAATCTCTTCTTGCAAGGAAACTTGCATGTCACTGGGTTGCTGAAGCTGATCTTACAGACTTCTATTGAGCTCCTGAATTATCTGGAGTTTTGGTCTTCTTATGCCCTTTATTTTCAGTGCTTAAGATCGCACCCTTATTTTTCCTTAGATGGTAACACAAACACTGCTATAGCTGATTTTAAGAGAAGTTTGGATGATTTTGGTTTTGTAATTAAAATTTTATTTTATAATTTAGGCCCTTGATAATATTAGTAAATCTATGTTCCTAAGGTGTTTTGCTTTATGTCCATTTTATGTAAGCTATTTTTAGTAGACAAATCTCTGAGAGATTCTGGAGAAGGAAAATGAGGACACGGAGTAGACAGGCTAGTGGGGAGTGCCAGGGTGTCATTGTCTCTGGGGAGAAGGTGCAGGGCTGCAGTAGCTTAACTACCTGCGCTGATCTTCCCCGTGACGGGGTCTGTAGCTTCAATGTGATTTTTCCTTTTCTTTCTGAGGATAGTCTTATTTGGACTGATTAAAAGCTCTTATTTAAAGCAGTGTTCCTAATGAGTCTTTCATTCCTGAGAATACACATGAGCCAGAGCCTCTTTCATTTCTGCAGATAGCTTCTATGTGACGTGGGGTGCTCGACATCATGCAGGTGCGAGGCCAGGTCCAGGGCAGCCATTACCTCCACATGGAAAGCCCCTCGGGAAGCTGAGCTCTGCGGATCTCAAGGACATTATTAAAAAGGTATAATAGGAGTCATGAATTAGATTTTAGATTTGGTTATGATTGTAGTCATTTAAAATATATTTATTGGAAACCTCTTAGGGGCACAGAGATGCAGATCACAGGGTGGACAAAGGTACTTTTGTTCTTTTGGTATTGAGTCCATTGTGACAGCCATAACTGGAGTACACGTGCTTAGAGAGCTGGGTGTAAAATTGCAAAGATCAGTTTTAGAAGAAGATTGAAAATGTTAATGAAGCCTAATGTTAATGGGGACATTTCCTAAAGCAGTGATCTTTAAGCTTTAGTGAGCATCAGAATCTTGCTGCTTATTGGTTCTCACCTGTAGACGCGCCTTGCAGTGGCCAGTGCCTGGGGAGGCTGCTGCTCAGACAGGCTCCCGGGCAGGCAGCATGCAGCTTCCTGTACCGCAGGGACCTGGAGTGCAGCTGTCCTGGAGAGAGAACAGTTTTTCTTTCTTTCCTTTGTTTTTCTTTGTTTCTTAGAATCTTTTTCTTTCAGTTTTGTTGTAACAAAGAAGAAATAATATTGCTATGATTGTTTTTATAGTTACTATTTATAATGGAAGTTAGTGAGCATTTTGTGCTAGAAGTGTTTTGTCATGCTCTGCTAAATGGGTTGCTATGTCACAAATCAGTATATATATTTTTCCATTTTTTGAGACAGGATTTCACTATGCAGTTCACATTGGTCTACAACTCACTTTGTAGCCCAGGCTGGCCTTGAACTTGCAGTGATCCTTCTGTCTCAACCTCCTGAGGGCTGTCATATGTGCATGTGAACATTGCTGACTGTGTGACATCTGATTATCCTGTCCCCCTTCCTACACTTTATCACACACTTCTTGGCAGTGCCCAGCAATGCGTGGTGCCTACGGGGGATTTTGAGTCATTCTCAAGCAGTGCAAAAGAACTGGTGTTCATACCAGATTTTTTTAGACACTGAGTTTCTAGAGTTTTGAGATGGTTTTATAATTTATGCTCACTGATTTGTAGTGACTGATAAAGTGGAGAGCTTTTAAAGCTTTTGAATTAATCCCCTTCTGCTTTTTGCCAGTATTTTAATGTCCAAAGTAACTGAATTTTGTAGAAACTTGAACTTGTTATTGTATGACATTGTCCTTACAGAAGGCTTATAATCTGGATTATATAAGTAAAATATTGAGTATGATATGCTGTTATTTTACCCTTTTTTCTGAATATATCAAAATATATTTTAATCTAGATAGGTACTGTTTTAATTATGTACTTAACAGTCATATTATGAAATATTTTTGTTACTTTTTCAAAGGGTCTTATTCATTATGGGCGAGATAATCGGAATTTAGAAATTTTGCTTTTCCAAGAAGTCCTGGAGTACGTGGCTCAGGTAGACAGAGTGCTGAGCTTCCCGGGGGGCTCGCTCCTATTGGCAGGACGCAGTGGTGTGGGTCGCCGGACTGTCACGTCCCTTGTCAGCCACATGCACGGAGCAGTGCTGTTCTCGCCCAAGATCTCCAGAGGCTACGAACTGAAGCAGTTCAAAAACGATCTCAAGCATGTGAGTTGCTCACACTCTTTGGCTCTTTTTGGCTTTAAGTTACATTATTAACTTAATGCTTTCTGAGACCTTATGTCTCATATACAACATAATTAATTTTGATGAAATCTGTCCCATAATTATTGCCAAATTATAGGAAGAAGCTAGTAAAGAATTACTTTGTAGGATTTCTAGATCTCAGGTGCCCAAGTTACAGGGTAGTCAGTGGCTATAAATGGTAAAGAAAAGGGCATAGAATTTACATAGGAAATATTTACAGATAGCTATAAAGGTGGTCTTACATTTTTTGTTTTAATGTCTTGTCTTTAAAATAATTAATATTTGCCTTGACTAGTGTTGGTTTTACTATTCAACCTATGACAAAGTGGATTTAATTTTAATTATTAAAATATAAATGCATTATAATGACATGCTTTATATAGAGAAAAGTAATTTCCATTGTATTAAAAGTACAAGAAAGGGACTGAAACCGTGTTGCTGCTTCACAGGTGCTCCATCTTGCAGGCATTGAAGCCCAGCAGGTGGTCCTGCTTCTTGAGGACTACCAGTTGGTGCAGCCTACATTTTTGGAGATGATCAACAGCCTTTTGTCTTCAGGCAAGTGCAAATAAAAGTAGTAATACAAAGTTATTCATGTTAAGGTGTTAAAATTTACCTGTGTTTTAAGGAATGTTTAGCACAGTTATTAGTAAGGTAATAGAGAATTTAATACAACTGAGAATCATTTTTTAAAATAAAACTAATAATGTAGGAATTGTTTAAATGTTCTTGGTAGTATTGAATATAGGTAGGTATATAGACAAATTGGTATTTCATATATTTTATCTCTTCTATCTTTTGGAGTGTTACCCACTAATACTCATGAAAAAATCTATCATACATTTTGATATAGCATTTAATTATCTATAGGTACTTAACCAATAGAAACTAGTCTGTACAGGAATTTAATATAATTTATAATCACAGGGCTGGGGAGATATCTCAGTAGTCTACATGCCTGCCTGGCAAGTGCAAGGACCTGGGTTTGATCCTTGGTATTGCATGCCATGCTTGCCCTGGAACCCCAGGTGCACTGTGCTGGCCGCTGAAACTGGGCATGGTGATGGACGCCTGTAATCCGCAACAGCGCTAAAAACAAGAGGGTCAGTATAAGTCCAAGCTGTGTAGTGAGACCCTGTACCAAGCAAATAAGTAAATAAATTTATGAAAATTTATAATTACAGAAAGCTTGATAAAACCTGTCATTAGTGAAATTATTAAGTGATTATGGTATCATCTTAGTATGGGTATATAAATATAGATATATTTCAGCCATATGAATTCCATAGAATTCTTCATGTTAGTATCCAGACTTCAGGTATATTTGAAATTTATATGAACCTGGTATAGTGCATATATTACTTCTTTTTTTTTTTTTTTTTTTTTTTTTTTTTTTTCCGAACTGGGATTGAACTCTGGCCCTTGTGCTTGCCAGGCAAGCGCTTATTCTACTGAGCCATCTCCCTGGCCCACTCTTTTCTTTTTTTCTTCTTTTTTTGGTGGTACCAGGGATTAAACTCGGGATCTTGTGTTTGCCAGGCACTTATTCTACTGAGCTGTTTCCCAGGCTCCCACATATTATTTCTTTAACTGATTTGAATAAATCTACTAAATCTAGATTGCTAAAATAATCTTATTTTTTTACTTTTATTTTTTTACATACAGGGTCTCACTACACAGATTGGACTTGTAAGGATCCTCTTGTTTTCAGCCTTCTAAGTGCTGGGATTACAGCAGGAGCTACCATGCCCAGTCTCAGTGGCTGTCTCAACACACCCCAGCGGTGGGACCAGTATAGCACGTGGTGCAATCGAATCCCGGTTCCTGTGCTCTGCCTAAGCAGGCACTTTAGTCCACTGAGCTATCTGGCTGGCCCCCTTATCACTTTTTAAATAAGAAATTAAAATTCTTTTTAATAAAAAAGGAAGTCTAGCTGGGCATGGTGGCACACACCTGCCATCCCAGCATGTGGGAGGCTGATGCATGAGGATCTCTGTGAATTTGGGGCCAGCCTTGGCCACATCATGAGTTTACAACCAGCCTGAACTACATACCAAGATCCTGTCTCAAAAGAAACTCAACAAAATAAAGGAAAAAGGAACTATAAATATGCATCTGTTTAACAGAGAAGGGTTATTTGAAAGAGGGCTATACTAAATAAATACTTTTTAGGAATTCAAGAACAAGTAGACATTCTGTGTATGATTATAAAACTGGGTTGCTTTATTTTCTCAAGATTTTTATATTTGGCAGTCATTGCTTCTAAGAAAATACATTCAGCACTGCATCTCTTTTTATTCTTTATCATTTTAAAATCTCTAATTGCACATTAGAATTTCCTGGAGAATTTAAAAAAAACCTAAAAATGAATTATTTCTTGCCATACTAAAAATCACTAGGTCAGACTATCTGGAGTGCGGAGAAGCACCTAGTTGGCACAGGGCCTTTGTGCTGAGCTGCTCCCCAGCCCTCTTCTGTTTTTTAATGTTGAAACTGGATCTTACTGAGCCCGTAAGTTGCCCCGGAGGCTGGGCTTTGTGGCTTGCCTGCCTGCCTCAGCTCTAGGAGATGCTGCATGGGGAGGAAAGGCTTGCACCTCCCGGCTGTCCAGGGGCCTGTGGCCTTGACCCTGGCTCTTCCATGGTGTGGTCCTAAGTAAGTTATTGTGCTGTTCTGTTGTGTGACTCTTGGGTGTGTTGTGGTTCTCCTGGAGAAGATACTAGCGAATTCTGTACTTATTTTTTCCTGAAGAATTTGTGGTTTGTTACCATATTTTTACAATGAATAATCACTGGTAAAATTTGTATGAGGTAGTTTATGTTTGAACTTTGGTCAAGAATATTTTGTTGTGTTAGTATACAATAAACCTTGTTTAAAACTAGTTAGAAAAAGGATTGTTCCATTTTAAGGACTCCAGGACAGAATTATATGAAAGGCTTGTATTTAACTCAGTTTTTTCCCACATTTTTCTCTACCCTTTTTAAAAATAATTTTTAAAAAATTGCTACATGTTAGTAGCACATAATGTTTACATTCCTATTGGAGAGTTTTTAATAAGTGCTTGTTTGGTATCATGCTAGGCTCTGAGGTAAAAATGATCTTTTCTCACAATATAACATCTCTGGTTAAGGAAAGCATTTGTATTTAATTTAAAATGTCTTAGATATGTGTTAAAAGGGAATAGGAAGTCCAGACCATCCTGAGCTAGACAGGAGGTAGGAGGGCAGATGTCGACTTCACTCAAGGTCCGACATCTTGAGAGTGTGAAGTAGACGTAGGCAGACGTAGGGTGTGTGTGGCTGTTTACAGAACAGTGACTTTTTAAAGAAACACATCCTTCATGTTGCTCATATCACAGCATAGGGATTTTATGTATTTTTTCATGGCATAAACTGAGATCAGATGTATTGGGGGGCGTGTGTGTGTAAGAGAGACAGAGAGAGAGACAGACAGACTGAATACATTTTAAAAGGAAAATTTGTCTTTGTTATCAAGACAAATATGTACATAACCTTAATCACAGTTAAACTTCAGAATATTTTTCAGAGACAGTATTTCAAGGTCGTGGCCTTGTTTTTAATTTCAAATTCTCATTCCCTAAAGTTTAAGTGTATAGTATGTTAGCAGAACTAGCATGCTTTACTAATTTTAGCAAATCAAAAGTATATTGGTGTGGCTGAATTTGTTTGTTTGTTTGTTTATTTATTTATTTATTTATTGAGACACAGTTCAGGCTGGTCTTGGACTCATTGTGCAGCCCAGGCTGGCCCAGGACCTGCACTGCTCTTCCTGCCTCAGCCTCCCAAGTAGGAATTACAGGCTTGTGCACTACACATAGTTGTGTGGCTGAAATTACAGAGTGCTGTAAGCAACAGATTTGTGTGCTCATGTGTTTAGTTCATACAAAGTTTGGGAGATAAAGAATCTAGTGTCTGAAAGTTGAATCTAAAGAAAAACAGTGATCAGATTCTGAAGGTCCTGCATGGATGGAATGTTTTGGATGTGTAGGGAGTTTTTGCTTGATCTTGGGGTTTCCTGTGAATTGTAATTATTTGTTATAAATATAACAAGCATTTTAAAAGCTATGTGCAGTGACAGCTTTTACACAGAGAATTTATAGTGACGAAATATGATCCAGTTTTTCTATCAAATGTTTGTAGCATTTAATTTGCTTTTTATTCTTTTGTTGCATAGTAGCAGGCTATGGAATAAATCTATTCTTTTCTAGCACATGTTCATTTGTTCATTAAAATAGTTTGTTTATATAACAAATATTATGTTCCAGATAGTCCTTAGCATAATATTTAATGTCATGAAATTCTTGCCCTTTTTTTTTTTTTTGTCTTTTTGAGACGGAGTCTCACTCTGCTGTTCAGGTTGGCATTGGACACATTTTGTAGCCCAGGCTGGTCGTGAACTCGCAACAATCATCCTGCCGCAGCCTCCTGAGTGCTGGGATTACAGGCATGCACCACCATCCCAGGCAGTCTGTTTATTTAGAATCTGACTGGGAAGGAGAGGGAAGGAATTCATTGTTAATGTGATAAGTGTGAAACAGTGATATATTTGGATGATAAGTGACAAAGAGTACTTTTCTGAATATATAGTAAAGTAGGGCATAAGGACTGGGAAAGCGGCATCTTAACAGTTAAGTAGTATGGTAACAATAAGGGATAGAGAATTAGGTGTACATTCTGGACAGAGAATAGTTTATTGTATTTATGGAACATAAATTCATTGAGGCTAAGAACAGGGATTTATGGGAAAAAGTAGGAAAAAGCCTGTGAAGGCACATAGCTAGCTAGATTATAAATGTTACTGAATGACTTGTGTAGGAGTTTAAATTTTATTTTTAATTTTAATTCTTTATATTTTATTGTAAAGAGAATAAAACATAATAAAACATTAGAAGCACTACAGAATTTCAAAATACATGATGATAGGAATTCAGCAATGGTTGTTATAATGCATATTGTTTTCCTCAAAGTAGTTCAGATTATGAGATATACACATACAAAATTGGTGCAAAGAAATGAAGCATTAACTGTTGCTGTCATTAAACTGATAGAAACTAGCAGTATAATTATCTCAGCTATCTCATGATGTTCTTTCTTTCTTTCTTTCTTTCTTTCTTTCTTTCTTTCTTTCTTTCTTTCTTTCTTTCTTTCTTTCTTTCTTTCTTTCTTTTTCTTTCTATTTTAGGACAGGTTCTATAGGTTCTCCCTGTGTAGATCGGGCTTCTAGTGATCCTCTTGTTTATAGCCTCCCAAGTGCTGGGATTATAGGCATGCACCACCACGCCCAGTCTCAATCCCCTCAGCATGCCCCGGGGGTGGCGCTGGCATGGCAGGCCTTTTTCTTTCTTTCTTTCCTTCTTTCTTTCCTTCTTTCTGTCTGTCTCTCTGTCTGTCCGTCCCTCCCTCCCTCCCTCCTTCCTCCCTTCCTTCCTTCTCTCTTTCTCTCTCTTCCCTCCATCCCTCCCTCCCTTTCCTCCTTTCTTTCATACCAGTTATTCTTTCCTTTTGAGCAGTTTCTTTCCCTTTCACAATACCTGTTGTTCCTCTCAGATTTTATCAGACCTTTCAGGTTCTTGCACTAGGGAGACAGTATGATGTTTACGCGTGGGAGTCTGATTTTACTTGAGCATTATTACTTGAGTAATATTATTACTTGAGTAATATTATTACTTGAGTATTATATACTTGAGTATATTACTATGAGTATGGCTTCTAGTTGTAAGCATTTACCTATGAAAGCCTTGAGTTTTTCTTGCTTTGTAGCTTGAGTAATATTTCATTTTATAAAAATACCACATCTTTTTTATCCATTCCTCAGTTGTTGGGCATTTGAGTTGTTTCCAAGATTTAACTGACAAATTGCGCTGCCATAAATATGGGTGAACATATATCACTCTGATGTGATGCTTTCAGTTCTTAGGATTTTAAATTTTATTAAGTAAAGCCTATAGATATAGATTTGGAGTCATGTAGGATTTGTATATTTTTAGAAGGAAGGATTGAATACGAGCAGATTATTCAATGTGAAAATTGCATATGCAGTGTGTTTCGAGTTAGTTTATTGCAGCCAGAATTAGAAGCAGTGTCATATTTTTCTATAGGTGAAGTCCCTGGACTCTATGCTCTGGAAGAATTAGAGCCCTTGCTACTGCCTCTTAAAGATCAGGCATCACAGGATGGTTTCTTTGGACCAGTCTTCAATTATTTCACATATAGTAAGTGCTACACAACTACTTAAGCAGATCAATCTCTATTCAAATAAAATAAGTGTCATTTTCTACCTTTCTCCTTTTTCACTGAACTTCTAGATGGTAATTAATAGTCTATAGGCTAGACTGTGACAGAAATACCTTGGCAAAATTTTAGCAAAGGAAATGGTGAAAATGTAGAATATGTACTTTCTTAATTTTCATGTGCTACTTTAGTATCTATTACATTAAAGAGCTATTGATCTATGCAGATTGAGTCAGACTTTATTTTTTTAAACTGAATAATCTTTATTACTGCATTTATGTACAATTAAAATATAAAATTGAAATAAATTTAAAAACTGAGAGGTAATCACACCACTAAGGCATTACTGTACTTATACCATTCATGGATATCCTTTGGAATTTTTTGTAGAATTTATACATAATGTACTTATATATTTTTTTTCCATAAATTTATTGAAGAACAAATAGTAATGAGTTTCAAATCAAATTAGTAGGACAGATTCAATAATTAATACATTGCATATTGTTTTCTTAGTGGTTATTTGTTGTACAAGGTGCAGACATGATATTCTGTTTACAGACACTATTAGAGCAGAATCCTCTATTCATTGAGTTAAGAGAATGTAGCTGTATACCTTTTTTTAAAGCTGATTTATAGTACAGTTTCAATAATTAATACTTTTTACATTGTTATCTTCCTAGTGGTTATCCATAGTACAAGAAGCACACAGGACATCTTGTCCAAACGCTATTAATGTAAATCTTTCTTCTCATAGAATTACATGAAAGTAGCTACATATTTATCCTAACTGTTCTGTATATACAAATACAGGATGGTCCTTCCTCTGTATCTCCTTTCTTTGTTTAGTCCTGTCAGAGATGGCTATTCTATTGGTATTCAATTATTATAGGTGCTTGAATTCAACAAAGCACTCCAACACATGTACCTATATATATTAATACATGCTGTGCCAGGTATTTGATAGTTTGTTCCTTTTAATAAGCAGCTCTTAATGTTCCCCTTCAGAACATCTTAATCTCATGAAATGAAATCATATATGAATGTCCTGATTCTGTGTTGGGTAATTATTCATAACTACTTTCTTATATTTTTCAGGAATTCAGCAAAACTTGCATATTGTCTTGATAATGGATTCTGCAAATCTGAACTTCATAGTGAACTGTGAAAGTAACCCTGCCTTGCATAAGAAGTGCCAGGTGCTGTGGATGGAGGGTTGGTCGGACAGCAGCATGAAGAGAGTGAGTCTGCACTGAAATGTGAAAAGCAGAGAAAAACTGTGTTGGGTTTCAAGTCAGTTGAGCTTTCTATCTTCTCTTTTGCTATTAGTTTGAAAATCACCTTAATTATGGCACTGAATATTTTTCTCCTGTTAGAAGTTTAGGTTGAGAATTATATTCTTAATTAAGGGCCAATAATATAAAATTATTATGCTTTTATGTCTTTTAATTTTCCAGCTTATTAGAGGTTACCCAAAAATTTAAAAATCAAAGCAATAATTTTTCCTATTAAATTTTTAAAAATCCTTTTTCAACTTACAACTGCCATACTATATGTGTCAAAGAGAATTTAACACTCTATAAGCCCTTATTTTGTTTTATTTGGGCAAATAATAATATCCAATATTGTCCTTAAATGATACCCCTAGGTCTAATCATTCATTTGACTGTGAAAGAAATACAGACAGATAGCTGTTATGATTCAGAGAAAAGATTATAATTTGGGATAATAGACAAAGTTTTGCAATTGAAACTAATTTTAGTTAGATATCATTAAGTAGATAAAAGTATTTTAATCTGAGGAGACTCTGAAAATTGAGACATTCACTAACTAAAGGGGATTATTAGATGTGTAGTATCTACCACTGTTCTGTATATTGAAGAGATAGCAGAGAGAAAAACCCAAAGGTCCTGCCCGCATGGGTGTCCTGTTTTGCCACAGTGAGTGAGGGGCACTGTATATGGGGATGCTGAGGGAAGCGTGCCTGATGGCTTTTAGGCTTGGCAAGAACCACCTTGGAGCAAGAGCTGTGATCTGCAGGGAGCAGCAGGAGGTGCGGTCTTGGAATGGCTGGAGAGCAGCTGGGGAAGGTTGGAAGGAGGACAGCAGAGGGTTTGGACTGTTCCTGAGAATTTAGTTATTGAAGCTTTTGAGCAAAATGTTTCACTCATGTTTTAATGTGATTACTCTGGTTTCAAGGCCAAGGGTAGTGGAAAAGCCGTATTGTGATGTGTTTTAGTGAAGGACAGGGAAGAGTGGATTTCAGACCATGAATGTGCATTTTTTTTATTACTTCAATAATTTTATTAGTGTGGTAGCAAGGAATAGTTTTGGGGAATCGGTGCACAGGTACAGTAGTCTTGATTGTTTCCTCCCCAACTCCTTGCCTGCCAGTCACCCCTGCTGTTTGGTCCCCTTTCCCATATCCAGTCGGTCCTTTTGTCTCCTACCTTTATTTCCCTGTTTTAGTTGTACTTCAGGTTTTGCATATGGTACGTGCCTGAAACCCAGTTCTCTGGGAGGCTGGGGTGAGAGGGTGCTGAATTTTGAGCCCAGTCGGGGAACTTAGTGAGACTTCCCCACCCCCGGATGTAACTCATTTGGGTCCTGGGTTCAGTCCCCCAGTGCTCCTAAAAAAAAGGAAAAAAAAAAAAAAAAAAAAAGAATTACATGGATATTGCTTTTGAAGACATTTGTTTACAGGGAAAGAGGAATGAATTAGTAATTGAAAAAAGTAAATAAATGAGAGTATTGGTAAAAGTAAGGCCAACTATAGCATGTTCACTCAGCATTGGAAATTATTTAGCAGGGATGCAAAGGGTAGGGACATTGATAGAGAGTGGTGTTACTGAGTAGCAGGGCACATGGGCTTAGGGCTCCAGTGGTGATGTCAGCATGAACCCAAGGTGCACAGAGCTGGAGGGCAGAGGGCACAGCGCTGGGGACATGGATGCGTCTTCCTGTTTCCCCAGTGCAGTGGGATGTGAGGTGAGCAGGTTAGAGAAGGAGTGATGGAGGCCTCCCCAGCTTGAAGAGATGCAAGGAGAGACACACACAAGAGAGCTGCTGTGAGAGTGGAAGGCCAGGAAAAGAGTGCATGCTGGGTGGGCAGAGCTAAAGTTCACTTGAGGTCTGTGGTCCCTAAATTCATTTGAGTCACACCTGTGTGGCTGTGTGCTTTTCTCAACCTGTGTATGCTTGATGTTGCCAGCCCTGAGTAAGTGGTGGTGCACAGGCCAGGCCTGGAGTTCTGCTGGTGAGTGTGGTGCTTCAGGTGACAGGCGAGGGAGCTGAGGACGCAAGTGTGAGTGCTGTGAGTTAGTGCAGAGTGGTGCAGACAGGAGGAGGGAGGTGACTGTCAGTGGGTGGTGATCACCTGTTTCACTGGAGTCTTATGGGGCTGGGAGGAGGGAAGGGGGGTGGGAAGACAGTGCCCGCGGTACAAGGATGGCATATTCCAGAGGACAATTATGAAGATTTCACACGGTAATGATGTACTAGATCTCAGGATATAACCATGAGTCTTAGTGGATGGCTGAGGCAGTAGGGAGGAGGCAAGAAACCCAGGAATTGAGAAGTGAGAATTGTGGGAGGATTATCACTAATGAATATTGATAGCATTAAGAAAAAAGATTAGGATTATTTTGGAAACAGGGAGACAAGTTATGATAGTTTTGGGGATGGAGAAGCATTAGATTGGTACATGCCTGGAACAGGAGGGCTAATGATTGCTGGATTTGATAATATGGGAACTTAATTTGGGGAGTTTAGGGAGGCTGGTTTTGAAATAAAGATGAAGTACAGGAGGATACCACTTTGCCTTACATGCATGGTCAAGGCTGCGGTGTCCTATGGATTCTGCGATAATGGTGGATTCACGGGGCTGCCTCAGACCATGTAGGACATCTCAGTGGGAGATCTGATTAAGACCCAGGTTGGCAGTTGATACAGGAAGCAGTTAGTGCAGTGGCTTTTAATTTTATTGATTAAACAACTGGAAGTGATTCAAAGTTATCATATGATCCAGTCACTGTTTGATATAACTGTATATAATAGATAAGAACGTCAGTTAATAAAGTTAATGCATCTAAGTGGCATTTCATAAATTTAATCTCAAAGAAGGGAAACTGGAGGCCAGGGAGAGGCAGGTAAATCTGGGCAGGGAAGCTCTGCTAATGTAGGGTAGTTAGGGCGAGGTTGTTTAACTTGTTTCCAAAGAAACAAATTTCACTGACTTAAAATGTCAATTTAAAATAGTCTCGGAGAGGCTGCTGTTTTGTCAGTGAAGGTAGTAGAAAAAGAATGTTCTCTAGCTCAAGAATAGTGATGCCTTTCCAATTCTGTGTATGTGAAGGGGTCTCGGGTTAAATTTTATTGTCTGAGAAATTTTAATAAATTGTTTTTCCTAATTACTTAGATTATTTGTATTTTACCATTAGTGTTAGCAGTTAGTGAAATAAAAGGATGTTATTTAGCTTAATTTTAATTTTTCTCCAGAAGTTTTTTTTTTTTTTTTTCTTTGTCTTTTTGAGACAGGGTCTCACTATGCAGTTCAGGCTGGCCTTAAGCTCACTTTGTAGCTCAGGCTGGTCTCCAACTCACAACAATCCTCCTGTCTCAGCCTCCTGAGTGCTGGGATTACAGGCATGTGCCACCATGCCTGGCCATTTTTTTTGTATATTGCAATGTAGCATTATAATTTTTTTAACAATAAGCTAGCTTTTTGCAAAACATTTGCTTCTTATAGTGGCAAAATCTTAATTATAGCTAGAAAATAATTTTAGAAAACTCAATTATGAAATTATGGACTATCACTAATGAAATTATTTTCATTTAATTTTAGTTATTTCATATTTTAAAAAGCTAGGAATTTGGTTCTGCTGTGGTGCCTTTGACGTATTTTATTCAGTATCAGATAAAACAGTTTATTTTTATCAACTGTATGATCTGAAATAGTTTCTGTTCAATGCAAATTGAAATAGCTTTCATTTCATATCTCATAATTTTAAGTGAGATACTGGATTTTTTTCATGTGTGCTATTAATTTGTAATCAATTAATGGTTATTATATTTCAAATGTGTTAATGTCTTTTAAAGATTAATATGCTTTTTTCTCTTAGTCTGAAAAGAAAAAAAGGTGCAGTGGATACTTTTTTGTTGTTATTGTATTATTTTTGTTGTTGCTTATGGTTGATAACCTTTGCTACTGGATACAGTTGAACCCTTTAATACAGAGTTGAGTTTTAATTTTTTTGAGTGCTGCCGAGAATTCAGTGCAGGGCTTTGAGCATGCTGGGTGCACACTCTCGCACTAAACTAAACTCTCAACCCAGATTTGAGTTTTATAGAAATGTTCCATCTGTCATAGATACCTGTAATGTTGTTTGCTGAAACAAATGGTGAAGAGAAATATGGTGATAAAAAGAAAAAAGAAGAAAAGAAAAAAAATTCAGGTAGTATTTTGATGAAATCTATTTTATTTGTTTTTTTATTTATGAAATAATTTCCATTTTTCTAATGTTCCAATGGGTAGAACTGTAAGAAAGTTAAATTTCTTCTGTAAAACTTTTGGATCCTTCTTTTTAAAAAATTTAATGTGTATGTCATTTAATGTAGAATACAAACAATACATGTAATATGAATTTAAGAAATTAAAAGATTATTTTTCTTATTGGGTGATATTAAAGTACTAATTATAGTCCTAATTATAGTTTTTGTCCAGCAGCCTAAGCTTTTCATATTGGCTAATCACTTAGATATGTCATAGAACTTATTTCCAATACAGAAAAATTTTATGTATTCTTTGCGTGGAGACACATTTTCTTAGATGTGGACTTAGATGTAGACTAGTGCTGGCTTCTTAGCTCATAATAAGAATTACATATGATTGTAAAGCTCTGAGATAGCAAGGTAAGTGATGGTACAAGTCTGTATGAAGTGGGTTTGAAAGGGAAACTTCTAACTGGTAGACAACATAGGAAATATAGACATTTTCCAGATAGGCACAGTGGGAACGGCATCGTGGTCAGGAGTAGCAAGGCAAAGGCTGCAGAGATGCAGGCCTCCTTGAGGAGCTGTAAGTTGTATAAAGGGCGGAAGCACGGTGTAAATGGCAGCAAGCTAAAGCCAGAGGGGGGCATTGTGGGATCAGGCAGTAGGGAGCCTTCCACATCTTGTTGAGTGTGATCTGACGTTCCTGGTAGATTCAGACACAGTCTTCTCACAGATGGCAGCTTCTGCCTCTGTCTTTCCCTCAGTTACTGTAAAATAGATCAGTGTAAGAGTGACTGAGGATGGTTAGACCACTTTACAAGTCCACTGCGGGAATCTAAGAGCGAGGTGATAAAGGCCAGGTAACAGAGGGGAAGAGTGGCGTGGGGGTATTAGAGGCAATCTAAGTGGGAGTGAACTGTATTGGCTCTGGCATACAGTGTAAAGGAAGGGTCAGCAGTGTCCCAAAGAGTTCTGGCTTGAGAAATAGCAGTTGATTTTATTGATCGCAGCAGGCTACAGAACAAAATAGTCAGTGTGAGGTGTTTGATCCTGAATATAGTGTGTCTAAGGTGGGCTTATCCTTAATTGTTTGGTTTTGGAAATTTTGTTTTCTTTGTATCATGTTGGAGTGGATAGGCGCTATTTGGTTTGATGTCTCTTATTCAAGCGCTTTTTTTTTTCAGTCCACTTTTTGATTACATGCATTATGTAGTCTCAATTAATTTATGTTATAATATAGATCTTTCTTGCAGCAATAAAAACATTCAGGAGAAGTGGAAAGATATAACCAGTGAAATTAGGTAATACCAAATTCTTAAGGGAGTAGGAGCTATAGATAGATTCTTAGGAATGCATGTAAATCTTAAAGCAAATATATAATTACAATGGCAATAGCTAATATGAAATGCACTTAAGATTATTTTTCTAGTTCTGCATGTATCAGGCGTATGCCATTTTTATTTCCTCCTGTTTTTCAGTTGATCCTGACTTCCTAAAGTCATTTTTACTCATCCACGAGTCTTGTAAAGCACATGGTGCGACCCCAAGCAGATATATGACCTTTTTACAGGTGTATTCTGCCATTAGCAGCAGCAAAAAAAATGAATTATTAAAAAGACAAAGTCATTTGCAGGTATGGTATTGGTAGTCTTGGATCCTTTTTCTTTACTATTATTTTAATTTTTAAATTATTTTATATTGAATTATTTATAGAAAATTAGGATTACGTAAGACACAGTGTTGTGTTAACTGTGGTATATATTTAATATAAGTACATAATGTACTATATTAAAAGCCTTAGCAGATGATTCTACTTTTCTACCTATCCTGTCTGGGATAGGTTATGGTGCTGGTTTTATTTTTTGGCTTCTCTTTTTTTTTTTTAAGTTTAAGACATGGTCTACAAGGGTGTTCAGGGTCTTACTACTAGATCGGACTCATAATGATCTTCCTGTTTTCAGCTTCCCAAGTGCTGGGATTACAGGCATGTAACACCATGCCCAGTCTCAATTACCATTTCAGTGCACCCCAGGGGCGTGCCCCTGTGCTCTGCCTAAGCAGGCACTTTAGTCTGCTGAGCTATCTGGCCAGCCCTTGGTTTATATTTTTTAAAATCAGTAATTACTATTTTCCTTATTGGATAGTGTCTACATGTTTTGGATAGCTTATAGTCTTAAGAATATTTTTTATAAACAAAGATTTTCAGAAATTGAGAAATCTGCTCTGCCAAATAGCTCAGCAGATTAAAGCACCTATAAGCAGGCACAGGGGCCAGAGGTTTGATCCCTAGGCCTGCCATGCCGGCCCTGCTCCCAGGGTGTGCTGAGATGGCAGTTGAGACTGGGTGTGGTGGTGCTTGTCTGTAATTCCAGATCTTGGGAGGCTATAAACAGGGGGATCACTATGAGTTCAATCTATTGGTGAGACCCTGAACCCCTGTAGACATAAAATAAAATAAAAAAAAAAAAGCAAAGAAATTGAGAAATACTCCTACAGATTATTATAGAACTAAACTGGTGGGCATGGTGGCATGTGTCTGTAATCCTAGCACTGGGAAGCAGATGCATGAGGACTGTGAGTTTGCTCAGCCCACCCTGGGTAATTTAGTGACCCTGTCTCTTAAAAAAAAGGCAAAGATGTTATAAAATTGAAAGTGTATCTTAAAATAAGTTTAAAATTGGTGGTTCTATCTGCGGTTAAAATTATATTTCATGAAGTAGTGCTCTTATCCAGGTCACTTCACTGAATAGCCTCTGAGTAATTTTCATCTACATTTCTCTAAATCTGCCCAAGGACATAGGCCAAAGGCATAAATGCAAGGTCTTGAGTTTGATCCCCAGTATCAAAAACAAGCAAATAAAATGAAACAAAACAAAAAACTGTTTCTAACTGTGATGGTCTACCTTAAGCGTGATGTTGTAAGGGCAGCCTCTGAAATCGGTAATATCTTATTCCCAAAGCTCTAGCTTCTGTTAGGATAATAAACTAGAATCCCTCTTAACTAACATAATTATTATTGTCCTTGTCTCTTTGACTCACTTTCATTTATTTTAAACTGTCATACTAATGAGCTAGGGAGGGTTAATTTTTGTTTTAATTCTTGATGATATTTTGGGTAAATTCTTTAAGCTTGCTAAGTTTCAGCTTAATTGAGCCAATGGTAATTGTGTAGTGAGTATAAGAGATGAAATTTGTAGGTGAAGAACCTCAGGGAACCTGTCCTTTATGCTAGGTACTCGGTGAATCTTAGTTCCATTCCTCCAAAGCCATGATTCTTTCTCCAAATCTTCTGATTTGGTAAGTGACAAAAATCTAACTCACACTACACAAGAGAAGGAAAGTTTTTCCCATCCATTCCTTGGATTAGTCATGGCTCATGTGACAGGGCACTGTAATAGGCAGTTCAGCCCCCTCATGTGTGCTTACTCGAGGAGAGCAGAAGGGACATTTTGAATCTTACTCTGTCAGAAGCATAAGTTAGGTAGAAAAAATTCAAGTCAGACACACTAGGTGAGTAACCCTCAATAAGAGTCTGAGTGAGTCTTTCAATAAGACTGAAAACTGAAAAAGCTTTACTGAGTTTCTCTTCATTTTTTATTTTCTCTCTCATCCAACACAGTGAAGAAAAAGAGTTTAATCCTGTTTAAGCTATCAAATATGTATTAAATATTTAGCTTTTATCATTGTGCTTTCAAGTTTGTTGTTCCTTAAAATCTTTGTGGAGTCTTTTACTACATCTTAAAGGGTGCAACATTTAATAAAGTATTATAATTAGCAATAAGAAGCCTTCTATTTCCTTGCTTCTGTTTTGTATGTACCTGACTATGTGTCTGTTTTATTCTTCCTGCTAAAGCTCCATTTTTTGGACATTTGCAGAGTTACCTTTTTATACTGCTAATATTATTTTGTTGGCATAGGCTGGTGTGTCCAAGCTGAATGAAGCTAAAGCTCTGGTGGACGAGCTGAACCGGAGAGCTGGAGCGCAAAGTGTGCTCCTTAAAACCAAGCAGGATGAAGCAGACGCCGCCCTGCAGGAGATCACAGTGTCCATGCAGGTAAGGTTCCTGGTGCGGAGAATGGCGTGTGCCTCAATTGTTAATCAGAATGAAGAAAATAATGTTTCTATGTATATGGCCAAAAAAATCTGTTGTAACAAATGGCCAAAAGATTTGGATAGACTGTTCACAAAAGAAGACGGAAGGGCTGGTAACGTGAAAATACATTTCATACTATCAGTCACCGAGGAGAAGGAAAACAAGCCTCCAGTGTGGGTGCCGTTGGGCATCTCCTAGAAGGGCAGAGTTGCATGCTAAGAGAAGAAAAGCAAATGCCAAAGAGCACACTCACTGTAATTTCCGTTTTGTGGTATTATAGAAATACCTAGAGGGAAATGCTAGAAATAAGATTAGAGGATATTGGACCTGTAACACATAACTTGTCAATAAACGTTTCATCCTGTAAAAGCACAATTTTTTAAAGGCATTTTTAGGTCATATTAGTATAAATATTTCAAATAGCCAATTATTTTTATTGTTAGGAAACTATTACAACTTATCTTCAAAAAATAATATGCACATAAAAGGTGAGCATAAAAGATTACGCTGTTGACAATTACATGTTTATAAAGTGAAGACAGCCCACATGTTGCATGTCCAGTGTCATGTTCGACCAGTAATACACACCTTCCTCTCAGTTCTTTTCAGAGTGGTTATGCCTAGGGCGGTAACTAATCCTATTAGCTAGCCAAGACCTGGAAAATGTGTGACTGTACACCTCATAAATCAATAATTTTGCTTAATTATAAATATCAGCTAGGGGGCTGGGAGATAGCTCGGCATTCTAAGTGCCTGCTTGGGAAGTGCAAGGACCTGAGTTTGATTCCTGGTAGCACATACTGTGCTAGCCCCCCAAACTGGGCAAAGTAGCACATGCCTATAATCCCAGCAATGGGGAGGCTGAGGCAGGAGGATACTGAGCTGCATAGTGAGACCTTGTACCAAATAAATAAATAAAAATTAAAATAATAAATATCACCTAGGCCTGTAGTTTCTCAAAAATACTTCATGGAGAAACAGTGTGAACAACAAAGTACAACTTCTAAAGCTTGTGATTTTGTTGCAAAAGAAAAATACAGATTAAATGCTCTTAAAAACTCAGAGTGCATGGAACTTCTAATTGGAAAAGGAGGCTACTAAAGGGCCATATGAGCTAGGCTTTAAAGAAATGTGGATGTAGAGGAAGTGAGTTCCTCACTTGAGGAGTGCTAGCAGAGGCACCGAGGTAGAAGTGCTGCTGACATAGAAAAACTCCAGGTGCGCTAACCTACAGGGTGTCTGAGGTAAGGAGGAGTAGAGCAAAGTTTGTTGGGTCAGGGATTAGTGTTGGAGGTAGATAGAAACTTCTGGAGGCAGCACTTAAATGGAGCATGTCAGTGTCTTCGTTAGCTGGGCTTTAAATTCCCTGAGTGGTTACAACATGGTTGCAGGTTTCAGGTGGCGTAAATATACAGAAAAGTACTGCTCAAGTACTTTGCGGTATGTGGGATCCGCCACTGCACCTTCTCACTCAGGAGTGAAGGGCCATAGGGTGTCATTAAGCACTTCAGTGTTGTCTGCTTTGCCAGGTTTTCCTAGCTATTGGCCACATTGTTTATGTGTCAGGATTTCACTTAATTTATATGTAGAATCAAAGTACAGAAACAGACTTCTGACAACATCAGGTAGTCTGCAGAAAATGTTCATCTTTATTGTATTTGAGTAATTTTATTCCTGGATTGTTTCAAGATTTATGTGTATATTATAATCGTTTAAAGAAGTATACATTTTTGACTTGTATGAAGTTTACACAACATTTTGCTTTGTTATGTGGACAACATTAAAACAAGTAAAGCTTAGAAGCCTTTCTGATCAAGTAGAGTAAAATGTATAACTGGTTTCTTAGTATAGCACTTCAGAAGCTCCTATGTCACAGATTCAAAATTTATATTAAAATATTTTAGTAGAAAATGTTATTTTAAATGACTTTTTTTTGGTGGAACTGGGGATTGAATAAATGACATTTTAATTAAGTGAAAATTATTGAAATTCTACTTAAATATTCCTATAGGATGCTAGTGAGCAAAAGACAGAACTTGAGAGACTGAAGCATAAAATAGCAGAAGAAGTTGATAAGATTGAAGAAAGAAAAAATAAAATTGATGATGAGTTGAGAGAAGTCCAGGTAAGTTAAAAAAAAAAAAAATGAAACCACAACTAAGATCCATTTATTGTTTTGCCTCCTGGTTGAATGTAGGAGCTAAGCATGGTTTGTAGCTCAACAATTTCTTACAGTATTATCAAAGGTGACTTTCAACCAGGATATCACTTATGAAAAGAAAAGCAAGAAAGAAAATCTGATTGCAAAAGAAGTTGATTAGCCGTGTGATCCTTGTTCTCTGGTTGTAGAGGGAGAAATGTCCATAGAGAAAAAGGCAAACTGTTCAGCTTTTTCCCCTGTGACTTGACTGAAATTTCCATTTAGTGGTAAAATGTAAAGAGCCCCTTAAGGGTGGTGAATTGAGCCAGGTGTGCTGGCACTGCCTGGAATCCCAGCGCTCTGGACACTGACACACACTGTCCTCAGGAGGGGGTTCAAGGCCAGCCTGGGCTGCATAGTGAATTCAAGGCCAGTGGGAATTCAAATCAGAGGCCTATATTAAAGGCAAAGTGCAGATTATCAAGACAAATTGGATTCACGTGTTGTGGTTTTGGGGGCAGAAAGGCTAAGTTGCTCGACTTGAGCATTTTGATATTTGAAGACAATATTAGTAACTCTGGTTATTTGAATAAAATAATGCTATGAGGTTATGTATAGCTACTGATTTTTAAAAATATACACTTTGAAAGTAAAGTGACCTTTTTCTGTTTTAGCCTCTGGTTAATGAAGCTAAACTCGCTGTTGGGAACATCAGGCCGGAGTCTCTTTCAGAAATTCGCTCACTCCGGATGCCGCCGGACATAATCCGAGACATTCTGGAAGGAGTATTAAGGCTGATGGGCATTTTTGATACTTCTTGGGTGAGCATGAAAAGGCAAGTGTCTGAATTTGTGGACATTACTTTAGTGAAAATGCATCCTCTTTATGGTTTTTAATATTTTATTAATATTTATCAAACTGACATTTATCTAAATACATAGTCACACATAGTGCCCTAAAATTTCAAGCTGTCCTGTGTAATCAAAATGGTGATGATCTATGTCTTTGTTTTCCTTCCCTAAGTTATTAAAAGTGTCAAAGGGAGGAAGCAATGCTTTAAAGTCTCATTCAAGTTAATAATTCATTTGTTCTTTCTGTAGTAAGTACACTGTGATTTTACTGTTAAAGACAATGTAGTCAGTACTCTCCCTACAGTCGTGAGCTTTTAGGGGAGAGGTGGGTAGAAAAGGGGAGAAAAGAGAGAGAGATGAAGAAAGCGAGGCAGGAGAGGAGGAGATGGAGGAAAGAGGGAAAGAGAGCAGGAGATGGAGGAAAGAGGGAAAGAGAGCAGGAGGTGGAGAGAGAGAGAGAGAGAGACAGAGAAATGAGCAGACCCTAAGTGAGGTGAGAGGATGAAGCTATCAGCTGTGAACTAACACAGAGACCTGTGGCTTAGGCATCTTGTGACCGTACTGGTGTTATGATCTATGCTGATGTTAAGTTTTGTGCTGGGGTTTAGGTTAATAATAAAGAATTTTTAAAAATTCTGGTAATAGGACAGGAAATTTAGGGTGAGGAAATACTTTAAAGTACCTTAGAAAGTCTTCCTAAGCCCCTGAGTCCACAGTGGTCCACAACTTAGAACTTGAAGAGAATGGTGGTCCCTGCTTGTACTAGTCTGCTCATGGAGCCTTATTGGAGTGCTGTGTCTTTCTACAGTTGTCCTTCCTGTCTATAAAAGTGGAAACTTAAATTTGGGGTCAGGGACATGGCTCAGTGGAATCAGCGCTTCCATGGAAAGTGCAAGGGTCTGAGTTCAATCCCCAGTTCTGCCAAAAAAAAAAAAAAGAAACTTAAATTTCAGTACATTTATTTTATTAACTAACATAGTTACATTAAATGTACTGACTATATCAATTTGTTAAACTGATTTTTTCAAGAAATATTAACTTTGTGGGTGGGGAGATAGCTTAGTGCTCTAAGCGCCTGCCTGGCTAGTGCATGATCCAGGTTTGATCCCCAGTACTGCATGCCATGCTGGCCTTGGAACCGCAGGTGCACTGGGCCAGCCACCCAGACCGGGCGTGGTGATGCACACCTATAATCCAGCTTTGGGGAGGCTGAGAACCGGAGGACCACCAGGAGTCTGAGCTGTGTAGTGAGACCCTGTACCAAATAAATAAATAAAAATGAAAGATTAAAAAATCTTAACTTTTATTTGACCACTTTTGAATTAATATGTTTTAATTTTAGTTTCCTTGCAAAAAGAGGTGTGAGAGAAGACATTGCAACCTTTGATGCGCGGAATATCCCAAAAGAAATAAGGGAGAGCGTTGAAGAGCTTCTTTTTAAAAATAAAGGCTCTTTTGATCCAAAGGTAATTTTTAACAGTTATGTCATGTATCCTTTTTCCATTGTGCATTATTCTGTTAGTGTGTGATACCTGGTCAGTTTTAAAAATCACCTAAAATTACAAAAACAAAAACAAAAACCTCAAGTTTTTATTATTGGACAACATTCATGAGCAGAATTAAGAAGAATCCAGGTAGCAGAAAGTTATTTATTACTGTGTTAATTTTTAAATCTTTGGATCATCTGTCAATGTTGAATTCATAATTTATCATTTTTTTAACTTCTACTTTTCTTGTATACTTGTCATATAATAACAGGTGAACACATAGTGGTATTAAAATAGTTGTATAAAATTTTAGTGTACGGTTTCAAATTCCATGATTTTGTTACAATTAGAGCTTTTATTAAGAATGTTTTCTGTATCATCTTTGAAATCAATGGCAGTGACTTCAAAGTTGCTCTTATATAATAAAATGTGTTCCATGCATAGAAAATAAAGAATTGATTTTTGAACATGGTTGTGGATGGCACAAGCATATGGGATTGAGAGAGTACATGTGATAGGGTGTCTTAGTGTTAAAAATTCTATGTGGTTCTAAAGATTTATTTTTAAATTAAAGGTAAGGGTATGTATTTCTCTTAGGATACCAATTTACTATACTTAATTTTAGTTATAAACTTATAAACCAAAAATTTCATGATTTGCATTATGTTTTCTTATAAATGCCTAAGTAAAATGTATGTAATTTGCATTTATTTGAAAGTAAGTCAGGATATTGGATAATTTCTTTTGAAACTTTTAGAACGCAAAGCGTGCCAGTACTGCAGCTGCGCCTCTGGCTGCCTGGGTTAAAGCCAATGTGCAATATTCCCACGTCTTGGAACGGATTCAGCCTTTGGAGACTGAGCAGGCGGGATTGGAGTCGTAAGTGAAATGCAAAATAGGCACAGTTTAATAGTTTTGTCAGCATGTGGAGTTTCTTACAGTCTTGGTGTTTTTCTGTTTAAAAGATAACTGCTGCTTTTAAAACTTAAAGTGATAAAAATTAAAAATTAAACATGCATAAAATAAAGGGATCAGCAGGAGATGAATGACAGAGCCAGTTTGTTCATTCCTCTGTGGTTATATTGTCGGAAGTGTAAGTTTATAAAGACAAGGTTTTATAAAGAAAAGTGGTCAAATAGAAAAAGAAGGAATTGGAATTTAAGGCTTTTATATTTGTCTCATCATCTAGGTTCTAGAAATGTTTAGGATGTATTTTCCGAATGGTGTTTGGTGGGTAGGAAGATATAATCATTTGCTACTGAAGCTCAAGGATGCAAGTGGATAGTATTATAGTTTTTATTACTGTGGCTTTGTACTACAACTTATCATAGGTCATTTTGGTGCAGCCTATGAATCTATCAACAGATGAATGTTTAAAGAAAATGTGGTATTTAAACACAATGCAGTACTACCCTGTCGTAAAGAAGGATAAATTTGAGTTATTTGTAGGAAAATTGATTCATCTTGAGACAGTAGTGTTAAGTGAAATAAATCAGACACAGGCTTAAAATCACATGATTTCTTTTATATGAGAAACCCAGAAATGTAAGGAAGTTAAAGGCAAAATTTAGTAGTATGAAACAGAGAGATAGGTCTTCCATGCAAAAGGGAAGTAGAGCAGGGTGGAGAGAAGGAAGAAAAGGGAGATGAAGGGGATTAAAAAAATCTATATTATGTACATAGCCCCACAACACATGTAATCATTATGTGTTACAAGTATTTTCTGATACAATTTTTTAAAAATTTAAGATCCAGTGTTTGCTAGGAGTGGTAGGCAGTTCAAGCCTGGAGTGCCAGCTCTCAGGGGACTAAGGCAGGAAGATGGAGGATTTATGACCAGCTTGGGCAACTGTCTTAGTTACTGTTCTTTTGTTGCTGGGTCAAGATACCTGACACCCAAAATGAAGGAAGGAAAGGTTTATTTAGCTCATGGTTAGTGGAAGTTTTAGTTTGTACTCGGCTGGCTCCAAGGCAGAGCTACATATGGCAGAAGGCAGCAGCTCTTGACAGCAAAAGACAGTGAACAGCAAAGGCAAGGCAGCATCTCCGGCTTCTTGGCAGCCTCTCTCCCCTCCTTTCATTCTAAGCAAGCTCCCCTGGGGTGGGGTGTAGGACACACACAGTGTCCATGCCCCCCTTTCACTCAGGTGAGGATGCTTACAAATAAGGCTTCTAGCTCTGCTGAGTCAATTAAACTTTTCGAGTTGACACAGCAAGGGGCCAGGGATGTGGCTCTAGGACAGAGTGCCCCTGGGTTTGATCTCTAGTGCCACAAAAGAGAAAAAAAAAAATTGCCCAAAGCAGTTGTGCTCTTGATTGTGCATTTATTGATGTTTCCCTGAAGAACTTCCAGGTGTGTTTGGGTATCGTGTTCTGCAGTCTTGATTTGTCCTAAAGCCTTCACCCTCCTGTGCTGATGTGACTAAACTTCTAATCAGATAAGATAATGCAGGATTGTGACAAAGAACAGTTATTTCCAGCGAAGCCACTTTTGAAAGCACGTCTTCTTAGGAACAGCAAGGCCTTTCTGAGACTTCCCCTACATTCTCTTACCTGTCCCCATAGATGGGTGAATTGGTGTGCACCAGGCTGGAGGCAGGGTGTGCTGGAGCATCCAGAGCTCTGTCGGGGTCCCAGAGTGAGAGGTCCACTCCAGGGCAGCAGCCAGGAGGGTCGTCTTCATTGTTGTAGACTCATGTTAGTCTTCTGTCAGAGTACTTGAACTTAAACCTTCGAAATCGTTTTTATAGCTGTTCTAATAATTTCAGAGTTCTGTAGTTTGTGCAAGTCGGTGAAAGCCATCCCTGCTGGGAAGCAACGTGTCCGTGTTCAGTGCCATACCGCCCTGGAGTGTGCACGGCAGGCCTGCTCTCCGTGTTACCTGTGCCAGGCCTGCCATCTTCAACTCCATCTTCCTACTGCTAGATTATTCTGTTTTTGTTAAAGTTCAGTTTTCCAAAGTTTTATTGTCTTTAAATTTTGCTATTTTTAAAGAAAGTAACATCAGACTGGCCAGATAGCTCAGCACATTAAAGTGCCTGCTTAGGCAGACATAGGGCTGGGTTTGATTCCCCACCTACCATACCTACCATGCTGGCCCCGCCCCTGGGACGAGCTGAGATGGAGATTGAGATTGGGCATGATGGTGTGCGCCTGTGATCCAAGCACTTGGGAGGCTGGAAACAGGAGGATCACTAGGAGTCCAACCTATGTAGTGAGACCCTGTAGACCCTGTACTAAATATGTTAAAAAAATAAAAAGTAACATCATCTTATTTTTCACATGAAAGATCTTCTTTATCTCTCTCAGGATTTAAACAATATACTTTTGCTCCTAGTTTTAATAATTCATTGTATATTTCTGTCTGTCCTTTCTTGACATTCTGATTTTTGGCTGGTAGTAATTTCTTAGGAAATACTGGAAACTGACTGGAAGCTCTCATTGCGAGGTGCGGGCTCATTGGCTGTGGAACTTCCATGTCGCTGTCCAAGCATGGCCCAGTTCTTTGATCGCAACCCCTCCATATTTTGGGGTAGTTGTTAGAGAGGGCATCATTCATCTTGCTCTGAAAGGACCCTTGGAGCTTCCATGTAGGACATGCATAGAGGGGTGGGTTGGGTGAGGAGAGCATGCGCTTGCTTCATTCTGGGCTGGCCTAAGGCCGAGCCTGCTTCCACTGGGGCGGCCTTTGGAGCCCAGTGTTCCATAATGCCTGCTGTTAAGCAGGTCTGCACATTTGACTTTGTCATTACCTTCAGACATACCTGTTCACATTTGCTGAACATTTTGGAGTTCTTTTAGCACTTCCTCTTGCAGGCATTCAACGTTTAGCTGCTTGTGCTCTGGTACGTCAGTTATTACCTTTCAAAATTTTACTGAAATTTTTACCTTGCTTTCTCTTTCTCTTTCTTTTCTCTTGTGTATTTCATTTCATTGATTT
Organism: Ctenomys sociabilis; assembly: GCA_004027165.1. NCBI lineage: Eukaryota > Metazoa > Chordata > Mammalia > Rodentia > Ctenomyidae > Ctenomys > Ctenomys sociabilis. The sequence goes on from PVKA01000045.1 coordinate 260,539, forward strand.
ACTTTAATGGGGTTTTGGAAGGGAAAGAATATAAGTAAGTGAATATGTCCAGTCTGCCATTTTTATCCAGAAATCTATGTGTACAAATTTTTTTAAAACATGGATTCCTGGAAGGATTGTGGTTAGATGACAGGAGGCCCTTCTAATTTAATATTGATTCTCAAATTAAATTTGAAGCAAAAGTGTTAGAGTTTTGAACTACTGATGGTCCTGTCATTGTCATGTATTTACTGCAAGATTATATTTGAAAAAATAGAATGACTTTTATAATATTGAATTATATCTTAGGAATTTGAAGAAAACTGAAGACAGAAAAAGGAAACTTGAAGAGCTGCTTAATTCTGTTGGCCAAAAGGTTTCTGAACTTAAAGAGAAGTAAGTTTGAAATGTGACCTCAGTATTTGAAACATGTACCCCAGCTGATTAATTTGGAAAATCTTAGTTGTAATTATTATTTTACTTTTTGTGGTATACCATTCTAAAGCTTGGAAGGAAAGTACTGCTTTATAAATCAATTTTTTGATAAGAGCAGAAATTTTTTTCCTCCATCTGTAGGCCTTGGGGACGTATTTCCCTAAAGGATAGTGAAACAGTTGAGCAAAATGAATTGAAGAGAACGAGTCAGTGCTATGAGTGTTTACATTTCCCAGTCCACCGTAACATTGTAGTTTAGACTCTTTTTATACTAAATTGTGCCATCTCCCCCTGCTCTGTAATGTTCCTAGGGCATATTTTGATTTTGAAAAATTTCTCTACTTTTAAATTATTTTTCTGCACAGTGCTGAAAATTTTTTTCATGCCAATATACTCAAGCTCAAAAATAATTTGTGAAGATAACTGATATTCAAGTCTTTCATATACTTTTGGGTCCCTGTGATACCTAGTACAGGATAAATTTATTAATAAAAGAATTATTGTAGAACATTTTCTTTGATATGAAAAATTGGAAAACTCAAGAATTATAAACATAACTTACATGTTATGATTTGTTTCAATTTGATGAGACATTTTTATGAGCTACAGAGTTTTCTTTCTTTTTTTTTTATACTGGTTTCAACTTCAGAACCTCACGCTTATCAAATAGGTGCTATGCTGCTGAGCTATATCCCTGATCCTAGACATTTTTTTGAGGAGGTAGATTTCCTTTGTGTTGTGGAAGAGAGAATTACTATATCAAGAAAGAAATTTATCAACCCAACACTATAATTTTTTTCCCTTTAATTTCAGGAAAGTTTTTTTTTCTCTTTCATTCATGATATATGTGTATCTTTTTTTCTATAAACATTAATCTATGTTTATACAAACACACACATATATACATGTATACTTTAAATATATATGCACATAGATAGATAATATTTTCATCTATCTAGAAATATTTATAGGGAAAAAAGCAAGCCAAAAGAAACCCAAAACTCTATTGCTTTAACTGTATTTTTAAAATATTTTTCCAAAATAATCATACATATATTTCTATGTATTTAGTACAGGGCCTACAGGGTCTCACTACTGTCTCACTAATAGTAATTCTTCTGTTTTCAGCCTCCCAAGCACTGGGATTACAGACCACCATGCCCAGTCTCAGTCACTACCTCAGCATGCCCCGGGGGTGGGGAATGGGCTGGTACAGCGTGCTGGGGAGCGAACCCTGGTCCCTGCATCTGCCTAAGCAGATGCTTTAGTCTACTGAGCTGTCTGGCTGGCCCACTTTGTCTGTATTTTTAATATTCCTGAACAACTTTTATGTTAGAAATATAGGAAAGGAATTACATTATTTTCTTTTAAATATTATCAGGTGACCATAAAGGAAATAAATATATTATTGTTTGTGTCATATGCTTGTATGTAATACTTAATATTGAGCTGTTTTTCATGTATTTGTTGATCCATCAGTGTGTGGTACCCATGTTCCATTGCCAGCCCTTATTGTTGTTTCACTTTCTGAGTCAGATTATTTTTCTGTTTTATGTATTAGAAGTTTTTATGACAGGTTTTTTCTAAAGTTTAGCAGCTAGTAAATGACTAATCCAGCAATAGATTCTAGATTCACTTAGTCTCATAAGTTCTTCTCCTTAACTATAGTACACAATATTTTGAAATGATTTTACACAATCCTTTGGAATTAACTTTTAAGTATAACAGAGTGGCATTTTCATTCCATGTCATTCTCAAGAATGAATGCTCCTTAATTAAGGCCAAACTGACCTCAGCTTTGAGTGGCAGTCTTGTTTGTCTCCTACAGGGGAAGGGAATTGAACATAAGCATGATTTATCAATTTAAACTCTTTAAGTTTACAAAATTAAGATTGTTGACATTATTTAAGATGAATTGTGCCCTCAGAATGGGTGGGAGTGTTTGTTACAGACCATGCACAAGAGAGCGGCATGGGCGCCTGCTTGCTCGGGAGCGTGGCACTGTTGCTGGAGCTTAGTGTGGCGGTCGCAGGGTTCTGTGTGTGCTGTCTGTTAGGGCAGTGAGCAGTTGCAGTTGCTGCTGAGTACCTGTAATTTGTGCACTAGGACGGAGGGATTTTAAATTTTATTTATTCTTAATTGATTCATTAATTTGGCATACTGGGAATCAAATGTGGCACTTTGTGCTTGCAAAGCAGGTGCTGGGCTGTGGAGCTATGTCCCTGGCTCTATTCTTAATGCAAATAGCCACATGGAATGAGGCCACCATATTGGAGAGCTTTAGAGTCTTATGCCTAGGATAGAAAAGCAAAAGACAGAGAGGAAATAAAATATACTACAAAGTGTATGCAATTGCCTCTGAGATCTCAGACAAAAATTTCTTTAGCCTAATGTTCTGGATCTGTATTATAAGAAATACAAAGCTTAATTTGAACTTTTCTTATAAGAATTGAGATGCTTTTACAAAAAGTTTTGGTACAGTTATGGGCATATTATAACAACTTGTTTGTTGAATAACCGTGTAGAATATTGCCATTATATTTAGTGAAACTGTACAAATATTTTGATAGAAGATAATTTAAATATAGAGATATGAGCTTTAGCAAATAGGGGTGATTATATGTAATGAAATAGATATTTGATGAATTTTTGAATTTTATTTATAGTTTTAGTAGGTAGATTTGGCTAAGTGGTGAATATTGAATTATTGGGAGATATTCTAGTAAATGGAACACCCAGAAACTAACAAGATGAAGGCTAGAATATTTTCATACAATATAAAAACTTTCAGGTGTTGACCCAGACTTTGACAGGACTGGAATGAGACTGGAGAGTTGGAATGTATCAGTCTTAAAGTAGAGCCTTGTTACCATATTGAGAAATTTGAAATTATATAGTGGGCTGTGGAAGCCTCGTTCAATTTTTTGAGGTGGAGAATGGTACACCTCATGTGTTGAAACATTTGTATGTTTAATGAGTGATATGTTGTACACAAATATCAGCACCATTCATTAAACTTAGGTATAAAATAATAACTACTCAATGAAAATTTCTCTCATATATGAATAGTAATTTATTTTAATTTTAATTAAACATTAATGTTATAGATTTCAGAGCAGGACTTCAGAAGCTGCCAAGCTCGAAGCCGAAGTCAGCAAAGCACAGGAAACGATCAGAGCTGCAGAAGTTCTGATCAATCAGCTGGACCGAGAACACAGGCGGTGGAACGCGCAGGTGTGTTGGGTTGAGGTCACGGAGAGGGCGTCTGTGAAACCGAAAGCCTGGGTGCAAGGTATTTGCCGCTTTCACAGTGGAGATAGGTGTCTGTACAAGGGATAGTTGATCTCGATCCAGGAGGTCAGTAAATAAATCAGCCTGTAAGAAGTGCATCTTCATATGGGTGCATTTTAGCACAGTGACTTGTTCATTACTTTTTTAGTTATCTGATTTTGAGGGAAAGGACAGGGATGAAGAGAAACTAAAAGAAATTTGATACTCTTTAGAGATTTTTAAAAAATTTATCTTTATCAGCATAGTAATTTTAAAATTCAAACCTGAGGTCCCTTTATTTATTATAACGTTCTATTGGTTCAATTTTGTTAGTTTGATTTACTTGTTCTGCCATTTTTTAAGTGAGATCCCTTCTCTGCTAGTCCAGTAATGCTGACTATCCTTGGCATTCCCTTCTTATGCTCCTTCTCTGAAAGGTGGGGCTCAGCCCATCTTGTCCTACCCTCACCTGTGCCATGATGGTAACAATGGTGAATTTCTGGATTGTAGGGCCTAATTAATATTCCAATTACACTTTAGATGCTTGCATGCAGTTGTTCCTCAGGAACCCATATCCAGCATGTCTGAACTCATTTTCTTTTTCTTATTTCATGTCTCCTTTACTTCTCTGCTTGCTGGTGTTTATGTCCTCTAGCTTTTCAAGAACTAAAGACTCAAGTGTTGTCTCAGAGTCTTCCTATGTGTTATGCCCATTTCCAAGTACTCTTCACAGTTGTCTCCCACTCTCGATGTAAACCTTTCCCTTTTGTCATTGTGCTGTCCTGACTTGTCTCCCTCTCATCTGACCCTTCAGTAAGTGCGTCCCTCATGTGTGAGCTGAATTGGAAACCCAAGTGACTTTTCCTCACTCCTTGCTTCTATTGATGGGTTTGCTACAGGTTGAAACAGAAAATTCTTTGCAGTGCATGGAAACTCTAGCGCAATCTGCCTACAATCAGCTTTCCTTCTCTCTTTTTATTTCAATATCTCCACCTTTCTGTTTAATCTTTCACTTTACCTGCACTGAAGATTTTACAAATGAATCTCCCTGTGTTTGTTTTGTGCCTTAGTTTATAATGTATTTTAATTTTCTTTCACAATGATAATTGCACAACACTTAATTTAGTGGTAAGGATGAAAGCTTTCATTTACTATAATCATTGGGAACTGCTAATGACAAAGTGTTTATTTCTGCAAATATATTAATATTTCATACTTAAAAAAATCACATCAAAATCTTGTGTTTTGGTCCTTTAAATATTGACCACTGTAAGGGGTTACTGAGCTAATGAATGGATGGTGTTTTTTCCATAGACAAAACTTTCTGCCTTGTTTTCTTCCATCACAAACCATAATCTTACGTACCCTCTCCCTTTTCCCAGGTTGTGGAGATAAAGGAGGAGTTAGCTACTCTTCCTAAACGAGCTCAGCTTGCTGCTGCATTTGTTACCTACCTTTCAGCTGCTCCTGAGTGCCTGAGGAAAGCCTGCTTGGAAGAGTGGACCAAGTCAGCTGGTCTTGAGAGTTAGTTATTTATGAATTTGAAATTTCAGCACATTAAAAAGCCACCCTTGACCAATGTTACTTTACTTTATTTAAATGGTGAAAATTCTTTAAGTTACAGAGCTACTGTAGCCACTTTAAATTTGGCAAGCTCACACATTTTGGAAATTGCTTTGTTAGTGAGAGCCTTGTATTTCTAGAAATTACCAAAAACAGATCACTTAATTTTTTTGATACTTCAGCTGAACATTATAATGTTCCAGTAATTTCATATGACTAGGTTTAATTCTAAAATTTCTTGGGAATTGTTTCACTTGCACAGCATTACTATGTGAAGCAGTCAGTGAGGAGAAATGCACTTGAACTGAGTTCTGCCTCACTGAACTTTTTTTTTTAACTTCTGCCCTTGAGCTTGAGTAAGTGATACATGGGTTTCAAGTAAGGGTTTGTCATGGAATTTTCACTTGAGGATATTTTAATTTTATTTCCTTTTCTTCAATTGTAGTAAATGTTGCTGATGACCTTCTCTTTTCAGAATTTGATCTGAGGAGATTTCTTTGTACTGAAAGTGAGCAGCTAATTTGGAAAAGTGAAGGCCTTCCCTCAGATGACCTTTCCATAGAAAACGCTCTTGTTATATTGCAGGTAATTGACTAAATTTTCCCAGAAATTTGAGGCTTGCTGCAGGAACTTTGTTCTATAAATTCTTAGGTTTTTATTCTTGTCGTGGTAACATAAAAGTGAAAATAGTTTGGTAATGAAAATCCATTTATGATTCAGCTAGTTAATGTGTATTTTATTTCTTCTTAACATAAAAATGTTAACTAAAATGTCATTTTTGGATTGTAAAATGTTTTACATTTGACTTCCTAACAGTTATTGTAATATTTTCGATGTACCTGGCCCATTTGGTTATATGTGTCCTTCAGGATATAACCTTTATATTGTATAAGACAAATTTACACAAAGTTAACATAAATTCTGAGTTGTAAGAGATGACTGCATGAATTTAGAAAATTGCATATACTGTATGTTTTTTCTTTGCTTTGGTGGCGGCTTGGGGGAATGGGCCTTGTTTTACTCACCCTCATAGCCCAGGTGGGTGCAAGCCTGCAGTAGTCCCTCTTTCGTAGCCTCATCAGTGCTGCCACATGCATATCCAGCTGTGTGTTTTTGTAAAGTAGAAAATAGTGTGACCTTATTGGTAGTGAAAACCAAATTCATAACCATGAATATAAACAATTTTTGATTTTAACCATTAGCATGCCTTCTTTTCTGCTAGAGGACTCAAAGACAATGTATGCTGCTTGATAAAATAAATTGCTTGCCTTCTGTCTCAGTACTTGCGCATCATAAGGTTGGCATTCTCTGGAGCACTTCATTATGCCCACATGCTGTTCTTCTAGTCCATAGTGCACATTCTCAAAGGAGGGAGGGGCATTGAATGGTGTTCTTTAGGTAGCATTAACTCAATTGTAAATTTACATTTGGGGCCCTGTTCACTCCTGTATAATTGACTTTGTGTTATTAGACACAGTCAGCTAGCCCAATGTGGGCCCTATCTTTGGTGTTTCACTCATAGAAAAGTTACAACAGATTGAACAGTTTTGTCACATGCTAATCTAATTTTTACCTGATTGTCACTTTGTTTTTTGCACACTTTCCATCATTGTTTTTTTATTATGTAAGTGTAAACCTGGAAGCCTACCTGTGTGCAGATCAGTCCATTGTATTAAACTGTAGACTTCTGCCACGTTGGACAGCCCTTTCTCAGGGATAGCCGCCTTTCTTCCTATCTTAATTGAAGAATGAATTATTTTGTAGATTTAAGAAAATATGAGGTTAAGAATTTTTTTATAAGAAAATAGGGGCTAAGCCCATAGAAAGCATGTGTTTATCAGACTAATTTATATTGTTTACTGGTATTAATAGAAAACACTTTCATATTTTGAGTTTTCTGCATAATGAATATAGGGAAATTGCCTTTGAAATTAATAATGCATTTGTGTTTACTTTGTATTTATATTACCATGCTTCATTTAGATATGATATGTTGTAAATGAGACAACAAAACTTATTTATGAAGTTCTTTTAGGGCAACTAGTTGATTTGTAGAAGTGAATTTGCCATATGGTCAGCATTGCATCTCCATCATAAAGCAGGCTAGATTTAACTAAGTTGTCGTAGTTAAGTCTGTGCTGATTGGATGGTGTGTATTGCTTATGTCTGCTCATCAGCATGCTATATGGTACGTGTGAAATCATACTGCTAAGGATATACTCAAGTTTCTGAGAAGGCTTCTCTGGGGAAGATGGCAGGCATGACAAATAAGATGCATTTTTGATTCTGTGGTTCATAAAAATTCCCCAGTATGTATACTAAAACTTTCTGAGCTTGTCCTCTCAGTGAAAGCTTTCCCAGCCAAGGCCTGGAGTTATTTAATGAAACTAATACCAAGAAAAAGTCTTTTGTGTTTGCAAGTATTTCTGTACTCTTCCTCTGAAGACGCTTGAACTTTTCTTATGATTAGGTTGACCTAACAGTCACAGCCTCACCTAAACTTTTCCCTCTAAGGAAAGTTACTTTTATGTTAGCAAAAGCTTGTGTGGCCTGTGGTTGTGAGGAGCAGGGAAATTTGATTATAGATATCCTTTGCTTGCCTCCCTTGGGCTATGGTTTCTCTACATTTTGCCTGATCTAACCGATAGCTTCCTTTACTTTCTGAAATGTTCTTTCTGGGTGATAAATTACATGATTTTTTAATTGGGCAACTCTATGGATAGTGGGGATTGTACAGCTGGTAGGAACTGGGAGGAAGGGATGAAAAGACCCAGACATGAGAAGAAAGAGACATGCCATCCCACCACTCCTTGCAAATATGTCAATCTGCCAAAGGCTTCTGTTTAGTTGGCATGTGTCATCTGCTTAGCTTTTGGGTACAGTGGTAATGATTAATAACCCCATCCAAAGTACATTGCAGGCTGGGTGTGATGGCATACACCTGTAATCCTGGCATTCAGGAGACTGAGGCAGGAGGATCGCCATGCGTTCTGGGCCATCCTGGACCACATAAGTGTGTGCAGGGCCAACCTGTCCTACACAGCAAGATCCTGCTTCAAGAAAAGAAAGAAAATAGTTCATTGAGCAGAACCTACAAGGCAGGCAGGGAAGTGCTCCATGCGAAGCTCTTCCCTACCTCCTAACCCACTCCTGTTTATGTTTCTCTTTCATTCCTGACCACTGGTGCTACCACCATAGTCTTGGTTTAGGAGTGCAAGTTATAAATCTTTAACTCAGTCTCACTGTTTCTGATTCTTTACTTAGCTGATTATTATTCAAGTAGATTTATTAAATGTATGTCTCACGTATCTCAAAAAAAATGTCTCTGCTTTAGCTACTTCTACTGCTGATGGCTCCATTTCGGCCTTTGTTATTTTATCACTTGATAAATACATTGTACTTGCTCCCAAGATCAGTTCCTTTTGGCATGGCCTTTCCAAATCATTAATCTGATCATGATTTTACCTCAGTTCATGTATTTCATTACCCTTTCAGTATAACATTTCATTACCCTCACACACACTGCAAACACTTCCCACTGTCACACTTCAGGTTACTGTGCCATTTTGGACGTGCCACTTTTGCCCACATGTGTTTCAGTGCAGCCACACCAAGGTTCTGGATGTTCTCTACATAGTCTAGGCTTTTTATTTATCTCTCCCTCATGATCTTGGTCTTGCCTGGGATACCCTTTCAATTTCTTGTCGAGCTAATCTTTTATTGTTCTTCAGCTTGGTGTGACTTGAATTGTGTTTAGTGGCATACCCTAATTCTGCCTGTCCTCTTTCTGTGGTATCTTGTGCACATCATGCTAATGGGCTTTTCATTTTTGCTTCTTTATTGGATGTGAAGTCACTGAGGGTAAGGGAATATATCTTACTAATTTCTGTAACCCTAGTATTAAGTTTCTGTAGTAACTTACCATGTGGTAAATGAATGAATGAACGCATGTGTGAGTTAATGCATGAATGAAAACAGTTCTGAGTCTGTTATAATTTGTTAAATGTACATTTAATGATGGATCATGTTGATAAAACTGTACCTTAAAAGTTTTGTCTAAATCTCTTAGGAAATGTATAAATGAGGTGAATGTAAACTTGTAAATACTCTAAGCTTATTATTATTTTTTGCTAACAATAGGAGTTTGAGACATTACCATCTTTTTTTTTTTTAATTCCATCAGATCATTGGCTTGAAATCATGGGTAAGAACTTTGTAATTTTAAAGTAATTACTCTGACAGACAAAACCTAGCAGAATAGTGAAATTTTTGACATATTGTTAAATATTAGCATGAAATTAGACTGAAAACTCATGGTGACACTTCAGCAGGTATGCACTGAGCCACTGTGGTCAGCATCATGCATGTATTTGGTGGGATGGTGGAGTTGCTGTGTGAAGGTTGTGAAGGGAGGTCCCTGGGGTAGTCCTAGCAATTGTCTACTGCAGCTGCACAAAAGACTGAACCAGTTGTCTGTGTGAAGGTGGTTTCTGGGCCCCATATGAACTCTATCTTTGTTTCTTCCTTGTGGTGTATATTTGTGTTGCCCAGAGCCATAGAGAAAACTGTGTTTAGTAATTGTAAAATAGTTTTAATAAATTTATTTACATTTAAATGACAACTTAATCCTTTAGGTAACTTTATTTTTCTTTTTCTCAAACTAGAGTCGAGTGTGCCCATTTCTCATAGATCCATCTTCCCAAGCCACAGAATGGCTGAAGACCCATTTGAAAGACTCACGTTTGGAGGTTATTAACCAACAGGTATGTGTGCTTATAACTTAGATTCCAACTAAGAATAGAAACATACAGAGAAGTAAGCCTAGCCCTGTAGTCAGAAGGCATATATTCCGGACTGAGTCCCATAGCTTACTGGCGTGGGAGCTAGGGAAGAAATGTGACGAGATTCAGTTTTCCAACTGGCAAAGAAAAGCTGAGAACATTTGCTTGGTGCTAGATGTTGATATAACCCCTAGGAATTCATTCTTTATTTCAGATACTATGTATTCAAATATTTCTTTTTTAAATTGGGGAATTCTCGTTTTATTTCCTCTATAGCTTTCTGCTGTTGTTCCTTTGCTGCTGTATCTGTTACTTCATTCGTTGCAGCTGAACTAGTGTCCTCTGCCTTTC
>PVKA01000045.1:271017-314759 GCA_004027165.1 Ctenomys sociabilis
TTAGCTTGTTATGAGATTCGGGTGCCAGTCTATTAAGTTTGAGATTTTCCAGGTATGCCTATCCTGGGTCTAGCTGTTGTGTTCAGTTCCTTTTTTGCTGCAGCTCCTTTGGTTCCGCTATGTTGGTTCCCGGGGTCAGCCCTCCTGTGTCAGGCAGGGCGTTCCCCAGGTGGGTGGGCCTGGGCTTTGGTGGGTTTTCGGGGCTCACAAAAGGATAGTGGATGATCTTATTCACTGAGTAGGCTGTACTGAGCCGGCCAGCTTGTGCTGGGTCCGGGTCTACAGGCCGTAACCCAAGAAGGCTGGGAAAGGTCCCTCTGGTGCAGTGGGCCTGGAGCCCTCACTCATAGGCCAGGCTGTGCTGGGTTTCGGTCCGTAGCGTGGGAGCGTGGATTGCTCAGAAATGTCCCTCCGGTGTGGCAGGCTAGGAGTTGTCACTCCATGCCGACCTGCACTGGGTCTGGGGCTGTGGGGTGGGACCAGTAATCACCTGGAAGTGTTTCTCTGGCACAGTGTGCCTGGAGCTGTCACCGGGCCACGGGAGGTGACGGGCAGCTTAATCCCTGGGAAATGTATCTCAGGCACGACGGGCCTGCGGTTCTACACTCACTGACCTTTGATGCCCAAAGAATCGGGGAAATTCCCACTCAATCAGTGGGCTTTAGGTCAAGGGATCCGGGGAGGTGTTGGTGAGTGGGTCCTGAGGTTTCAGGCCAGTCACTGGCTTGGAGGGGTTGGGGACAGGGATTCGCGTAGCGTGTGTGGGAAGAAGCCAAAGGCTCTCCCTCAGACTCACCACACTCTCACTGTTCTGGGAAGCCTGGTGAGTCCTGTAAATTCGCTCTCGCTGGGAGAGCTTGGCGCAGGATCCAGGAGGCCGCTGGAGTCAGCCACTGTCTCAGGCTGGTCTCTGGGGCTGGGCAGGTACGGGCGGGATGGAGCAGGATGGCGGAGGCAGCCGCGCTGTCTCTGGCCGGTGTCAGGGGCTGGGCGGGCGCGGGCGGGATGGAGCAGGATGGTGGAGTCGGCAGCGCTGTCTCTGGCCGGTCTCAAGGGCTGGGCGGGGGCGGGCGGGATGGAGCAGGATGGATATAACCCCTAGGAATTTAATAGAGCATGAGCTTATCACAGCCTCTGCTCTTAAGAATATGACACTAGTAAGTTAAAAAGAGACAAATATGTGATTTAATCTAAGTTATGATAATGATATAAGGTGGTGTTGGAGTTGGAGTTATTATTAACTTAGATTGGAAAATCACAAAAGCTCAGTAGTTTTGTTTACACCAGCCTTACCACAAATGCAGGAATAATATATTGTGGTATATTACAGTTCCAATTTCAGTAGTCAGGAGAAATTTCTTAGCTTTGTTTCAGTCCTGTTGGCCCACTATTTATGGGTCCATTGCTGACAGAAATATTGTGTAGCACATCATTGCACTTGAATTTCATTTTAAAAATATCTTATTTGGAGGTCTGGAGTAATAGGCAAAACTGCTCTCTCTCACTGGCCAGAAAGCCCAACATTTTTGGCTGGTCGTAGAATTCTGCCTAGCCTGTTACACCAAGAAAAGTTATCTTGCCTTTTCCCTACGTTCAATATTTGACTTGGAACTTAAGCAAAGTAGATCTTATAAATACTTGGGTATTTATTGAAGGTAGAGTTTGATATTCTGTTCTATTGTAATTTGCAACTATAGTGGAAAATTAAAGGTTTTCAGTGGTGAGGGAAATAAAGAGTTGCTATTCAATGGGTATAGAGGTTCTGTATGTACAATGTGAAAGCATTCTAGAGATATACTGTCCACACTATTTATAATTAATAATACTACTACCCTTAAAAATTGGTTTAGAGAATAAGTTTTATTTGGATTTCTGTTTTTGCCACATTAGAAAAGTTATAAAAGCTATAAAATTATTTTATACATCTATTTACATTATGACATTTTAAAGATTTAAAAAAAAAATTATCAGATCACTCAGTAGAATAAGCGTTTCCCTGGCAAGTGCAAGGGTCTGAGTTCAATTCCCAGTTCTGTAAAAAAAAAAAAAAAAAAAAAAGAGACAAAAATAAAAACCACATATCAACAAGTACAACTAGAGAAAATCATCAATGTAATTTGAATTATATAATATATATATATGTTACATTTTTAAATATTCACGCTATTCAATTAAAACCTTCATTGATCATCTTTGAGGATCTTTGAAAATGCTAAGATAATAGAATTAACATGTGTCTTTCTTATTCTCATAGGATAGTAACTTTATGACAGCTCTTGAGTTGGCAGTACGTTTTGGGAAGACTCTTATTATACAAGAGATGGATGGGGTAGAACCTGTACTTTACCCGTTGTTGAGAAGAGATCTAGTTGCTCAAGGTAAGTATTTCGGGTGCCAGACTGCCTAGCTTTTTAATTTAGCTTTTCTACTCAGCGTCTTTCTACTTTTTTATTGTATACGTTGCAACACATAATACTATATTTATTTTGAGGACTTGGTGTACGTAAAGGTTACATTTGTTAAAAGAGAAGGTCATATTTATGATCAGTTCTTTATCTCTTTTGAGTAAGTAGCTCTTCATGTGGGTGTGGCTTTGTGGCCTGAAGATGGGTAGGTTAGTGCGTCTCTATCAGGAGCATTTTCCTCTTGGGACATTTAGCATTGTCTAGAGAGATTTGAGCATCTGTTTGAGGAACACTGTCAAATGATGTGCTGTCTCCTGACTGAAAATAATTTTTCTAACAAATTGTCAGTGGCGCTGAGGTGAGACAGCCTAAGCTAGCTGAGTAGCTCTGACCGGTGGCTCTCTCTACCGGTTGTGCGAATTGGTCAGAGTGGCCTACTTTGCAGCCAGGCATGCTCCTTGGAGTGTGCCAGTTGTACAGATTACCCAATGCTATAGATTGCTGGAAATTATACTTATGTTCAGTAGATGGCTATAGCCTTGGATTGGCTTTGACAATCTGTGGGATTATTTATAGATCTCTTTAATTGGAGGTGCCAGAAAGATGTAGGAACCAAGTGTAAGACTGAGTGACAAGTGCTTAGCTTACCTCAAGAGCTGCCTCTTGCCCGAGCTGCCATTCAAGTCCTTTTTTGTGGACACAGTAAGAAGCTATCCCAGGTTTTCATATGGTGCTGCTGCTAGGCCAAGAGAATATCTGTATGTTGGTTCTTATTCAGTGCCTGAGAAGACAGACATTTGTCCTTCATGAGCTGTGGGGTAGCTCCTTGGGCAGTGTGTATTTATTTGGTCATTTGTGTGGCAGGGTTTAGATTTGTCTTCATTAAATATAATGTATCAAGAATTAGCTATACCTGAATGATACATAATGGGATTGGTTTTTGTCAGTAAAGATCATTGCAGAATATTACAATTTTTTAATAACTTCTTTGGAACAGTGTCTGTTAATGTCCTCTTCTCATTTTTTAAAAATGTGCTGTTTTTGTGCTATTTAGTTGTTAGGAATTTTTCATAAATTTTGCATACTAACTGTATTTGATAAATGGCTCGCAATTTTTCTGTCTATAGCTTACCTTTCATTTTGTTGATAATGGGTTTCTTTACAGTTAGATTTTTGACATTTCTTCAAGTACTACATTTTAAGTACCTTTTAACTAGGATTAAGAAATAGAAACTTAGAAATAGAGAATAGCATATAATTGTGAATTTCATTTTTTATCATTTTTAGTCAAGTATTTTAAAAACATGTAGTTTATAAAATACACCTGATATTAAAAGCTATTCTGAATATAATTAGACATTGCCAATTACCCAGGCCTATTAATGAATATTATTTATTCTTGCTTATATAAATGCTGATTTATAAGTGCATTCTGCCTAACACTATCTCCAGTAATGTAACTTTTGCTGTTACATTAACAGCAGATGGTTTGGATCATCTTAGCAAGCCTATGATGTTTAGAAGTAATTGAATCTTATCTTGTTGAACATTATGTAGCAAAATTAAAAAGATGCAGGCTAATTGTGTGTTTTTTTAAATAGGGCCACGTTATGTGGTACAAATAGGTGACAAAATTATTGACTACAATGAAGAATTCTGCCTTTTCTTATCAACAAGAAACCCAAATCCATTTATTCCACCAGACGCAGCTTCCATTGTTACTGAGGTTAATTTTACTACAACAAGAAGTGGATTACGGGGCCAGGTATATAAAGAAAGTCATAGCTTATTATATTTTATTTATATATAAAATAATATTTTATATGTTATTTTATTTTTTTTGGCTTTGTGTACCTGTTAGACATTTTGAGTAGAAAGATAGTTTGTTATATTGATGGCTAGTTGAGTTTGGGAGTTTGAAAATGTACTTGTGAATAAATAGCTTAGACTTATTTTATCATTGGTTTATTTTTTTATTAATTTTATTGAGAAACAAATCGCAATGAGACAGTTTCAAAACAGGTTATTAGGACAGTTTCAATAATTAATACATTACATATTGTTATCTTCTTAGTGGTTATTCATAGTACAAGATACAGACATGATATCCTGTCCAAACACTATTAGTACAAATTTTTCTTCTCATTGAATCAAGAGAAAGTAGCTGTATATCTATCCTAACTATTTGTATATACAGATACATAACATTGGCTTAAATATGGGTATTGGGTGCCAGCATCAAATTGTTGCTTATTCTAATACAACTGTAATTATCAAAAGATTGTTCATAAAGATCAAGAGGTGCTGCTTTATTTTTTAATTTGGAAAAGAAGTTTGTAGAAGTTATAGTTGATTGACTTGTTTGATAGTTGAAGGTCTTTGATTCCTGATATTTTTGGATTCCTGGTATTTTTTTTACCACTGGAATCTATGCATCTACATACAGCTCATTGTTGTTTAATATGGTTGCATGAATTTCAATGTGATTTTTTTCATGTCCAGACTTTTATGTATTCATCTACTTGTTTTTCTCTTCTTAAAAGATACGTCAGTTGACTTTTATTTCAGTATCACTTTCTTTAGCCAGTCTAACAATTGATATTTGTCTTTTTTGATGACATGTAAGTTTACTGCAATTTTTATTTTATTGTAATTTTAGAAATTATTCCTTCAAACTAATGTTTTCTTACTACACCATAGGACTAGGACTCACCAGTGCATTTATATAAACAGTATGTTTTAATTGACTTGATGATGATGATGGTTTTTGTAAATAAAACAGTGTAACAATCATTCAGAAGTTAGCAAAATGACTTCGAATAGTGCTCCAGTAACTTTGGAAAAGAGCTATATGCATCTTATTTTAATGAAAAGCAATATGGAAGATTTTGAATTACATATTTTATACTAGTATCATCTATTTTGATTTTCAAAGTTAACAATTTGAGCATTTTTGACAGTTTAACAGATTTTTTTCTTTGTTAGTTGATCCAAGGTTGCTCTGTGGTTCAGACCAGTCTTGAATTTCCTAGGTAGCCCCAGGGGCCTCAGATGCGTGCCTTGGGAAAGCCTCCCGAGTGCTGGGATTGCACATGTGTGCTGCCCTTCCCATTTCAGCTTATTTATTTTTATGAGATATAATTGTAAAGCTGTGTCATGTCTAATTAGAAAATATTAAGTGAGGTAACGGTAGCTTTATAGCTTTGAAAAGATCAAATTCATATGCCATACAGTTTATTGGTTCAAAGTATACAATTTAATATTTTCTTAGTGAAATAGCTGGTAACTATGTTTAACAATTTGAGAGACAAACTTTGCAAAGAGCTCTTTTGTTTGGCTCTCTCTCTACCAACATAAGACTATTTCGCTTTTCCTGCATCTTTTCCCATTTCTATTGTCTTTTGAATTGTAACCATTCTAGTTGAAGTGATACCTCATTTTAGTTTTGATGACTTTTTTTTTTGTTGTTGTATTTTAGGGAACGGTTTACAGAGTGTTCAGGGTCTTACTACCAGATCAGACTTATAGTGATCTGCCTGTTTACAGCCTCTCAAGAGCTGGGATTATAGGTGCGCTACCATGCCTAGTCTGAATCACTGTATCAGCTTGTCCTGGAGCGAGGCCGGCACAGCAGGCCCCAGGATTGAACCTCCTGCCCCTGTGCTTGTGCTTTAATCTGCTGAGCTATTTGGTTGGCCCTTGATGACATATTTTTACATAATATGTCTTTTTACTTTGAATGTAAATACTAATATTACATTAATATTAGTTCTATAGTTTAAAAATATTTAATCTAACTAAGATTAAATATCATATATTGGTATAATAAATAATATAATCTTATAGCTTCCCTATAAAACATTTGATTGGTAAGTTAGACCATTTCAGCTTATTTATTTTTATGAGATATAACTGTAAAGCTGTGTCATGTCTAATTAGAAAATATTAAGTGAGGTAACGGTGTTATAAGACATGTAGTGTTTGCTCAAATATAAGGTCTGTTCTAATGAATGTTTTATTTTAAACCCTACCTTACTTTATTTTTTTTTTTAAGCTTTTGGCTTTAACCATTCAGCATGAGAAACCTGATTTAGAGAAACAGAAAACAAAACTACTACAACAGGAAGAAGATAAGAAAATACAACTAGCCAAGCTTGAGGAATCTCTTTTAGAGGTAAAATTGATGCAGTGTATTTTTCATATTAGTTTTCTTTAATAACAATATAAATATAAATAACACTGTTTTTGAAAAATTCACAGTACTTTCAGAATATTTTTTCCAAAGCATATTAATATCCTAAAATAAAATTTAAACCAAAACAACTAGGTAACCATTTGAATACAAGGTCTTAGCCAGTTACATTTAAGACAGAAAATTGTAACTAATATTTTCTTTGCTATATATTATTTCATTTGATATATTATTTGATATGGGAAGGCAAAAAATGTTGGAAGTCTTCTAAAATAATGTAAGTTTCCATAAACATCATCTGATGAATGGCCATTGAAATTTCCTCTACTTGCTATTTTAACATGCTTATTTGTAGTTCTCTGTTCCTCTGTAAATCTTTGTTCCAGGCCCTCGCCACGTCTCAGGGCAATATTTTGGAGAATAAGGAATTGATTGAATCGCTGAATCAGACTAAAGCAAGCAGTGCGCTTATTCAAGACTCCCTTAAGGAATCCTACAAGCTCCAGGTTTCCCTTGATCAGGTAATTACTTCCTTTTTGTGTTTTTTATATGAGGTTTTCCTAAATGTTTTAGGCAGTATGACAGAAAATAGAGACTCAGGTCTCAGGGGAGAGATTATATGAAAAAGGAGGAAGAGAAGGGGGAGAGGAGGAGGATTCTATGCTGGCTTCAAGGGCTACTTAGAAGCACTAGGGCCTTTGGTGTGATTCTTATTGTAGGAAGGCTCTTAATATTTTGGGTGCATTGTGAATAGAGAGTGCTGGTCAGTACAACATGGTAAGTTTTCCTGATTTCTAGGCATGATATTATCTCAGGGAGAGTTACATTTTCTTTTTTTTTTCACGGAACCAGGGATTGTGCTTTCTAGACCCTTGTGCTTGCCAGGGAAGCAGTTCTTCTACTGAGCTATCTCCCTGTCCCCCCAGGAAAGGATAAGTATATATTTTTTTATTTTTTGCTGGTACTCAGGACCTTATGCTTGCCAGGCAAGTGCTTATTCTACTGAGCTATCTCCCCAGCCCTTACATTTTGTTTTAGAACTGAGATTGAAAATGAGTTTAGAGAGTCTCTTCACCATTTGTTCTAGTTGGCTTTCTCTCATTACAATAGATACCTAAGACAGAAAAAGTTAAAAAAAAAGAAGAAACGTTATTTTGACTCAAAATTTGGCTGTGTAGGTACGTGGTCAATGGGCCCATTTGTTTAGGGCTGGTGGCCAAGCAACACAACATTGCCTGAGTGTGTGTGAAGTTGTTTACTTCAGTGTGTGTGTGTTATGCATTAGAGAAACAGAGAGAGACCATGGTCCCACAGTCATCTTTCAGATGACTTGTGGCATGGCCTTTCACTAAGTCATCCTTCTTAACTTTCATAAAGATTTCACCACTTTCTAATAAGGTTGTAGGTTGGGGCCTAGACCTTTATTTAATACATGATCCTTTGGGGAACATTCCAGATCCAAACTATAATACCATTTTTGGAATATTTTTAAGGCAAGTTGAAAATACTAATAGGGTTGTAAGCCATCATTTGCGTTAAAAACATTTTTCTTTCCTGGTTATACTGGATCCCAATAGTATGATGATCTGAATTATTTTCTTGCCAGTAACCTTAAGTCTTTTTTACTTTATTCTTTTCATGTCTCCTTTAGCAAAATTTCAGCCTTCTGTCAGTATAATGTATCTCTTTCAGTATTCAGTGAGTAACCTTTGTTCAAAATTCAGACAACCAAAGAAATTAACGTTGCTATGAATTTCCTTTAACTTGATTTGATCGCTTGCTGATGCAGTATTTTTAAATTCATTTTCTTTCTCCTCAGTAACTTTTTCAACTTCCCCCCCCGAGGCTTTTCTAGACTTTGTTCAAATTTTATACTTAATCAGTTTCTAATTTCAGTTGGGGAAGAGGTCAGTTAAAGCAGAAATCAGAGAGAGTTTCTGGCCTGATTGCAACATGTTCACCCCATCTTTCCTACCAGTGCTAAACTTTGTGTATACATGGCTGTTATTTTCTGCCAAAAGTATTTTTTTAATTTTCTGTACATTTTCTTATTTATTAGCATTGATGAATTACTTACATAATTTTACCATATTTGTGATCCCATACTTTGATCATAATAACGTGGAGAACTCAGAATCCATTTTTGAGGCCATTTAGCCTATGATATTCCGATTCCTATCATTCTTTTCCCTCATTTAAAATGAAGGTCTGTACAATTACTAGTTCTTTGTTTTCCTTACTGTGAACACATCCCGTGCTTTGTCATCGTGGGTTGTGTATCTGTTAAAGACATCTTCCCTACTGTTAGTGAGAAGTGTTTTTACTGGTGCCGGGAATCTCCAGTTGGGAGTTTCCTCTGCACCAAGGATAGCTGGTAGCCCCTGTCCTCTTGAGTTACCAACTGAGCCTCCTGAGATGTATTGCTGATCGTCTGCTTTCTGACCCAGTGGGTACCACCATTTATTCCATAATAAATGCCGGAGAACCTCTGGCATATGTGCTGTGCTTTGCTTTGAAGCCAAAAGATGTTCATGTAGGACTGGTTTTTTCTAAAGTAAAACTTCAGTATTCAGGTTTGATTGCATTGTTGTCACTTGGCGATAAGTAGGTGGGTTTCGCGCCCACTGTAGGTGCTTGTCTCTGTGAGGTTCGCCCCACCGGCCTGCTCTGCCCTGCTCTTTGTTCCGCAGTGGGTTTGTACTGAGAGGTGGGGCCTCTGGATGTACATAGGTCATGAGTGTGGAGCCCCTAAGAGGGACTGGGGCATGAGGGAAGGCTAGCTAGAGGTGATCCTTTCCCTTCTACTGTGTAAGGGCGCAGCACGAATCAACTGTTTCTGCGAGCCAGCAAGCGGTCCCTCATGAGCCCTTCCTTAATCTTTTTGACTTTCTGGCCTCCAGAAGTGAGAAGAATGAATTTCAAGAACCAGCTTAGTGTATTTTTTTACAATGTCTAATACAGACTACAATATATATTGTCCTCTGACTCATAAAATGCTTAGTTTTTTTTTTTTTTCTTTTAGTTTTGTCAGTTTGTTACTGGATTTTCTCTGTGCGCACAAAATCCCGGGCTATGTGCAGCGGCCTGTAGGTGGCAGCGCAGCACCGTCCCTGCACTGATGTTTCCTTCTCCTCTGTGCACAGGAGCGGGACGCCTATCTCCCTTTGGCAGAGAGCGCCAGCAAGATGTACTTCATTATCTCTGACCTGTCCAAGATAAATAACATGTACCGCTTTAGTTTGGCTGCGTTTCTCCGGCTTTTCCAACGAGCTCTGCAAAGCAAACAGGTAAGCTATTGGTTACCCTGAAACTGAATTAGACCATGTTAGTATGTAACACCTTAAAACTATATATAAAAGAAATCAGTTCCTTCATTTTTGTCTTATGTTCTTAATAAGCTTTTCCAATGTGGTGTTCTTTGAGATGGAAACAATTCATGTTCCAAGAATGAATTAGTAATATGTGATCATTAAAAACCCCAGTGATGGGGCCAGGGAGATGGCTCACTGGAATAAGCACTTCCCTGGCAAGCACAAGGGCCTGAGTTCAATCCCTGGTTCTGCCAAAAAAAAAACAACACAGTGATTCATAAAGGTCAGAAGCAATGCCTGTAATCGCATTGCCTGGGATATAGCCTCATCATTTGAGGCAGAAGTGTGTGTCAGGTACTGTCCAGACAATGAGGCAGAGGGCTTACTGTGTTAGTGGACTGGGTCCCCATGCAAGGAAGCTTTTGCTAAAGGATAACAACTGTTTTTGCCAAAAGATTATATTGTGAGTGAAAAGCATATTAGGCCCATGTCAGTGCACACATACCTACGTAGCACCCTTGGGAGCTGGTAGGTCCTCCATACCCCACTGCCTCTGTCCTGTGGGTGTGGCTGCAGTGATCTGTACTGGCTTTCATGTAACTACCCAACTTGGCAGATTCAAGTGAGTTTCTTGTACTCAGGTGAGAAGTTTGGTGAGCACACAGCAAGGACTCTTTTGGAGTCAGCAGCCTCCCTGGGATGTGCAGATGGCATGGACGGGGCAGGGGCAGGCGCTGGAGCTGCTGGTTGAGTGCCAGGCTGGAAGGATTTGACCAGCAGGCTGTTGCCTGCAGCGCCCCTGCGGAGGGTCTGGCCTTTTGGAGCACTGAGCAGGCAGGCTTCCCATTTCACCTTCGGGGCATCAAGGGTGCATGCAGCGAGTGAGGTGAGGCAGTCAGCTGCTACAGCCCATCCTTGCCAGTGTCATGCCTGCTGTTGCACTGACTGGAGTGGCCACAGACCTTTGCAGTCACCAGGATCCGGAGGTGGGTTTTGCCACCTGATGGGAGGAATGTCAACAGATTTTGGAGTTATGTTTTAAAATTGCTGTAGACAAGTATGTTTTTTTTCCCTTATGTTTTACTTCTACATTTATTTTCTTAAATTTCTATACTTGGATAGTATCTGGAACAGAAATACATATTGTAATCCTTTGACAAATGTCTAGTATTATCTTCAGAAATATATTCTACTGGCATATCAAACTGGCCCAGTGACTTTTTCCATTTTTTTTAACAATTGATATTGATGCTTTTAGTAATTATTCTTTCAAGTGATTAAAAATATTTTATTGATTCTGCAAATCTTTGATAACTTATAAATATTATATATAAGATGAGTAAATATACTGTTATTTGATGTTTGCATTTTTCTTTGGTGAATTTTGTATGCTTTTTCTTTTGTCATTAATATTTAAAACTGTTATTAGTACACGTTTCAGTACATGTTTATGTTTCCTATTTGCAGTATGTGTATCCCTTTTCGTTCGTTCCTTCCCCTCTCCCCGCCCCCTCTGGGCCTTTCAGTTCCCTTCTCATTTAGAGCTGTTGTCTTACTTCCTGAAAGTGCAGTTCTAAGAAATTCTTTTACATTATGACTATAAACTTCTGTTATATGTTGCAAATATTGCTTACTTGCTGCCTTTTTACTTTATTTCAAGAATATTTTTGTTAAAATAATTTCATCAAAGTTCTTATTCTTGGTTTTGCATGTGGTAAATTCTAATATGATTTTTAAAACTTTTCTGGAAGTGAACACATTTTTTCCTTTAGTTATATTGGGAGGAAAAAAATTTCATATTCAAGTAGGGATGCTTAAATCCATTTTTCTGAGGAGAGGCTCTTCATTCTGTCAATGTTGATTGCATTCTTACTAGGTGCCACATACTGCTCTAGGTACCTGAAGGTATATGGCAGGCAACAGAGTTAAAAAAAGCTTTGTCTTTATGTACTGCTCAATGTCTTCCTCAGTCAATTATTTTATAAATCCATTATTTGATAGAAAATATACTTGGATTTTTCTTTTCACTAATTTCTCTTCTCCAATATATACCAATGATATACCAATGTATATCATTTGATATTGTTCCTATACTCTCATTTCAAATAAAATTATACCTAACACACAACTTGTTTTGTGGTGATTAGTGGAAATTTGTCTATTCACTCATGGTAGATAGATACTGCTTCAGTATGTAATTTTAATTTCCTTTGAACAAATACTAGAGTTTCAGATTGTAAAAAGATGAATAATTGGCCTTTTGGCCTTCGGCTTAAAATACATCAAAACATAAAATATTAAATTTAATCATACTACTTACAATATGAGTAATTTTTACATATATATGTAAGTCTGTAAGAGTTTGTAAAGTCCATAAGACTTCATGATACATGATTTATTTTTACAAAACCAGAATTTGGTAGTCTGAGAGTTACTTCATAATATGTGATCTTATTGATGGTTCACTGTATCATATAAAGCCAACAGTAATAATTTATGCTTATCTTTTGCATTAAAATTTTCTTACAAATTGCACAGAAAATATATTATGATAGTTTTAAATTTCTCTTTATTCTTTGGCCAAAAATTATACATGTTGTAAAATTCACTATGTTTACCCTGGTATGAGAACTAATAAGTGGAAGTTTGGTCAAATGTAGTGAGCGCAATACTGTGTCTTTTAGAAAATCTGCTACTAATATTTCTCTGAGTAACCTTAGATCTGTGATAGTTGATATGGCCTGTGAATAAGGTCCATCCTTGTGTGTGTACATGCTTGTTTGTGATTATGTGCTCATTTTAATTAATGAATATAAAAAGTAATATAATTTTGAATGTGTAGAATAAAAACTTGCTTCCCAGTGTTTTAAAACTCTGTTGGATCTTATGGACACTGTATTCCATTGTACAATACAGCACATTTCAGTGACTCTAAATCTCAATTTCACACGAGGAGGAACAATCACTGGGTGAACCACGAATGCCCAACTCTCCCCGTTAGAACTGCTACTAATGAAGTGAGAAGCCTAGATTTGGTGCATTTCAATACAAATTTGTAATGTTTTAGAGCAATTTCACAAATTCACTGCTAATCCTGGTTGCATGTTTTTTTACCCAGTAAAATTTGTTGGGGTCCTTGTTAGTTATGGCCCCGGTGAAACAGGCAAGGTGGTCTTGCTCTAGTAGTGCTGAACCTTGCAGAACATGTGTTCTTCCAGTGAGCCCTGACATGAGACCTACAGCTCACACCACACGAGAGCAGGGGCTGCCCCCCACACAGCCTATCCTTCCTCTGGTACTGTCCCAAGCATTTCTCATAATGGAAAGAAATGGCTATTCACAGTGTCTTTTCAAATTATGGCAAATGTGTACCATGATAGCACCAGCTTAGCTAAAAAACTCAACTTACAGATTTGTACTGCACCACTATCCTTATGCAACCTGAAGGGATGATTTAAGATGGCCTGAATTCTTAGATTGCACATAAGAAATGTAGGGTGACCCTGGCTGTAGTTTGGGTTTGGATTGGTAATTATAATACAAGTAATTTAAATAGCCTTAACCCAGATTGAAATAGATGGTGTTGTTAATACTGCATGCTGTAGGAATCAAGGTGATAAGCTGACATTCAACTTTTATTATATTGGAATCATTACATAATTTTCACTTATTAAAAGCTTTATACTTTTAATCAAAATGCAACAATGTTTTTACATTATTGTGAAAGTTTGATGCACTTATTTAGTTCCTTGGGTTTATTGAGCAAATATAGTTGTTCAACAATTAGCACTGGATCTGGAGAAATAATTGATAAGAATGATTAAGCTATGAAATTTCAAATATTTCACATTTCCTAATGCTTTTTTAATTGTAATCTGTAGGATGCTGAAGGTACCGAACAGAGAATCCAGTCCCTGGTCAGTTCACTAAAACACATGGTATATGAGTACATATGCCGTTGTTTATTTAAGGTAAGAAGCATTGTATTTTTCAAATATAAAGTACTATTTGAAGCCAGGCATGGTGGTGGTCGGAGGATCACTTATACTTAGAATTTAGAAATTACAGCTCTGGGTAGGCAACACAGAGAAACACTGTCTCAAAAGCAGCTTTGTTAACATATTACATAGTTTTTATAGTTGTATAACTACCTACTTGAAAGATGCTGCTGTGGGCATTTCTGATATTTTCTCAGAACACTGCTCATTGCTAATTGAATTGCCATATAGCATTGTATGGTAGAGTGGGGAGAAAGGGGCAAGTGAGGAGAAACCGCAGGTCAGCTGCCTCAGCTCGAGCTTTCAGTGGTCACCACCTACAGCAGGTTGTATGGCTCTAACCTGCCCAGGCCGTCTCCTCCTCGGCAATGCTGACATTTTGGGCTGTGGGAGGCTGCTCTGTGCCTGTAGAGTGTGGAGCAGATACCAAGCTTCCCCACATGTTGCATAGCACTCGCTCTCCCGTCCCCATTGGCGAGAGTCAATCAGATAAGTCTCTAGCCATAGTCTGTTCTCCTGTGGGTTGGGCAGCAGAGTAGCTTTCTGTTCTTTGCATCATGTGGTAGACTAATTACTGTTTTTGAGTTATGAGCAAAATTTATTATAGAAGTCTTCTATTGTGAAGGTCCCAAAGGTACATGTGGTGAACAGTCTTTGAGAAACTTCTGTATGTTTTAGAAAACCTAGATGCATAGGCTTTCTTAAAAAAATCAATCTTTGGGTAGAGGTTAGAATAAATTAAAAAAAAGTTTTTTTTTGAAAAAGTGGGTTGGCCAAATAGTGCAGATTAAAGTGCCTATAAATAGGCACAGGGGCTGGGGGTTTGATTCCTGGGCCTGCCATGCCAGCCCTGGCCCTGATCCCACCCCCGGGGCATGCTGAGACAGCGATTGAGACTGGGTATGGTGGTGTGCACTGTTAATCCCAGCTCTTGGGAGGCTGTAAACAGGTGGATCACTACGAGTCCAATCTAGTAGTGAATATGCTCTATATCCTTCCCTAAAATACAAAAAAAAAAAGAACATGAGAAACTTTGTAAAGGCAGTAGTTACTAAGTTTGCGTAATAGTTATTATAGTCCTTAGAAAATATTGAAAAATATGCAGTTGGCATATTTTTTAGAAAGAAATAGTAATTTTATGATTTTTTTTTAAGGATCTTTATTTGAGATAGCATAAACCCTTCAAAATATCTTCTGGTATTTTGACAAAAGTTGCTATTGAGAGTTTTAAGAATTTATAGTTGAGAGTTTCTGAGTTCCTTCAACAGGATGTGTAGATGGGTATTTTTTTTTACACGTCTTTCTTCCAAGCATCTCATGGCTACCTATAATTCATAAGATCATCTTTTAGGCCTCAATGTTAACTGTACAGCATGAGAAATTATAAGCAAATGAGCTCACATTTTGTCACTAAAATGTTAGGATCCTGCATAGAGAATCATCTTTATAGTGGCATAGTTTTGTCCATTGCAGATTTCATACTGTCCCTAATATTTGTATAATGTATTGTGTCATTAATACTTAAGATTTTTTTCTTTAAGCAAAACTATATTTTCTGAAGGAAGATTATAGAAAAACTAACCTTAAAGGTATTTTAGGGCTGGGATGTGGCTCGATGGCACAGCACCTGCCTGGCAAGCACAAGATCCCGAGTTTGATGCCTGGTATCAAAGAAATTATTTCACACTACTCCAAGTCTTAGTGATTTTTTAAAAGTAAACTATTAAGCTTTGATTTTTTTCTTTTAGTCCACTTTCCCTCTTTTAATTCATATACAGGAAAATATACAGTTTAAAAAATACTCTTTAGTTTATTCTGTAGCTTTTCTTTCATTGCAATAGGTCATAAAGGTTAGAGCATTCCATGAATTGAAATATGTTAATATAACTTTGTAAGTTTTGCTTACTTTTATCACATTGCCTTTTGAAACTTTTTTTTTCAACCATTAATACTCCTGTCTCCTAGGGCACTGAAGGGTGTTCTTCCTATGTACTTCCTTCCTGCCCAGTTGTGGCCCCCTCTGGACGTTGTTCTTTTTTTTTTTTTTTTTATTTGATACAGTCTTACTGTGCAGCTCAGATTTGTAGAGATCCGCCTGTGTCAGCTGGGATTACAGGTGTACACCACCATACCCAGTTTTGGGGCCAGCACCACATACCATACTGGAATGGAACCCAGGTCCTCGTGCTTGCTAGGCAGATACTGAGACTGCTGAGCTATCTTCCTGACCACTATTGTTGCTATTTTGAATTTTTACTCAGCTCTTGTTTACAAGCTTTTCTTACTGTTTTATAATTTCTCTTTATTGTCTTTCAAATTTCTACTTTTACTTTCTCTATTATCTTACCATCTTTTTCTTGAAGATAAACTTTTCTTTCTATAAAATCAGTTGATTTTATTATAACTATTCTTTATACTTTACTTTTTAATTGGATTTACTTATTTTTCTATTTCTATATTAAATGTATATGAGTAGTTTTAATTAAAAACATTTAAAATGTAGTTTCTATTTCATGATGTCTGTGTTTACTCAATCTTTCTTTTGGGGGGTAGGGGGGTTGGCTCAGCCTGCCCTGGGGATGGGGCTGGCATGGCATATGGAGCTGGGGATTGAGCAGCGGTCCCTGCGCTGGCCTAGCTTACCTAAGCAGTCCCTTCATATTACTGAGCTGTCCTGCAGATCATGGTGTTCATGTTCAGAACACATTTCAATACTACATTTTTCCAATGGTCAGTGGGAATTCAGTTATGATACAGTGTCCAAAAGGACTGAGAAAAAATGAAATCCTATAGAACATGTTTACCCTTGAGTTGTGATGCATTCTTCTTCCTATGCATAAATGATTGTATTTGCTAGTGCAATAATTAATGTTTCATGCAATTTATAACAGTAAGGTAGGGTATAAATAGATAAATCGATTTGGTAAAAAGAAAAAAATAAAATGTAGTTTCAATGCAACTAGAGACCATACTCATAAGTGAAATAAATGAGACCTGCATGTTTAAACATGAAACTGTCTTCCTAGTGTGAGAACCTGAAGAGGTAAGTAACATCTGAAAGATACAATAGGCACTGCAGGGGGGAAAGAAATTGGTCAGAGGGAGGAACAACTGGGATGAGGAGAGGGAGAAAAGAAAGAAAGAAGGAGGGAAAAATGTGTATGTGTGTGCTCAGGACAGCTTGGAGGATTGTTCTGTTCATTCCTGCTGGTGTGGTGAGAGCAGCAGTTGATGCTTACATTTTTTTCTCTCTTTTCTTTAATTTTCTTTACTTTTTTTTGAAACCAATTTTGTATATTTACATCTGATCATCTGAACAACTAATTTGAAGACAATAATGTATAATATAACAGTTTTAGATTCCTATTATTTTGTTTAGTGAAATTCTGTGTAGTTTCTAATGTTTTTTCTTTTTTATTATGTTCTCTTTAAAAAATAAAAAAATTCAGTTTCAATATATTTTTATTTTCTTGGGAATTATATATATATATATATATATATATATATATATATATATATATAATTTTTGAAATACTATATATATATATATATATATATATATATATATATATATATAGTATTTAGTACAGGGTCTACAGGGTCTCACTATGTAGATCGGGCTCGCAGTGACCCTCCTGTTTTCAGCCTCCCCAGTGCTGGGCTGACAGGCGTGCACCACCACACCCAGTCTCATTCGCTGTCTCAGGGTGCCCTGGGTGCTGAGCCAGCCCAGCACTCTAGGGATCAAGCCCCAGCCGTTGCACTCTGCGAAAGCAGGAGCTTCAGTGCACTGAGCTATCTGGCTGGCCCATTCTGGAGAATATATTAAGCTGTAAAGTTTTATTGTTCTCCATAATAAGGTGTTTAATGTCTTTTAATTTTCCTTCCTAAAGTTCTACACTAAAATAGGTTGTGACTTATGAAAATGTTATGGAGTTCCCTTTATTTTAATATGCCTCAAATCCTTTTTGAATGTAGATACATTATAAATCAAAATCATTTTTGAAAAATGTTTTTAAGTTTGAAGATAACATGGACTTCCTTTTCATTTCAGAGATTAATAGCTTTTCTTATTAGTATCTTTATTATCCCTAAACTATGTGTCTGTATTTCAGTTTATGTGTTCTATTTGCTTTTAATGGTATAGTATCATTGCTTCTGAGATTTAAATCCTGTGTATGTCATATATTTTATAATGTAATTAGGAGAAGTATAAAGATTTAGCACCCAAATGCTTAATGTACCAGTAGAATGCGCTGCTGATTACAGTATAAAAATACATTTAGGTTGGGCATGAAATAGTGTCCTCTTACTCTAGGACTGAGGCTGAGAGGCTCAATTCCTTAATATGTTTGTGTTCAACTGGAATTTTTCATGGCCTATATTGACCTGTGCTTGCTAGGCAGGTGCTTATTCTACTGAGCTATCTCCCCAGCCCCTGAAGATATATTTTTAATGATTATTTCTTGAATATATTCTATGTTGCTCACCTTACCTCCCTCTCCAAATGAATTTGTATGTTAACAGATAAAAATTCAGGTAGATTTTTTTTTTTAAATGTATTTGGTTGTTGCAGGGTCTCACTCTGCAGCTCTGACTCATGGCAATCCTCCTGCTCTTAGCTTCCCCTGTACTGGGATTACAGGCATGCGCCACTATGCCCAGACTCTGTGGCTGGCTCAGCCCACCCTGAGAGTGGGGCTGGCATGGCATATGGTGCCAGGGATAGAACCACAGTTGCTGGGCTTGCCTAAGCTTACATAAGCCGGTGCTTCAGTCTGCTGAGCTATATTCTTGGCACCTAGATTCTGTTTTAAAATATAAAATTTAATGTATATGTATTAGACAAAGAACTATTTTGAATGTGATATTTTGTCCTATAAAATGTGATTTCTTATCTTGACGAAATAGTTTTCCTGTTTACAGAAATTTTATAACCTATGGCCATTACGACTGATTTTATTAATTTTCTTCTGCTTAGATAACTTCAGAACATTTGGTACTATATTTTACTCTGAGTTTTCTGGAGGTCTGTTTGTTTATTTATTTTTGTATTTAGTACAGGGTCTCACTATGTAGATCAGACTCATAATGATCCTGCTGTGTTCAGTCTCCCAAGCTCTGGGATTACAAGTGCGCAGCACTACGGCCAGTTTCAGTTGCCATCTCAGTGTGCCCCAGAGGTGAGGCTGGGATTGAACCCTGGTCCCTGGGTCTGCCTAAGCAGGTGCTTTAATTTGCTGAGCTTTCTGGCCGGCCTTTGGAACTCTTATTTGAATGTACATAGAATTTCCCATTAAAAAGTATGACTTAGTTTCAAATCCAAATGTGAGTACTGAAGTTTCCTCTGATTATTTACTAGACTATGCATAATATAATAGTGTGGAAGGTGTCACTGATGTGTGCCACCTCATGGGTGCCAGTATATGTTTATATTTCTTTACTCAAACAGTGAATTGGGTACACGATCAGTTGAGATTTGGCTTACTGCATGGTCTCTTGCTTTTAAAAGAACCCGTGTATATTGAGATAAATTGGAATTAAACTAAAATGATTTGTGGATTCTTTGAACTATTTTCTTCATGTCAATTGAATTAATTTCTGCTGTAATCTTTATGATTTCTTCCCGTCTTTTGGCTCTGGGTTTGGTTTGCTCTCCCTTTTCTAGATGTCAGAGGAGCAACATTAGGGTGTTTATTTGTTCTCATTGTGTTTTCCTAATGTGTGTGTTCATAGCTATGATTTTCCCTCTGAGAACTGCTTTCATTGCATCCCATAAATTCTGGTAAGTTTTGGTTGAATTTTCATTGAATTGTAGATATTGTTGAATTTCTTGTTTAATTTCATCTGTGACCCATCGATTGCTGAGTAGGGTGTTGTTTAATTTCCATGTATTTGGTGGTTTTTTTCTGGTTTCTTTTGTCTTTTATTTCCAGTTTCATTGCACTGTGGTTGGATGATATGCATGGGATAATTTCTGTTTTCTTGCATATACTTAAGCATAATATGTATGGAGTAGTATGTGGTCTGTTTTTGAAAATGACCCATGTGGAGCTGAAAAAAATGTTTATTCAGCTGTGGTTGGTTGGAACACTCTGTATATGTCCACCAGGTCCATTTGTTCCAAGCTCTGGTTCAGTTCTGCCATTTGTTAGCTAATTTTTTGTGTGAGTGACCTATCTTTTTGAGGTAAGGGGGTGTTAAGGTCTCCTGTTAAGATTGTGGTCTTGGATATTAGATTTTTCATGTCCATTAAGATTTGTCTTACATAGTTGGGTGCTCCTGTGTTTGGTGCATAGATATTTATGAGTGTTACTTCTTGCTCTTGAATTTTTCCCCTGACCAATACATAGTGGCCTTCTTTGTGTCATTTGATCCTTCTTGGTTTGAAGTTGAGACTGTCTAAGAACAGAATTGCCACTCCTGTTTTTTTTGTGAGGTGCTGGGGCATGTATTATTATTTTCTATCCTTTGACTATAAGCCTATGAATGTCCTTTTGAGTTAAGTTTGTTTCTTGTATACAGCATATTGTTGGATTTTGTTTTCTAATCCAATGTGCCAGTCTATTTCTCTTAATTGGTGAATTGAGTCCATTTACATTGATGGTTATAATTGAAATGTGTTGACTTATGATTTTCATGATATTTACCTGCTGGTGTTTACTCCTTTGTATCCTGTGTTTAATTGTCTGTCTTGTTTAGTGTGTTCCTTCTGTTCTCATTCATGGAGTTCTGGTCATTGTGGTCTCTCTCTAGAGCATCTTTCAGTAGCCTGTGTAGGGATGGCTTTGTCATCATGAAATTCTGTAGTTGTTCTTTGTCGTGGAAGTATTTCATTTCTCCATGACACTTGAAAGTGAGTTTTGCAGGGTATAATAGTCCTAGCTGGAATTCGTTTTCATACAGGACTTGAAGAAGTCTGCTCCATGTTCTCCCTGTCTTTATGGTTTGTGTAGAGAAGTCGACAGTAATTTTGATGTGTTTTCCTTTGAATATGATCTGCTTCTTGTCTCTAGCAGCTTTCAGTATATTATTTTTGTGTTGGATTTCTGGGATCTTGACTATTATATGTCTCGATGTGTTTTTAGTTGGCATTCTGTGTGTTTTGGCTACCTGAATATTGGATTGTTTCCTCATATTTGGGAAGTTTTCTGCTATTAATTCTACCCATATTTTTATGTCATTTATATTGATTCCTTCATTCTCATTGATCCCAATTATTCTCACTTTTTTATCTTGGCATCATCTTGCATTTGGTGGATTATTTTTTACTGCATCCTCATTGTTTTTAAGAAATCCTTTCCCAAGATCTGAAACTTTGTCTTTGCTTTCACTCCAATGGTTTTGAAGACCCAGATTGAGATTTTAAGTTCTTATGTATCTCTTTGACTCTGTTTCACGTCATCTATTTCTTTTCTGTATTGCTCATTCCAGGAATCCATCATATTTCTGATCTCCTGTATTTTTTTTTTTAATCAATGTCTTCTTTAGAGTGGCTATTAATTCTTTTACTGCAGAGTTTTTTCCAAATTGGGTTTCCTCTATATATTTCTGGAATTGATTCTCTACTTCAGATGCTATAATTTCAAAGATTTCTTCTTTTATTTCAGAAATTATTTGTTTTGACTTCCTTTTTACCTTTCTGCTGTCTTTTCCTTGCTTGTGACACTGTTATATGTTTCAGCTGGAATAGTGCTCTCTGCACTTGTTCTGGGTGGGCATTGGGTTTCCCTCATATGTTTCTGGATTTGTTTCATTACTTCATATGCTATGTATTCAAAAATTTCTTTTTTTATTTCAGGAGTTAATTCTCATCTGAGTTCCTCTATACCTTTCTGCTGTTGTTTCTTTGCTTCTGACTCTGTTAATTCATTCATTTCAGCTGAGCTAGTGTCCTCTATACTTATTGGGGGGCTCAAGGCCTGAGATTGCATTTTGCTTTTTGTCTTTGTCATTTTGTATATCTCTAACCTCTGACCTTGGTGTAGAGCTTTGGTGCAGTTACAACCTTAGCACGTAATGATATTTGGGTGCCAGTCTATTAAGTTTGAGATTATTCAGTTATGCCTGGCCTGGATCTAGCTGTTATGTTCAGTTCATTTTTGCTGCAGCCCTTCTGGTACAACTGTGAGCCTGTGGTTCCCCTCTGTTGTGTCCATGGTCCAGGGAGCACCAGGGAATGCAGAAGCTCTCCCACACACTCATTGATCCGGGCTTACATGGATAGGGTTCCAAGAGAGCCACGAAAATTCTCACCCACTTGGCTGGCTTGGGGGTAGGGGCTCTGGGGAGTTGCAGGTCCACTCTGCAATGTCTCAGGTTGCTTGCTTGCTCAGAGGTCTTAGGGATGAAGCTCTGGATGGCGCAGCATGCTCAGGGAGAAGTCCAGGGCTCTCCCACACATTCACTGAACCAGGCTCATAGGGTGCCGGGAGAGTCACAAAAATTCTCACTTGCTCAGCGGGTTGGGGGCAGGGGCTCCAGGGAGTTGCAGGGCAGGCCAGTCTCTCATGTTTCTCATGCTGCTTTCTTATAAGTAGTAGCACATCCACGTATATATCCATTGGTTGTCATTAGTAAGACTTTAAAATAGAAATTAAAGAATCCAGCATAGTTTCTTATTTAATTTAGGAATGCTAGTAAGTATCTAGAAAGCAGAAAATATTGCAGCTATGATAATTGTAGCAAGTCATCTGTATGTTTATATCTACACAGTGACAATTTGAAGGTTGCTAATGTGTGAAGTCGATCTGATTAGTAATAACTGACTGATACCTCACGGTTGGATTTTGTCTGGCTCAGTATGTTAATTGAATTTT
Organism: Ctenomys sociabilis; assembly: GCA_004027165.1. NCBI lineage: Eukaryota > Metazoa > Chordata > Mammalia > Rodentia > Ctenomyidae > Ctenomys > Ctenomys sociabilis. The sequence goes on from PVKA01000045.1 coordinate 293,743, forward strand.
ATTTTTAGTGAGATACGTGAGGAGTTTAAGTAAACTTGCGTTTCAAAGTTGGCCCCCTCATGTAGCTCTCAAACCCATCATTAGTAAAACTGGGATGAGGAGAAGGACAAAGGAAGGAAGGGAAACAAGTATATTTAGGTACACATGCAGATGGGTAAATGTGTTGTCAATTTCTGCTGGTCTTTTGAAAGGAGCAGTTAATGGTTTTTTTAAAAATTTCTTTGTTATTGTTTTGTTTTCATTAAACAAATCTTACCCATTTTATGTCTGTTAATCAGAGCTACTAATTTAAAGATAGCATCATGTAGTACAGCAGCCATTTTTGAAATTCCTACTTCTTTGTTTAGTGAAACCTTGTATCATTTCTAATACTTTTTTCTATCATTATTTTGTATTTTTTAAAGATAAAAATAAAAAAAGTTTGCAAAAAATAGCAAAAACCCCACATCATTAATAATTCTCTGAAAATTTTATTGCCTTGTTCTATGTAGGTGGCCATTTTGAATGCTGATGAAAATATAAAGTTTGCGGACAACATACAGATTTTTATGAGCCAAGATTAGATTACGTGTTTCCAAATATGTATTAACACCTGCTATTCTTTTCAGGCTGACCAGCTGATGTTTGCTTTGCATTTTGTTCGAGGCATGCATCCTGAAATTTTTCAGGAAAATGTAAGTTGAATTTAAGGAACAATATATAGAATTATATAGAAATTTGATAATGGCTATATTTTTAGGTAAGTTCACATTTCGTTTAGGTTATAAATCACATATAAACTATTAATCTCTTACTAAGGTAGAAACCTGTACAAGATGCTGTTTCCTAGTTCTGTGTCACCCTTGGAGAGCTCCACATGTCAGAGTGAGGGTGAAGAGGGCCGATGCTCGCGTAGCTTCATAGGCTGCCCACGCGATCCAAGCCTCGGCCCGTTACTCAGTGTGCCCGAAGTCGTCCCTCTTCTTTTCCTCTTCTGTTCACTGAATGCAAACAGGGAAGCAGTGTGGGCACTCAGCTTCGTTGTTCATTGTCTGACTTGTCAAGAAGTGCGCTGGAAGCAAGTCAGTGGCGAGGTCCCTGGGACTTCGGATGCTGAACGCTTTGTCTAATTTATCATCCTGGTCTGTGATCTCACATTTGGTCTTCCACATGACTCTCTGAAACTTGTGAAGAGCCTCCCTTGAGCTACAATTATCTCTGCTCTGCTTATAATTAAAAAAAAATGTTTCTAAATATTTTTCCTCATTTTAGGCAATTATCATAGAGTAAGAGTGTGGCAGCCAGGAAGCAAATACCGTAAACTTTGCCCTGGTAACCTTTGCTGCTCCTTGGTCAGATTCTGACATCTTCTAAGTTCTTTTCTCTCAGGAAAGAAGACTGCTTGAAGTTTTGTCTGTGTTCTGTTTTTTTCAGGTCCTTTTTAAAATTAATTCTTTTTAAAAATTGATGTATTTAGTACAGGGTCTCACTATTCAGCTTGGGCTCATAAGTGATCTTCCTGTCTCAGCCTCCCCAGCACTTGGTAGCTGGCTCAGCTCAGCAGGGGCCAGGGCCACCATGGCATGGGGTGCTAGGGATAGCACCCTGGTCCCTGCCCTTGCTTAAGCAGGTGCTTAGTCCACTGATTTATTATGCTGGCCTTTCCAAATTCTTTAGATGTGGTTCACTTGTACAGTTTTCCCTGTATTTATTAACTTGACTCAATTGAATTGTGTTAACTTTCATGTCTTTCCCTACTCCTCTACAGTTCTTTTCACCCTTGTCAGTATGCTTCATGTAACATAAGACCTTATGTTTCTTATTTTTTGATCCTAGGACATAAATAAATTACCACTAGGGAAGAAACATTTTTCTCACAAATTTTGGTAGTCATCTTACCCATTTTAATTATATGTGGTTTCATAATTATCATACAAAGAATAGTTATAAAAGTAAAAAGCATATTACTTTGGTAATTTTTCTGTATTACTCTCAAATTTTATTTTTTTTGTTAGTGAATGACAACATGATTTTATCTATTATCATCTAACTTGGGGGAATTGTATAACTGGTTGGAAGACAACACTATACTGTGAAATTCATATTACATTGTTAAGTGAAATTCTGTATCACTTGTAATATTTTGTTTTAATTCTATTTTGTACTCTAAAAATTAAATTTCAAAAAGATTAATGGCAATCTTATCCCATTTTATAAAGGTAGTTAAGTTTAATTTTAACTAGCATACACAATGTTTAAATTTTTATAAGCCTTATTGCTTATCTATTAGAAATACCATATAAGAGAACAAATTAACAGATAGAAATGTTAATTGAGTTTGAAATTTAAATTTTAGGTGCTAAAACTCACATGCGTATGTAGTTACATGTAATTTTAAAATGTTAGTAGCATACAGTGCGTGTTTACAGTCCATGATCACCACAGTGATTGTGGTGACTCGGTGTGTGCTCATGCTTGATCCTTCCTCCTTCCCCTTCCCTTTTTCTTCATCTCTCACTCCCCTTCCTGTCTGAAATGGCCCCCCTCTCTACTTCCTGTCATGTGTCTTTCATTTACTCTTTAAATGATTCATACTTTGGAGTTTCTCAGAGTAACCATCTTATATTAAAGGTTTTGTGTCTGTTTATTTCACTTAACATTGTAGTCTGAGGGCACATTCATTTTCCTACAAAGGACTCTCTTATTTTAAAATTATTTCTAGTAGTTTTCATTGATAGTTTGCATTAGCTCTTTTTATTTATTTATTTATTTGCATTAGCTCTTGACATGCTTATATTGTTAAAGATGTGAAAGTCTTAGAGAGTTGTGTTATAAACCGTTGTATAAGATAATTTAAAATAACTTTGTTATTATGTTTATATTTTTTGTATTCTTCATGCTTTTATTTGATAGGAATGGGACACATTTACAGGCGTGATTGTTGGAGATATGCTACGGAAAGCTGTAAGTTAAAATAAAATGTTATTATTTTACTCAGAGAAAAGAGTCCTACTTTAGCTTCATGAAGTGTAATTAGTTTCAAATGAGTTTAAAATTATTATTTAAATTATACTTTAGTTAGGGACGTATGTCCTGCCTTCTCTTGCCCTCTTTAAAATGTTTTGCGATTTTAAAGAGCAACATTATTTTGAGAATAGTAATAAATAGCAGGAGACTTATTTTATTTTATTTTTTTTGGTGGAACTAGGGATTGAACTCAGGCTCTTGTGCTTGCCAGGGAAGTGCTTATTACACTGAGCCATCTCCCCAGCCTCTGGTGATTAATATAGTTAATTTTTCTCTGTATATGTATTTTGCTCCAAGAAAAATTTTTAATCTTTAGGAAAAAAAATCAATCATTGTGTAGTAAGTAGGATAAATTATGTATAATGTAAGTTTGAAAATTACTTTGTAAAGCTTCTGATAACTTTGAAATTCAACTTTTTAATACTTTTTATTTGAATAAGTAATGGATATTCTTTAATAATAGACTAAAAATATGACAGGGAACCTCAATCATATCTGAAATACAGAACATTATTGAGAATAATATAGTTTCATGACAATTTCTTGTGGCATTTAAATTTATCTGAAACTTTTGTAAAACGTATTTACAGTAAGAGTGAATTCATTTGTCTAAGTGGTCCTCTTAATACATTATTTTTTGTGCTAATTTGTAAAATGTGAAGAAATAGTTCACAGAATGAGTATTGTTTCAAAATAGTGTTTATAAAATAGCTGGTTGATTGCTATTTTTAAACTTTGTCTTACCATATATGCTCAGAAAATCACTGCTTTTATTGAAGGATTCTCAGCAGAGAATACGTGATCAAATTCCATCCTGGATAGACCAGGAAAGAAACTGGGCAGTAGCCACACTAAAGGTACTCTTTTTCTGACTGAGGGATATTTTAATGTTTTTATGTATTTTAGTTATTTCTGTTGGCATTCTTTATGTGCTTTTTATTCATATTCTTTATATTTTTGTGAATAGGTTAAAATCACTCAAGTCACACCAAAAATTATTATTATTGTTCTTTTCTTTTTTGTAGTACCAGGGATTGAACTCGAGATCTTGCGCTTGCCAGGCACACACTTAACTCCACTGAGCTATCTCCTCAGCCCCTAGTTCATTAATCGATATTTCATTTAAATCTTTCATTCACAAAATAGAATGTGTTTAATATATAGTTCTTCCAAATGTAGAATCCCCTTCTTCATGCCCCCACCTCTCAACCATTGTGCATGTTGTTTTTCTCACTTAGGTTAGAGTAGTATTTTTATGGGAAATGAAAGGCAAATATACTTCTCTTCAATTCCCTTTGTTTATCCATTCTTTTCTCCCCTTATTTCTTCTGCTTTTTTTCACATTTTATATCAGTCAATGATAATTAAGTTTAGTTAGCAATCAATGATGTCTTAGTATATTCAATCCATTATATAAAATTTATACATTTCCAGTAATGTTAGGAGGTAGATACTCTTGTCTTTATTTAAACTAAGGATTCCTGCCATGCTGGCCCCGACCCTGGGGTGCACTAAGATGGCAATTGAGACTGGGTGTGGTGGTGTGCACCTATAATTCCAGCTCTTGAGAGACTGTAAATAGGTGGATCACTATGAGTCTGATATAGTTGTGAGTCCTTGAACACCCTGTAGATCCTTCCCTAAAATACAAATAAATAAATAAACAAACAAACAAACCAAAGATCATTTGTTTATAGTCACTAAGGAAGTGGAGGCAGTGTTGAAAGTTGGGAACCTTGAAGTGTAATCTGGAATCTTTTACTACTACTTGTTATATATTGTTTATTTAAAAAATTATTGAATGAGTTAAATGGTTTCTACTTTATATCAATTGTTTTTTTCTTCATTAGTCATTTATTTGATGCTTACTGCAAGTTACCATAATAGTAGGGATGAGGAATCTGTGCTTGACCAAACTTTAGTCAGTCTCCTGGACCACATCCATGTATATGCATGTGTATACCCATGCATGTGCATGTGTAACCCATGTATATGTATGTGTACATCCATGGATGTGTATATCCGTGTGTGCATGTGTATAGCTGTGTATGCACATGTGTATATCCCTAAGCATGCAACCATGCATGTGTATATTCATGCATGTGTATGCATGTGCATCCATGTATATGCATGTGTACATCCTTGTATGTGTATACATCTGTGTGTGTGTGTGCATCTACATATGTGTATACCCACAGATATATGTGTGCATCATACATGTGTGTGTTTCTGTGTATATATGTACACCAATGTTTGTGTACACCCATCCATATGCATGTATATATCCATCCACGTGCACGTGTACATCCATGTATGTGCATGTGCATATCCATGTATGTATATGTGTACATCCTTACATATGCATGTGAACACCTGTATATGTGCATCTGTGTATGTGTACATCCTCATATACATGTGTACATCTCTGTGTGTATGTTCATACATGCATATGTGCATGTCTATGCATGTGTAATTCATGTATGTGTACACCCATGTATTTGTGTGCATCCATGTATAAGTGTATACTCACATATATGCATGCATACATCTGTGTGTATATGTACATATCCACAAATACATGTGTATATCCATGTACACACCTCCATGTATACATATGTCTATGCATGTTCATGTGTAATGTATATTTATGGGCACATCCATGTGTGCTCACCATACATGAGCATGTGTATATCCATGTATGTACCCACCCATGTATATGCATGTGTATATCCATGTGTGTGAATGTGTGCATCCTTGTACATGCGTGTGTGTACATCAATGTATGTGTACCTACGTTTAGCAGGAACTTTGCTGGTTGGCTTAAGCAGAGTTTTCCCATCTTCCCTGCCTGGTCAACCGTGATTTCGCATTGACCTCTGTACTTTCCGCCATCCTCCAGGTGGTGATTCTGCTCACTTTGATATGCTTTGAGAGTATGGTTTAGTAGGCTGTCCAGAGGCTTCATTCCCCGCTTTCCTAAGGGCTGCTCCCTACTGGCTTTTGGGTTCTACATTACCATTCGTCCACACTGTATTGAACTTTGTTCTGTTCTGGTAGCCCTTTTTCCCTATTGCAGTTGGCTCAAAATCTGTTCTCATTGCTTTAAGTAATGTTCAGCGCTGTTTTTCCTCCAACACCAGTGGAATGACAGCTATATGTGTCCTATACTGAGAGACTTTGCCAAGAGCAAACTTACGCCCTGGAGAGCATGTCACGGACTTAGCTACTGACGTGGTGGGCGTTATGTAGGAGCCATGACACAGTTTGGCAGTTTGGTTGTGGCAGTCTCTAAAATATATCATTGATTTTAATGACAGAATTTCTTTTTTCCAGAAGCTTGAAATAGCTAAGTGCAAATGTTTTTACATAGAAAAAAGATTTCTTAACTTATGAGTATTGAGTTATACTACTTCAGAAAGCTTTTTGTTAAATCTTGGTTTTAACATGAAATACTGTACTGTTTTTGATCTAGGAAGCATTAGATATACCAAGAGAAAGTTTAAAAAAGTAATAATTGGCCTTCATTTGCTTTTTTATTTTTTTTTTCAAAACGCATGTATATCTACTTTCCTGTAGCTCATCATATGTTGTTGTTTTGTGTTTAGCTTGTCCTCCCCAGTCTGTACCAGACCCTTTGCTTTGAAGATGCAGCCCTGTGGCGCTCTTACTACAGTAGTTCAGTGTGTGAGCAAGAATTTCCAGCCATTCTTGCGAAGAAAGTTTCCTTATTTCAGCAGGTAAAATTTAGCATCCAAATGTAAACAGTTATTTAATGTGTATCATTCAGAAGTCATTTAAAGAAAGCAGAGGTTTTAGATTATTATCCAACCTTTATATTACCCCCTGTGAGAAGAAGCACTCTCTGCTCTTACTGTCCTACCAGAACAAATGCTGGTAGGCTGGTCTCCAGCTGCTGTTTTCCTAATTTTCTATTTGTGATCTAAAGAGATCTTGCAGATACATTATAGATATGTCTTAGGAAGAAAGATACAAATTACAGGGTTTCTTCACTCATTTTCCAGAGGCTTATCTAAGGAAAAGACTTGGGTGAGGAAAGAATGCACATAGACTGAAGAAATCTCCTGGTCGGTTCTACTCTATAGTTTGGCTACATGAAGCGTTGAGTGGGAGTGCTGTCTGGGAATTGGGGCTCTAGTCCATGATCCTTCTGTTGATCTCTTTCTTAGGATATTAATTGTGGGACATGTTTTCTTAGACTTTGTGTACTGTGCAGTGAATTTTTTTCCAACAAATGTGCTTATAAAAGAAAGAATGAAACATCAAGGGATGAAAATTTACACATCTAAGATTATCATAAATATGCACAATTCAGCACAAAGTTAGTGATATGAAGTTTTTGGGTGAGATTTTTGGGCTTCCATTTGTTGCCATTAGAAATTCTTAGCCTATATTCTTCTATTTTTGCCTGCCATTTGCTCATTTATTTAGATCTCAAAGGCAATGCTGACCCTCTGTTTACTTTAGATGGTAGGCTTAAGTGAATTTCAGCAAAACTTTGTATAGAAAAGAGATGCCTTGCTATAAGCCCATTGTGACAACTTAGAACATAATAAGTACTTATTTTGTAACAATCCTATGTATTCATGTATTTTAATAAACATTTGTTTAATTAGTTAATAGTAATTATTACTTAGTTAAGGGCATTGTCAGATGTTTATTTAAAAATATTCTGCATTTTATTTTAAGGTTCTTGTAGTCCAGGCTCTCAGACCGGACCGACTGCAAAGTGCCATGGCTCTGTTTGTATGTAAAACCTTAGGTAAGTGCAGTAGTTTCAGGAGCATCGATCCTAGATTCCCATGGTTTGCTCATTGTCTTTTGTTACCTCGCTTGCAGCTGCATTACTCGGAGCTGTTTCTTTGTCATCTCTTCCTCTTTCTGTCTTTTTTCCATGACTATATTCTTGTAGGAATGCCAGTCACATTGTATTAGGAACCTGCTTTACTCAAATGTAGTTAACTAATGATACCTACAATTATCTTATTTCCAAATGAGGTCTCATTCTGAACCTCTGAGATTAGAACTTTTACATACCTTCTTTAGAGGACACACACGCAGATTCAGTATTTTATAAGATATCTATATTTGGCCCTCCCTACTGAAATATGCCCTACCTCTCCCTTATTTACAGTGGTGCCTCTGCTCACAAACTTGATTTGGTCCACAGTTCTGATCACAGAATTCATTCAATGATTCTGGTTGCATCCAAACTACAAGCATGATTGATGAACTAGGACTACTGTTTTTTGAGTTGGCTTTCGCACTGGGTCAGTTGATTTGTGATGGGAATATAAACATGGCCCTGTAGATACTCCATGCTTTCCATTCCTTATGTGTGAAGAGGAAGTGTCCCATGAATTGGTTTCTGGTAGAATGTTTATCCATCAGTGTTATGGTTTAGGTTCTGAAATGCACTTCCAAAGCCTGATGTGCTTGAGAAACGTGGAAGGCAGTTGGACTGTTGGGGTGCTATAGCTAACTTGCTACTGATGAAAGCGCCCTGGGTTTGTTGGTCATTGGAGAAATGATCTGGAAAGCTGCACCCCCTTCCTGCCTCCTCTCTTCCTGCTCTGCTTTCTGCGGCCAGCATGTAAGCAGCTCTTTGTCTCCACAGGCCCTTCTTCCATACCATTTTATTTTGAACCTGTCAGGCATGGACTCACATTTCTGAAGTTGTGAACCACAGTAACCCTCTCTTCAAACTGGCTGTCAGGTGTTTGGTCCCAGCTGAGAAGATGAGTAAGACAACCATGTCTGGCAGAATATCTGTCCACCGTGCTCTTGGTTGGAAGTGAAAGATACCCATGCCAAACTCACATGAAAAGAGGGAATGTATTGGTTTAAATAAGCAATACTCAGGAAGACCTAGAGCTGCCCTCTTGCCAACTCATCCCATGGTTGTCTACAATGTTAGATTGTTGTCTTTCTCTAATAATTGGAGTTTGTCTCTTTTTCACCCCCACTACAAATTTCTGTTGCCTTTCCCTGTTTTCTCTGCATCTACATTGATTTCTAACTCCTTGTTTTAATTCCTAATTATAGCTTCCTGTAAGTCTCAGGTTTTCCTTCACATTCTGTAGATAAGGCTGCCAGGACCTCCTGAGCCACATGTCATACCTCATGATGAATAGAAAAAAGAAATGTTCTTTCCAGTGTCACCATCAAAAATCCTGGGAAGAAGACTGCTTTGTTCATGTGGAGCATGTGTCTGTGCTGCTGTTCATGCCACCAGAAATGCATATATTTGGGGCTTGTTTAAAACAGAGAGGGCAGGAGCTGCAGGCCAGGAGTGAGATGCTGGAGGAGGGCTCAGGAGGAGTCGGGCTGCTGGGCTTCTTCTAATCAACTTCATATCGAGAATTGTTTGATAATTGAACCTGTAATTTGTAAAGCATGTTTTTAGGATCTTAACTTTTTAGAGAGTTACAATATATTATATTTGAATTTATAGAATGAAGTAATTGAAATGTGTCTATTTTAAGAAATCCTTTTGATTGTATTTTATCTTACAACTGAAATATTTGGTATTATCCCAAATTTGGATGCATTTGATTAATAACAGTCTCCTAGGAATAGAATAACATGAATACCAGCTCTTGCTGTATTTGCCACTGACACTAGTTGAAATGTGAAAACCCAATTATGAATTTTCCAGTTAAATTAGTTGAAGTGGACTTTTATTAGCACTTTTAAGAAAATATAAGCAGGGCCTAGGGTGATAGCTCAGTGGTCTAAGCTGCCTTCCTGGCAAGCACAAGGTCCCAGGTTCGATCTCTGGCACCCATGACAAGCTGGTCCTGTCACTGAGCATACCAAACTGGTTATCAAAACCGGTCGACTGTAATCCCAGCACTGGGGAGGCTGAAAACAGGAGGGTTACTATGAGTTTGAACTGTTTAGAGACCCCATATCAACAAGAAAAGAGGAAATAGAAGCAATAGGAAGATGCTTCCCTTCCATCAGCCAGTTTACCAAGTCCCTGCACTGGCGCTTCCATGCATTCTGCTTCCTCTGTTGCTGTGAATGCATGTTCTTGTCCCAAAGGACAACTGATGAATCCATTTCTGCTGCTGTCCCTGTCTCTTGAATCATGAATTTCACCTTTGTCGAATGAGGTGTATTTGCACATCGCACAAATACATGTGAGTCTCCCCTCTTAAGAAGTCCTTTCCCAGGTACAATCATGGCTTTTATTTTATAGAATGAATATCAAAGTTGGTAGTGTAGCTGAGGATTAGAGTAGCCTGTGTCCTGCACCTTAGTCTTTATTCAGCTCACTCTACTGGACCCTGGACTTCCACAGGATAGTATATTCTTTGTCTTGTGTGATAAAATTGAATACAAGTAAAATATAGAGGAAAATAAAAGATAATAGGAAACGGGAGGATAAGCCCTTCGTAGGAGGGAGAAAAACCAAGAGATGGAAAGAGGAAGAAGGGGGCAAGAAGAGCATTAAGAGTGTCACTTGTGGGCAGAAGTGCCCCATGCTGAGTGCGGTCATTCTGTACTTACAGAAAAGGTGCTCTTGCTAAGGACCAGGGTCTTCTCACTACTGTGCCCTGTTGTGCTTTCATGTTGGTCCTTCAGTGAAGTTCCCTTTTTTCCTTCTATAATACCTTGTCTGATCTTGATCATTAGATTTCACTTGACAACACCCCTGAACTATTCCTTTTCTCTTTCCTTTTCTAATTCCGTATTTTCCTCTCAGCAGTCTTCTTTTTAAAAAATTATTATCAATTCTCCCTCTAGGTGATCTTACCCGGCCCCCAACTTTAAAGAACATCTTTAAATACTATCTCGCTAGGCATGGTGCTGCATACCTGTAATCCTAGCACTGGGAGGCTGAGGCAGGAGGACCACACTAGTTCAAGGCCTGTCTGGGCTACAAAGTGAGTTTAAGACCAGCATGAAATGCATATTGAAACCCTGTCTCGTAAAGATAAATAAGTAAATAAGCAACTCATCTCCTCATTTCCATCCCCAGAACTCTAGGTTAGCTATCCACCTACTTATCTGACGATTTCCTGTGAATGTCTAATAGGCATTGCCAAGCACTGTGGCACCTACAGAGTCTGAGGCCAGCTCTGACACCTCCGCTTGGTTTGCTTCCTTCACTTGCTGCTGCTAACCCGAGTAAGCTGTCCTCATCTGCCACCTCAACTACTTACTCTTCATTCTCTTCTTACACCCGCACTGTTGTCCACCACATTGTTCCCTCTCATGAGCAAGAGTGTCACTCAGGCTTCTGGCCTTACTCACTTCCATTTTTCTTTTGAAGGCTGAGAGGTTGGTGTTCCCCTCTGCCCAGATCCTCCCTCAGCCCGTGGCTGGCTCAGCACCCCCCCCACACACACACTTTGTGCAGGCTATTTTCTCTTCTGTTTCCATTTCACCAAACATTGTCATACTCTCTTGATCCAGTCATAGCATGATACTTTGGTTTTCATTCTTCCAGGGATGCGAGTGTGTTTCTCCTTGTTTTTAATCCCTTTTTTCCAGAAGGATATGTAATGTTTTTGAAACTTAAACCAAATCTTTTTTGTATAAAATCTTCGAAGTCCTTTCAAAGCACTAAGAATAAAATCCAGACCCCTTATTCAGGATGATAATCTGCATGCAGCCTGGCCTTCTGCCAGACCACTGACCTCTCCTACCTGCCCTCTTCTCCAGTAAGTGCTCCAGCCTCGGACCTGTGTGCCGTTTGCTTTGCGTGTCCCCTCTCGTTTTTATGGATGGCTCCTCTGGATCCCTTAGCTGCTAGTGTAGAATGTTACATTTTCAGATAAATCTCAGGGGCCATCTAATCTGGTCTGACACATCAACCTGTTGTCAGTTCTCTGCGTCACATGTATCACTCTGTGGTACATTTCCAATATAGCTCTGTAGGAACTTGGATGCAAACTGAAGTAAAATGAGACAGTTTTCAGAGTGGTTCTTTGGAGTTGCTCCTTCTCCCATCTGCTCACTCTGCACGGTGTGCTTTGGGCTGCCTTGCACAGCCCTTTCTTACGACTGAGTAGCTTGCCTCTCTGCTGTGCTTTCCAACACTTGTTAATGGCAGTATCACATTCCTGGGTCGTGTGGCATTGAAAGTCAGAAAAGCTTAGAATATTCAAATATATAAGTGCTTTGAATGTTTAATGTACTTCTAAAATGATACTGTCTTTAAATAAAAAAGTTCTATGTACTTTTGTATGGGGAAGATGGCTTTGCATTTATTTGGTCAAATAGTTTGTTAACAAAATTTTTTAAAGTAAAACTGGAGATTTTATAGTATGCCTAAGTTTCATAAGCTCAAGTTCCTGCAGAGAAAGTACTTAGCTCTTTTAAATTTTTGAATTTTAGAGATCTGATTTTAGGTTTAATTTATTATTCATAGGGAGAAGTTCTTAAGTTTCAGTATTCATTTTTATAAGCTACAGACTTTAAATTAATATTTCAGTAGAATGAATTTGTGGGCCCTGGAGATAGCTCAGTAGAATAAGCACTTCCTTGGCAAGCACAAGGACCTGAGTTCAATCCCTGGTTCCACAAAAAAAAAAAAAAAAAAGAAGTATTTGTGAGAACAGTTTTAATTTGAAGATTTAAGTTAATAGAACAATCCCCAGAACTTTTAGGGCTGTTTGGTATAATCCTGCAAAGAAAGATAATAGTGCTGGTATGGTCTCCTGTATTTCTGTACTGTTTTTTAAAGATAATGGCACCAGATGCAAGTTTTCTGACTTCTGTAATTCTGATTTAAATTTGTTGCTCTGGAACTGTTTGAGAAGGGTGCTATGCAATGTGGATGGAAGAACTAGAAATCCACAGACTCATGCCATGTGTGGGGCTGCATAGTAAGAGAAACTACCACCTTTGCTGGTTTTCCATCAAAGTTTTTCTAAGCCGTGCAATTTTCCTAGTTTTATAGCCCACTCCTGTCTGTCTGTGTTCTTATCCCATTTCATGCATGTTGCTTCCATTGCTGAACCTAGATGTGAAGTGTACCTCTAGGGGGAAGAAATGGCACAGCAAATACACATTGCTTGGCTACTGGTGCTATAAATTTATCAGCTTAAAAGTAGTGGCCATTTGTTACCATGGTCTGCTGACACCACTTGTTAGTCAAATCTGTGTTGGTCATTGTAGCGCTTACAAGGGAGACTGGGAAAAGTCCACTTCCTATGCTCTGGTTTAGCTTCCGGGGTTGTAGGACTGAGGTTCCTACTTCCTGTCCATTGTTTGGTCCTGTCCCTGGCTTTCGAGGCAGCCCGCGTTCTTTGGTATGGAGCCAGGAGTAAGAACTTGGTTCCTTTTTGTGCTTTCCATGTTTCTGGCTTTCCTGTCTGTCTAAGCACGCCGCTCCTCTCTCCTGGTGCATCTTTGAGCCTAAGTAGTGAAACTTCTCTGCAACTTCTCTGTAAGGGCAGATGACTAGGTTTAGCAAGCAAGGCAGTGTCCTCCCACAGGAGTACCTTGTTTCATGTTTGAGTAATTGAAGCTTCAGAATGTTACAAGAGATGTCTTTAAAATTCTGTCTACCACAAAATGACTTTGGCATGTTTTCTGGTTGTTGTTTCTCCTTTTCATTGATGTTTGTGGTTCCTTTTGACATTTTCTTTTTCTAAGAAAGGGAAAATAATTTGTATACCTGATATAGCTCTCTGTAAGGGAGGATATAATGAAGAGAAAAACAAATCTGTTACACTTACTACCTTACTACCTGATTAATATTAATTGGGCAACCTTCTTTACTGAGGTAGCTGAAAAATGCTGGAGTAATACTTTTTAGTTTGTAAATTGCAAAGTATTTCTTTTTTATGATCACAGTATTTTATGTAGGTAAAATAAATTACAATAAAGTGGTTATTCCCTTGACCTTTCTTTTTTAGCTCTTTTCGTCAAAAGAAATATATGTAAAGGATCATGTTCCAAACATGATTCCCATGATATACATGTACATAATTTCACAGTAAAATTAAAGTTTTTCACTAACAACTTCATTAAATAATTTAATAAGTAATAAATAATAATTGAGCAGTGACTGGCCCTGATAGTGCTTATGGCATCAGTCAGAACTTCTTGGTGTAGTTTAGGTGCACATACTCGGTTTGCCTACCTACAGGGACAGTTTATTGGAATCTCCTGGACACTTGACTAGTGTGGGAGGCCAAGTAACACTCATGGCATTGCATTATGTTAAGTGGAGGATTGGAGTTCCAGCTCAGACATCTGACTTAGCAAGACCTTGGCTCAGAAGATAGCAAGGTCTGGGACATAGTTCTGTGCCGAGAATGAAAAAAAATCTCTAGTTTAAAATATTGCCTTTCTTTAAAATATTACACAGAATGAATTAACAAACATAAAAGTTAGCTTTTATGTAAAATTAGAAATTCTAATTGAACTAAATTAGCCTCTGAATATTAGCCTCTGAACAGTTCAAAATGATATCTGCCTTACACAGTTTTCAGTCTATTCATTAGATTAAGGAATGACATGGTAATGTACATTTTCTCTTTTTTGTATTGGTGTATATTTTCCAAGAAAATATGTGTCACTAATTATTTAATATGAAAGTACCATTATGTTTTGACATTTTAATCATGCAAGAGATACTAATACAGCAATCAGAAGAGAGGAATAAAAAGAACATGAGACACCTATTGGTCTACCGGTCGGCATTCATAGTAGCAGCATTTCTAAGTGTGTCTTCCTACTCCCCTTGTGCCTCTAGGTGTGTGTACACTGAGGTGTGGTCTGTCCTAGGGAATAACCCTGGAAGTACATTACCCTTGACTTCAGCATCTTTATGACTCTAATTCCTCTTTTGGCTTTTGAGAATTACACCTGTGTTAGAAGCTTGAAGTCTTTCCCAGGCTTTAGCTGCTACCACCACCTGCGGTGGACACACCCTATCTGTTCTGGGCCATTTCATGAGTTATTTTGTAAATAATTTGAGTTGCTGAGTCAAGGACATGCACATTTTTAAGGATTTGAAACACTATTAAGTAAGATAATATATTTAATTAGCTTAGTACATTTATTGAGTTTAAGAATGAATAACTGCATGAATGAATAAAAATATTTTTTTCTGTACTGCAATCAGTACAGAACATTTTGTTTTTATTCTCAAAACTTTGACTGTTAGCAGCTTAAGCTTAGTTAAAGAATAACATTTGTGGGCTGGAGATGCAGTTCCGTGGTAGAGCAAGTGTATAGCACGTGGGAGACCCTGGTTTAATCTCTAGTACTAAAAAAATATAAATCAAAAAATTCATAAAGCATGCCTCTAAAAGCAGCATATAAATTTCAATTTTCCTTTGAGGGTAGGTTGTACTTGGTAAAAAGGCTGTTTCTGCCTTTTGTGCCCTTATATTTTGCTGCTCTAGAGACTAGAGGCTGGTGTTCGAGATGTGAAATGGTTTTTAGACGTAGAGATAGCTTTTTTCACCCATTTGATGGCATTGAATGTGGTGTTTGCTACCAAAATCTAAGCTTCTTTCTTCTTCCCTCCATCTCTTGCTCCTCTTCCCTTTACAAAAGATCTGGCTCCCAGGTCTACTCATCTCTACTCATATTCAGAGCAGCACAGTTGGGCTGCTGCAGCAGGTGGCCCTGAGTCAGCTGTGGGGAGCCGGGCTGCGCCCTGAGGCCACAGCACTGGGAGCTTAGATGCTGCATGGTCCTCGTACCTGAGAGCCCCAAATTGTAAACAAGAGAGCAGGGCTGGAGTACTCATTGTCCCCTGGGAGAATATGTGGGAGCCCTTCTGCCTGTGCAGTCATCCTGTGGGACCTCATAATCCTCTATTTATTTTAAATTTTGTGTAGTATTCCTTTGAGCTCAACTCGTACCAGTACAGTAGAATGTGCAACAGAAATTCCAACAAGTTTTGAATTGAAACAGACCTTTTTCATAAATATATTAATTATGGAAACACTCAAGTTTTAGCAGAAGAGATTTAAGTGTAATGGGAAAGTTGCTGTTCCGTGTTGTAATGACACCATGCGGCAGCTGCTGAGGGTTGCGAGAAGACAGGTGCGTGTGAGCTGGTTCTGGGTGCTGCAGGTAGAGCATGGCTGGGCACCTTTGGTGGCGAGGCAGCAGCTTCCTTGAGTTTTACCGGTTTTCCTACACGTAGATGAAGAGTGCCAGCTGTGCTTCATGGCTGCATTGTTTAGAAAGCAGGTAAATATGCTGCAGTGTCCTTGGTGTCATTGTGGCATGGAGTGGGTGGTGATTCTAGGTACTTCTTAGAATTCTGCCAGCTTTGCTCCTACAGGACCTGTGGATCTTTGCAGCCCTATTTTACAGTTGGGATTCATGTAGAGTTGCACAGCCAATAAAAATGTGTGACACTGGCACATGTCCATCTCTGGTGTAAGCATTTTGTTTTCCATTGCTCTTGTGATTTGATGGGCAGAAACTGTTATGCGCCAGGACAGTGAAACTGTTCACCCGGATGGATGCCTTCATCACTTCCTCATTGCCGGGCCTCAGTATCTGCTGACCACAACACAAAGGAGGATGGTTAATCGTGGCTCACTGTCACAGTCCCTAGTTGGCTGGCTATATGGCAGGGACAGCTCCGCAGAGAAAGTTAGAGGAGGAAACACTGCTCATATTGTGACCACCCCAAGCGGAGAGGGCTGGACCAGGGAGGAAGGCTACTCCTGTAACTCCCCCAGGCCCCACTTTGACCTGGCCAAACTACCTGCCATCCCATTGCTTTCCAGAAGCCCCTCCTCTGAGCAGAGAGTCTGGGGAGGCGTTCCTGATCCATAACATGGTACTGCATGATTTAGAACCCAACTCCTGCATAGGCGTGTGTCTCAGTCACTCTTCTCTCACTGCTGGGAAAATACTTAGAAAATACCCAGAATTAAGGAAGGAAAGGTTTATTTAGCTCACAGTAAGTGGAGGTTTCAGTGCGTGTTCTACTGGCTCCAAGGCAGTGGTCCATGGCAGGGAGCAGCTATTCATGGCCACAGCAGAGAGCAAGAGTGGCAACAGCTTTGGCAGCTAGTTAGCCTCTCTCCTCCTTATATTGTAATTCAGACTACCTGCCTCAGGGCAGGTACAGCACCCACACCTATGATCATTACAAACTCCAGAAGCCACTCCCCCCCTCACTGCATCAGGCTTTGCAGGGATACCTAGACAAACTGTAACAGTATGGCATGTAGAAGTGACTCGGTAAGATGGAAGAATCCAGTCTCGTCTTGTAGGGAGAAAAATGCACAGTGAAACCACACTGCTGGCTATCTGCTCTTCATCTGTTAAATGTTGCATTCCAGGTAGCTAGTGTCATAATGATTAGCAAGTTATGAATGGGGAAAATATTTGGATTAGTGATTGGTACACTGATCAGGAGTGAGAGTATACAGCTGTAATCCCAGTACTTCTCTGGAGGTTGAGGCAGGAGGAGTGCTGTCTGAGGCCAGCCTGAACTGCAGAGTGAGACCCTGTCTCCAAAAAAAGGAAATAGGATGGTTGGTTCCCTAAGCATTCAATAAATATTACTTATAGTTATCATTAGTATGTGAATGATTTTAGAATAAAAAACTTTGAATATATGATAATTTATCCAGGTATTCTCTATTGTGCAAAAGACTTGAAAAGACTTTTTACAATGATATTGCTATTTATTTTTTAATTCCTTTACCATGTCTTGTAGGGCTCAAAGAATTATCACCACTTCCTCTAAATCTCAAACGTTTATACAAAGAGACACTGGAAATTGAACCCATTTTGATTATTATTTCCCCGGGTGCTGATCCTTCTCAGGAACTTCAAGAGCTTGCTAATGCGGAAAGAAGCGGAGCCTGTTACCACCAGGTGAGCCCAAATGCCCGGCTGCTCTGCTCCTTTCTCTGCTAATCCTGCTACATTTTTTGTTGTGCTAGGCCAAGTAGTGCCCAAAAAGGTGGCTTATGTTCCAGTCCTCAGAATGTGTGCATATGTTTACAGCAAAAATAACTGCAGATACATATAGTGAAGGTTTTTTGCAAGTAGAAAAGTAGCCTGGATTATCCACAGTCATAATCACAAGGGTCTTTATGGGGGCAGGGGCAGGCCGGGCAGGGTAAGGATGAGGATGAGGACGAGGACGAGGGAGGGAGGGAGGCAGGCAGGCAGTGAGAGTGACAAACAAGACAGGAGGTCAGATAGGACGGGAGAGCTCATGCTGCAGGTCTTGAAGGTGGACTGGGTTGCTGGGAAGGGAGGTAAGTTGCTTCCCAAAGCTGGGAAAGGCAAGGACAAGGTTTTCTTTCAGAGATTCCAGAATAAAAACAGCCATGTTCTGCTACATTTATTTTCAACTCCAGACACCTCCATTTTAGGTTGGAAAACCTCCAGAAGTCTAAAATAATAGTTTGAGTCCAACTACCAAAATTGCAGTAACTTGATAGAGCAGCAACAGGAAACTAGGACATTGTCTTACATTTTGAGAATATCTTTTAAAATTCTGGGGCTGGGGAGGTGGCTCAGTAGTAAGTGCTTGTCTGGCAAGCACAAAGGGCCTGAGTTCAATCCCCAGTTCCACCAAAAATAATACAATAATTGGATGCCTTTACAATAAATTATTATAATACTTACCTGCAACACTTTAAACAAAAGTAAAGGAATACATTGCTTAAAGTAAAATTTATTCAGTATGCTTTCCGGTGTAGAACTTTTATTTGTTCAGATTGCCTGTTTTTTTTCAAGTTAATTTACAAATAACTTTGCAAAATAAATTCATTTATCCTCAGTTTTTGACAAATGAATAACCTTTTTGGTGAGGAAAATAATTAACAACTCAAAAACCCAGGTATTGTATAACAGGCAGAAGTTGAAAAATAAGAATTTCACAAAGCAGAATACACCTACAGTAAGGTAGCAGCTCAGCTAAGCTCAAGTGAACAGTTGCTCACCTACAGCAGGGCATCCCATTCACCGGCATAGTACATTAGTATATTTATAGAACAGTATTAATTTATCAGTGAGGTGTTTGAAGTCACGGAGCTCTGTTTACAGGTTGTATCTGATAGCAGTAACTTTGGCAGGAAGGTTAAAATATGCATATGCATTTTTAAATTTACATTCTTGGAGAAGATGATTAATGTATTAGTTTCGTTCTTCTTTGTAATTTGATATTAAGGCCAGCAAAGGAGGGTCAGAGTTCATCATTTTTGTTATTCCCTTCCAGTGGTGCCATATGCTACCTACCTTGCACTGTTGTTTTGTAGGTTGCCATGGGTCAAGGCCAAGCTGACCTAGCGATCCAGATGTTAAGGGAGTGTGCCAGAAGCGGAGACTGGCTCTGCTTGAAAAACTTACATCTTGTGGTGTCTTGGCTGCCAGTTCTGGAAAAGGTAGGTTCAGATAAATGTGCTGTAAGTTAGATATATTGTGTAAGTTCAGTGATCTTTAAAAAACATCCATATTCAAATTTCATATGCATTATATTTTGACAAATTAGTAATTGATAATTTTAAACATGTCTTCAATAAAATGCATTGGTGTGAAACAAGATGTGTTTTTTAATAGGAAGTTTATAAAACTTTGTCTCTTAGGCATACCTAAGCAAAGCTAAGAATTGTTAACAAAGGATGAAAGAGAAGCTTACAGAGTTTTCCTAAAAGAAAGCAGTGGACACTATAGACAATTGTAGAAAGTCTATTTATACTAGTCTGGTGCATGGTCTTGGGTGGGCAAGTCTTCAAGGACAGGGTGCTCCATGTGGTGCATGGAATTCAGCTAAGTGTAGCTAAAACAGTACACAGTGCGGCATTTCCCTCCTGCACTTACCCAGAAGGCTTTGCCAGAGTGGCTAGTAATTAAATTAGGCTGGGGATACTCATTTACAAACCAGAGCCCAACAGTAGATCGAGGGCAGCCCTGTGCTCATTGGGAGGTGCTGCACCTGTGTGCAGTCCTGCTAAGCTGGCAGAAAAAGCATGGTGCACAGAACAGGTGCTCGGTATGCCTTGGCAGGAGCACCAGCCTGGAGCCTGCCTTAGTGGGCTATGCAGTGCCATTACTTACAATCAAAAGGTGTATGTCATAGACTGAGCTATGTGAATATGTAACAGTGTTATAGCTTTTTATGAAATTCACTAGTGTGTTAATTTAAAATTCATGTTGTAAGCATATATTTTATATTTTTATTAACTTTTATTGGTACATATTTGCTATACATAATGATTGCATTCACTATAGGGTATTTGTACCTGTACATAATATATCTTCATTCTTTTATTTTTATTTTTACTTTGTGTCATTTCCTTCCGTTTTTCTTCCCCTCCTCATTTACAGAAGCTTGGTTTTCATGTTTTTCCTTTTTTTACCCTTTATTCTCATCCTACCCATCCTCCACCACACTTCCCTTGTTCCCCTTCCCATATGAACATGTTCTTCTACTGTTCCCAATCCTCACCCTGCACTTTGCTCCTTATGTTCCCTTTGGGTTTTCTCAAAATAAGAAACAATGTGATATAAAACATGTAGAATTTATTTCAATTAATCACTTAAAATTGTGTTCACAAGTTATATCCATTTATGCAAAAAATATCTCAAATTCATCCTTCTTAATGGCAGAGTAGTATTTCATTGTGTATAAAAACCATATTTTCTTTATCCATTCACCATTGATGGGCATATGGGTTGTTTTCAAGATTAAGCTACTGTAAGTTGTGCTACTATAAACATTGGTGTGAATATAACACTGTGGTGTGATGCTTTTAACTCTCTGTAGAAAATTCTTTTTTTTTTTAAGATATCTTTGTCACTTTTTTTAATTTAATTTTTATTTTATTGAAGTACAAATATCAATCAGACAGTTTCAAGACACCTTAACAAGACAGAGTCGATAAATTAATACATTGCAAACTGTTTTCATTATGTTTTGGTATCGTACAAGGTACATATATGATATTATACTTACAGACATTATTATAGCAGATGTCTCTTATCAGTAAATTAAGAGTGTAGCTGCTTACTTATCTTATTTTTTATACCTGAATTAT
>PVKA01000046.1:0-43535 GCA_004027165.1 Ctenomys sociabilis
CTAAGGTAGTTGAATGTCAATGGAGTGCACACTTTTGACAGGTGTAGACAAAGGAAGGGTTGTAGAAAGAAAAAATCATGATGTGTGTGTATAGACAGTACAGTTGGGATAGATAACGCTGTGCTTCTACATAATTCTATGAGAGGCAAGATCTGCACTAATGGTGGTTGGACAGGATATTATGTCGGCTTTTAGTGCCATGGTCATCCACTAGGTAAATAATTATTGAATCTTTGATATAATTCAGCTATAAAAAAACCTGTAAATATAATATCATGTATGCACCTTGTACAATACCAAAACGTTATGAAAACAGTTTGCAATGTATTAGTTCATCGACTCTGTATGGTTAAGGTGTTTTGAAACTGTCTGATTGACATTTGTATTTCAATAAAATAAAAATAAATGGAAAAAAAATAAAGTTTTCATCTTGCTGAGCTGAGAAAAAAAATTAAAAAAATAAAAAACATTAGAGATGATATAGAATTTCACTAAACAAAATAATGGGAATTCAGCAATGATTGTTATACTGCATATTTGTTGTCTTCAAATTAGTTGTTCAGAAAATTGGTCAAAAAACCACAAAAAATGTAAAAAGAAAGAGAGAAAAAAATTAAGCCATATATACTCGGGAGGCTGAGGCAGGAGGATTGTTGTGAATTTGAGACCAGCCTGAGCTACAAAGTGAGTTTGAGGCCAGCTTGAACTGCCCAGTGAGACCCCATCTCAAAAAGGACAAAAAAAAAAAAAAAAAAAAAAAAAAGCAATATATATGTATATACACAGGATAACTTGAATAACTGTACTGATAATTTCTTCTGGGCTATTGAAATAAGAATTTGACTAACTCTATCCCAGTATTACCTCTTTGCTCTTTATAGGAATAGAGCTTTCTTTTTATCTGATATATTATTCTATGTCAACTTCAAAGAAGCCCTCTCCAATTTATCCACATCCAACTCCCCCTTCTCTATTTCATCATCCTGTTTATTTACTATTCTTCACAAGTCTATTTGTATCTATTGTTATCTCATTGTCATAATGATCAAGTTGATTGATTTGTTATCTTCTTTTTGCTTTTTTTCACCAACAGTAGTTTCATCCCTAGACTACTGAGATGAGTAGTCTATTTTGTTTCCTTCTCTATCCAAGCCTATAGCAATGCCTGGCACATAACGGGTACTCAACAGAAATTTACTGAACAAATAAGTACCAAGCAGTGCGGTCGTGTTTTCCCTGTGGGATGGTATACACCCTTCACCAGGAATGGACAATAGCTTCTCCGGTGGGCACTCTAATATCTAAAATGATTATGGCAATCACAGAAAGTTGTGACAAAATTGTCATCCTGGAAAGGCCTTCATATACTTGACATCCTTATGGGAAATCCTAAAATACAGGACCATTGTTTAAGTTACAATATGTTATATATAAATTCAGATTTTCCTTCAATTTGTCTCCCTTTTCTTTGGGAAGAGTTCAGTAAGAGACAGGTTTTATTCTGTGAATAGCAATCAGCTTTTAATTATAACAGACAGAATGGGAACAAAGTTATTTACCCTGCAGTTACTTGAATTCTCCAGTGGTACCTTCTATTTAATTGCTGTCGCTGGCAGTGCAGACTTGGGAAACAATGAAGAGCTCATTCCCAGTATTTCTGCTTTTCAATGTATAACTTGTGAAAAACGTCCTCTTGCTCAAAAAGAAAGGAAAAGAAATCTACTCCAAGGATGAACTACATGCAGTAGACCATTCATTTTTATATTATTGCAAGACATTCATTTCACATTACTTGTGTATGCATACAACTACAAATAGGTTAAATGATAATTATGGATCCAAAGTTATTCTGAAGTCCTTTTCACCTGTGCTTTTATAATCATTTTTAATAAACCTTAAAACCTCATTTTTAATAAACCTTAAAAACCTCATTTTTAAGGTTTCAATGCATTGCATGTAAAATACCAACGTTATTTCTTTGAAATAGATTGTTTGGATGATTTAAGGTAATAAATACAAAGACACAGTTCATATTTTTAAAAATTCTTCCAGGTACTACCAAATAAAATTGACACACTGCCCTGCATTGACATTCACATTAGGAATGACACAGAACAACTTGCCAGTTCCAGAGAAGACAGTTAACCTTGTGGGTTACAAAGTATGTGTTTATAAAACCAAGTAAAAACTTCCATGCTATTCTAAATGTTAGTAATTTTTAGTGAACATGATAAAGGTAATGCAAAATGATTCATAGATGATGGAAATGAAATTTGGCAAGAAATCTGTGAAACCAGTAGGAATAAAAAGGAATGAACTGAAAAATATTTCATGAGTGGAGAGAGTGGTATTTAGTGAATCAGAAAATATCTCTGTTAAAGTCAAGTGTTTATTTGTTGTATTTTCATACCATATGTATTGTGCACATTTTAAAAACAAAACAAGATTTATGATACACATAATGCATATATTTAGAATTATTTACATAATTGGTATAAGTTTGTGCTTTTAAATGATGAAATATTACAAAAATATAAAAGTATATATAATGCAGGAACAAATAGATCTGTATGAAATCACATATTCAGATTTTTCTTCCACATAAAATAAGTATACAGAACATTGAAAAATAAATGTTTCCTACTGCCTGTCCATTTTGTAAAACATTGTATGCAATGTTTCTTTACAAGTAATACACCATGATAAATTGGTTTCCATTCAGTGGGCAAGTATTTTAATTTCAATATATTTTGGAAACTATAAGCAGGGAACAGAATGAAATAAAGACTGTACAACATCTGAGTAATGAAAAATTCATCCAAACAGACACTTACTATGCTAGTGTTTAAAATACAAATGGTATAGTGAAATTCTGAACTTTGGTGATAGTGCACAATCTTCACCAAGTGTATAATTTGGTGCATCAATTATGAGACCCAGCCCATACTCATAGAAATGAGTATTAATGGGGAGGGGGTAACATAGCTCATAACTCTAGGTGCATATAAGCTAGGTGTATTTTTTGGAAATAGATGTGAAAATCCAGGAAAAGCATGGTAATGGCCCTGGAAGGAAAATAGAAATCTTTTAAAGGTGACGGTCTTTTCAGTACAACAATGTAGACACACTGTGGAAAGTCAATGAACATCTTAAAGATTTCTAAGAAGGAAGAAAGAAGATGATAATATGATTAAACATGATGGATGCCTGGAAATCTAGAGCCTAAGAATTTCCCCTGGATTGCCCCTAGACCCACTTAGTAGTCTAGGAAAGCATTTTAGATAATTTTGCTTCTTTTTATCTTTAATAGTATTTTAATTCATAAAATACTTCCATCATCCAAATCCAAATGGAATTTTATAGCATCTTGTAGTTGTTCCCAAAGATTACACAGAGCAAAGCTATTTTCCCTTAGAGAAGTCTAATATCCAGAAGTAGAAGATACACCAGGTAGATTTCTGTAGGTACCATGTATATTGGTTACTCTTCTCTTCTTGCTGAGACAAAATACCCAACACTTGAATTGAAGGAAGAAAAGGTTTATTTAGCTCACTGTTGTGGAGGTTTCAGTCCATAAGTGGCTGAGTCCAAGCCAAGCGGGGTGGCATGTGGAAAACGACAATGGTTCACGGCAGCTGAGAACAGCAAAAACAATAGGGAGGATTGTATGCAAGATGCCTACCCCAGGAGGATGTAGCACTCACACCCATGATCCAAGCTTTGGAGCATGAATCACCCACCATCTCTAGAAGAATGCCCCATAACTGCACGAGGCTTTGCAGATACATCTTGACACAAACCATAACATCATGAATTTGAAATAGTTTTCTAATGCTAGGGATAAATCTCTTGCTCAAGATCTCACAATTTGAACAGAATTCACTTATGGCCAAAAGTGGCAAGAAGGTCGACACAGTGACTGGGGTCCATGTCATCCCAAGGTCCACTTACTCATTCAGTCACACATTGGTATCTGGATGAGAAAGCTGGTTTGTAGAGAAGGTGGGACCTGAGATAGGGCTTTGCAGTACAATTTGTAACCTGTGATGCCTAGCTTCATACAGCACAGTGCTCGATAGGAAAAGTCACTATCTAGGAGTCACGAGCCACTCCTGGATAGTGAGAACTGCCGATTACTCAAGTCTTAGGAGCAGGAAACCCATTAGTGTCACCTAAGCTGTATTCTTTTAGTTAAGTAGCCACACAATACAGTAACAAAGGATCACACCTCTCAATAGAAGACATCAAAGAAATAAATCACTGCAAACAGGAGGATCACTACAAGTCCAATCTATGTAGTGAGACCCTGCAAACCCTATAGACACTGTCCTAAAATAAAAAAAAAAAAAAAGAAAAAGAAAAGAAAGAAAGAAAAGAAAAAAGAAAGGAAAGGAAAGGAAAAATAAATCAAGGACCTCTCCAGACCCAGCCAAGGTGTGCTGCATGAGTGAGACCTTCCACCTCGATCTAGGGATCCCTCCAGCCCTCCAGACCTAGCCCAAGCCTGCTGCACAAGTGAGAATTTCCACTGCAGCTCAGGACCCCTCCAGACCCAGGCCAAGCCCAGGCTCCTTCTAGTAAATGGAACAGCTTCCGCTTTCCCACTGCTGGCTGGACACCTCCAGATCCAGTGCAGCCCTATACAGGCCTGCAATTAAACTCTGAAGCTCAAGTCTCTCCAGAGAGACTAGGGACCAGAACCACCCTGCTAAACTAGGAGCAGATCATCTTGCTAGAGGAGCACAACAGGTTCATTTCCAAGGGCTACATCAGGAAGAAGCTGAACACAGCAGCCAGACCCAAGCCAGGCACAACTGGATGAATTCAAACTGCATAGTTATTTACCTAAATTTCAGTAGTTGCTAAGGTTATAAATGCACCAAAGCTCTACACTAAAGGTAAGAGGACAGTGCTATACAAAATGACAAAGAGAAGGAGCAAAATGCAATCTCAGGCCCTGAGCCCACTCAGAAAAAGTGCAGAGGACACCAGCACAGAAGAAATTAGGAATCACAAAGCTGAAATGTGTGAATCAATAGTGTCTGAAGTAAAGAAACAACTTCAGAAAGGTATAGAGGGACTCAGATCAGAAATAACCTCTGAAATAAAAAAAATCTCTGAATTAATAGGTCTGAGATGAAGAGTCAATGCAGAAACATACAGAGAAAATCAGATCAGAAATAATCTCTGTAGTAAAAGAATTAATAACTGCTTCTCAAGAAGACACTGACAAAAAGAATAGAAGAGATTAGAAAAGCGATGGATTCCTTGAATGAGAGGTACAGGAAAGAATAGATCTCATGAAACAGAGTCAAAACGATATAGAAGAACTTAAAATTTCAATCACAAGCCTGCAACACCATTTGAGTAAAAGTGAAGACAGAGTTTCAGATCTTGAAGACTCTGGTGCAGCTAGTGGAAAGGTAAGAAAAGATCTCTTAAAAATAACTAGGACGAATATAAAAATAATTCCTTCTCTGCAAGACGATGCAAAGATGAACAACATGAGACTAATGGGCATCAATGAGCAAGAAGGAGTCAATACAAATGATATAAAAAGAATATGGGCAGAGTGATAGCAGAAAACTTCCCAAATATGAGGGAACAATCTGACATTCAGGTAACTGAAGCACACAGAAATCCAAATAACTTCAACCCAATTAAAAACACACCAAGACATATAATAATCAAGATTACAGAAATCCAGCAAAAAAACAACATACTAAAAGCAGCTAGAGAAAAGAAATGGATCACATTTAAAGGAAAATCCATCAGAATAATGGCTGACATCTCTTCACAAACCAAGAAGACAAAAAAAGCACTGAGCAGAGTACTTCAACTCCTCTATGAAAACAAATTCCAGCCCAGTCTACTATACTCTGAAAAACTCTCTTTTAAGTTTGATGGAGAAGTGAAATACTTCCATGACAAAGAACAAGTAAAGAATTTCATGGTGAAAAATCCAACTCTATATAGACTACTAAAAGATGTTCTAGAGAGGTAGGAAAATAATCAGAACTCCATGAATGAGACTAGAAGGAACCCAATAAATATGGCAAATAAATAAACACAGGAGAAAAAGGAGTAAACAACAGCAGGTAAATAACATGTCCATCATAAGTCAATGCAACTAAATTATAACCATCAAGGTAAATGCACTGAATTCCCCATTAAAAGAAATAGACTGGCACAGTGGGTTAGGAAACAAAATCTAATAATATGCTGTATACACGAAACACACTTAACTCATAAAAACATCCATTGCCTAAAATTCGAAGGATGGAAAACAATACTACTCAAACCAGCACCTCTGAAAAAAACAAGGGTAGCAATCCTGTTTTCAGACAGTCTCAATTTCAAACCAAAAAGGATCAAATGAAATAAAGAAGACCACTATACGCTGGTTAGTGGAAAATTCAAGAGGAAGAGGTAACACTCACAGTTGTATATGCACCAAACATGGGAGCACCCAACTGTGTGAGACAAATCTTAAAGGGGCCGAGGAGATGGCTCAATGGAATAAGTGCTTCCCTGGCAAGTGCAAGAGTCTGAGCTCAATCCCTGGCCCCACCCCCCAAAAAAAATCTTAATTAACATGAAAAATCTAATATCCAATACCACACTCTTAATAGAAGACTTTAACACACCCTTATCCCAAAAAGAAAAGTCAAGCACATAAAAAATTAGAAAAGAACTAGCACAACTGAATCAGAGCTTGGAACAAATGGACTTATAGTGGACATATACAGAGTGCTCCACCCAAACACAGATGAATACACATTTTTTTCAGCTGCACATGGGGCATTTTATAAAATGGAGTGCATACTAGTACATAGCTCATGCTTAAGTATATGAAAGGAAACAAATTATCTCATGCATATGATCTGAACACAGCGCAATGAAACTGGAAATAAATGACAAAAGAAACCAGAAAAATTTCACAAATACATGGAAATTAAACAACACCCTACTCTGCAACCAATGGGTCACAGATGAAATTTAAGAAATTCAACAATATCTACAATTCAATGAAAATTCAAGTACAACTCATAGGAATTTATGGAATGCAATGAAAGCAGCTCTCAGAAAGAAACTTCTAGGTGTGAACTCACACAATAGGAAAACAGAATGGGAACAAATAAACACCCTACTGTTGCACCTAGAGCACCTAGAAAAAGAAGAGCAAACCAAACCCAAAGCTCAAAGATGAGAAAAAAATCATAAAGATTAGAGGAGAAATTAATTCAATCGAGACTAAAAACACAGTTCATAGAATTAACAAATCAAACGGCTGGTTCTTTGAAAGACTAAATAAAATCAATAGCCCCTGGCTAACCTCATCAACAAGAGGAAAGAAAAAGTTCAAATACAAGCAATAAAGAATGAAAAGGGTCCAGTTACCTCAGACGCAGTGGAAATTCAGAACATTACCAATAGCTACTTTGAGAATCCTTACTCTCACAGAAGAGAAGACACAGAAGAAATAGACAGATTCCTAGAAAAGTACAAATTACTAAAACTTAATCAAGAAGATATACAACCCTCAATAACCCAATAACAGCCAATTAAATACAAATTGTAATAAAAACATACCGACAAAGAAAAGAACAGGTCCTGATGGATTCTCAGCTAAAATCTATAAGACATTTACAGAAGATATAATCCCTACACTCCTCAAAGTCTTCAATGAAATTGAAAAGGAAGCAGTCGTTCCAAAATCTTCCTGGAGGCAAGTGTTGTACTGGTTTCCCAAAACCAAGGAAAGACACAACAACAACAAAAAAGAGAACTACAGGCCAATCTCCCTCATGAACATAGATGCAAAAATACTCAATGAAATCCTAGCAAATAGAATGCAGCAAATCATCAAGAAGATTATATACCATGACCAGGTAGGATTCATCCCAGGGATGCAAGGATGGTTCAATACTCAAAAATCAATTAATGTAATACACTATATCAATAGAGCCAAATCTAAAAAACACATGATCATCTCAATTGATGCAGAAAAGGCTTTTGACAAAGTCTAACACTCATTAAGTGTTCAAAGTCCTACAGAAAATTGAAATAGATGGCCTCTACTTCACTCTAATAAAAGCTATCTATGATAACCGAATGGCTAAATAATTCTAAATGGTGAAAACTGAAATCTTTTACTCTCAGATCTGGTACAAGGCAAGGATATCCTCTATCTCCACTCTTATGCAATATAGATTTGGAATTATTAGCTACAGCTATTAGCCAAGAAAGACAAATAAAAGGAATAAGAATAGGTAAAGAAGAAGTTGAATTATCATTATTTAATTGTAATTAAATAATGATGTGATACTTTACTTGGAAGATCCAAAAAACTCCATCAAGAAGCTACTAGAATTAATACACAAATTCAGGAGCATAGCAAGATACAAATACCCAAAACTCAGTAGTATTAGTCTACACAGATAAAAAATGCACTGAGCGGAAAGTTATAGAAACAATACGTTTTATGATAACACCAAGGAAAATGAAATATGTTGGAATACATCTAACTGAAGAAGCCAAAGATGTTTTCAAGGAAAACTACAGTATTCTTAAAAAAGGGATTGTAAAGGATTTCAGGAAATGGAAAGATATTCCCTCTTCCTGGATAGGAAGGGTCAACATTGTGAAGATGGCCATACCCCCAAAATTGTTGGATAGATTTAATTCAATCCCCAACTTGAAACTATATTACAAGGCTAGTGTAATAAAATCAGCATGGTACTGGCAACAAAATAGACCTCAGGATCAGTGAAATAGATTAGAAGACGCTGAAGCCTCTATGAAGACATTAGGCCACCTTATCTTCAACAAAGGGGCCAAACATATTCACTGGAGGAAAGATATCCTCTTTAACAAATGGTGCTGGAAAAAATGGTTCTGTTCATATGAAAACTAAAACTTGACCCAGATCTATCACCATGCACAAAGTGAAAAAATGGATTGAAGATCTAACCATTAAAAGAGAAACACTCAATCTCCTAGAAGTAAAAGTAGGAGGAGCTCTTGAAGACATAGGGGTAGGCAAAGAGTTCATAAACAAAAATCAAATCTTCCAGGTAACACTTGAAAGAATTAATGACTGGGACCTCCTCTTATTGAGAAGTTTTTGCACATCAGAACAAATTACCAACAAAGTGAAAAGCCAACCCACAAATTCCAAAAAAAAAAAAAAAAAAAAAAATCTTGACAAGTATTCAGATAAAGGTCTATTCTCTAGAATTTAAAAAGAACTAAAACACATTAGGGCCCTTAAATTTAAAGATGCAATCTAGAAATGGGCATCCGAAATGAACACACACTTCTCAGAAGTTGAAATTAAACAAGAGAATAAATACGTGAAAAAATGCTCCACATCACTAGCCATCCCTAAAATGAAAATTAAAACAACACTGAGATATCATGTCACTCCAGAAAGAATGGCTATCATAAAGAAATCAACCAACAACAAATACTGGAGAGGCTGTATGGAAAAAGGAACCCTTCTCCACTACTGGTGGGAATGTAGACTGGTGCAACCATTGTGGAAATCAGTGTGGAGACTTCTTAAGTAACTAGGACTGGAAATCCCATTCAAGCAACCTATTCCCCTATTGGAAATTTTCCCACAGGAGCTGAAAACATATCATAGTGATATATGTGTACCTATGTTTATAGCAGCACAATTTGTGATAGCCAAATCTTGGAAACAACCAAGATGTCCATCACATGAGGAATGGTTGAAAAAGATGTGGTATTTTTATACAATGGAGTATTACTCAGCTATAGAGAATGATAAACTCGAAGCATGCACATTTAAGTGGATGCCTCTTGATGATAAACTCATAAGTGAAATAAACCAGATACACATGTGTAAACATCGTAGTCTCCCTAGTATAAGAATTCAAAAGAACAATTACAAATAGAGAGGATAAGCAAGAACTTGAAGACTAGACAATGAAGAGAGAGTAAGGAGAAGAGCTAAGAAACATGACAGAGGCAAAGCCATACAGTTATATGTACAAGATGGGTAAGGCAATGATCCTGAGAATCTTCAGAAGATTTTCGAATCTAGCAGTTAATTTGGAAGGATTCTCACCCTTACTAACTATATATGCTGATACCTGTGAACTAGGCAACTGCACTGAAGATAGTAATTTGTAATAGTAGGTTCGTGCTTGGTGTGCCTGTCTTTCTGGTCTTCTGAATACGTACTGCTTGTCATGACATGCTGCCATGCTGTCTCTGGGGTAAATGTTTTTTGAAACAGGAGGCAGGTGGTGAATGAAGGCAGGAGATAGGAAAAGGAGTGTTCCTGGACTGTCCTGCCACAATTCTGCATATGGTTAGATTTCCAAACTTACGTGTAAACATATTTAATTGTTTATTCCTATTTTTAAAATATATTTTAACTTTCTAAATTTTTTATGTTATATTTTGTAGGGACTTACAGTTTAACATATCATTACTGGATGAAAAATACCTGTTCCATGTTGAGTTTAAGATTTTTGATATTCAGACTGATAGTAAGGTTAAGCTCAGCAACCTAGTTTGTACCATAATAACAATAAGCTTCTCTTCTGGAGTGTTAACAACCTAAGTTTACAGACCAAAAATTGGAGAAAAAAGAGGGCCACAAGGACAGCCAACACTTGGCCCTAACCTTTCAAGGTTAATTAAGGCTCAAGGTATATGTGAACCTGTACTGTAACATCATGCAACTCAATTGTGTCCCAAGTTTTCTGATCAAAGAGATTATGGGCCACAGAAGAAAGTGATCAATGATGTATAGTGTGCCTAAGCAAAGTCACATGGAAAGAAAACATTGGCTCAGGCTTTCACAGAGAGCAAATTGGTCAAGCAATGGCTGTGACTCATCACATGACTGATACAGAAAAAGGATCTACAGACTGTGGTACAGGGCTTCAGGATAAATCCTGAGGGGATTTGAGTGACCATAATCCAATACAAAAGCTACAATTGTTACATAGGTCTTGCTTTATCTTGGTCTTAACCATCCAGCAGAAAAGTATAAAAACAAAGTATAAGAAGTAAAGCCATTTTAATATGCTGAGCTTCAAAAGGCTCTAGGCAACTTCTGACATTGCCATTCCTGTGGATAACAGGCTACTATTATGTACTACTGGACTATATTGGAATATTTTGCTGAATTCATGCACTATAATATTTAAATGGCAATGGAATACCCTTTTCTGACAAACTAAGGAAAAAAAAGGAGATACAAATGAGCAACCATTTTGTGTCTGTATATTCAAAATAGGATAGAAATAGGGCTATTTTCTCTTAATTCAATGAATAGAAAGATATGTTCTAATAATGCTGTGAGCAAGATATCATGTCTGCACCTTATACAATGAATAACCACTAAGACAACAATATGCAATGTGTTAATTATTGAAACTGTCCTGCTAATTGGTTTTGAAACTGTTTCATTGCTATTGTTTCTCAATAAAATTATTTAAAAAAAGAAATAAATTGAACTCACATGTGTAAAGATCATAATGTCTTCCTGGTGTAAGGAACTTAAAAAGGTAAATAAGACCCAAACTCTACAACAGATACTGTAATAGGAAAAGAAACTGCTTGCAAAGGAAGAATTATTGAGATTGGTGGAAGGAGAAAAGAAGGTAAGGAAAATAAAAAATATATGTACATTAGATAGATAAGAGTTATACTACTGACTTCTTTTAGTTCATTAAAACATTGTTTGATAAATTATGCATGCCTATATTTTGTAATCTGAGAAACTTTTTATTATTAATTTTATTGAGCAACAAATAGCAATGAGACAGTTTCCAAGCCGATGAATAGGACAATTTGAATAATTAATACATTGGGGCCAGGGAGATGGCTCAGTAGAATAAGCACTTCCTTGGCAAGCACAAGAGCTTAAATTCATGCCCTGGTTCTGCAAAATAAATAAGTAAAAGAATAAATAAATAAATATAATAATAATTTTCTTTTTCAGAACTAGGGATTGAACTCAGGCCCTTGTGCTTTTTAAGGAAGTGCTTATTCCACTGAACCATCTCCCCAACCCCATTAATAATAATTAATACATTGCATGTTGTTGTCTTCATAATGGTTATTCACAGTACAAGATGCAGACATGGTATATTGTCCAAACACCATTAGTACAATCTTTCTTCTCACTGAATTAAAAGAAAGTAGCTCTATATCTATCATAACTATTTTGTACATACCGATACAAAATCGTCCTTCATTTGTATCCCTTTTTTTGTTTAGTTTTGTCAGAGAAGGGTATTCCATTGCCATTTAAATATTGTGGGTGTGTGAATTCAGCAAAATAATCCAATATAGTCCAGTAGTCCATAATAGCAGTGGGTTTTCCATAAGACTGGCAATGTCAGAAGTTGTTTATTTGAGTCCTTTACAGATCAGCAGATTAATATGGCTTTACTTTTCATACCTTATTATTACACTTTTCTGCTGGATGGTTAAGACCAAGATAAATCAAGACCTACATAACAAGAAATATAACTTCTGTATCTGACAAGGTCAGTCAAATCCCCTCAGGATTTAGTCTGAAATCCTGTACCACAGTTTTTAGATCCTTTGTCAGTGTCAGCCATGTGGATGAGTCATGGTCATTGCTTGACCAATTTTGGGCAACTATTTTGAAGAAAGTAACATGCAATATATTAACCATTGTTTATTTCCTGTTATCTTTTTTGAAACTCTGTATTATTATTTTCTTTGTTTTTCTATTTTTCCTCTTGAAAATGGGAAAAAAACCTACCACAGTTAGATATCCTATTTCTGTTCCCTCTGTGACTTTGTTGATATTTTGCTTTAAGTATCTACACTTCTCTCGTGATATTATTCAATAAGTTGTTCAGAGGCAGGCTGAGGAATTGACATGTGAAGTACTTTAGAGCTCAAATGGTTTCAAGGCCATAGCTGGAAACCACTGGCCATACTTAACTGTATTGGAGCCTCACACAGCTCAGTTTATTAAGGTGTTAAGCAGAAGTACTGTTGTGATCTCAAAGTTTTGTTCTTTTCCTGCTGTCTAGATGGAAGAACATTGCTCATTCTTGAAACTTCGAAGGCACTATGTGCAGGTATTTCTGAAACTATTAACTAAATATACCATATACTCTTTTACTTTTGAATTAATTCTAATGTAGGAAAATAGTAAAGAAAGAAAAATTAAAGAAAAAACAAATAGAAGAACAAAAGTTATAAAAAACACATCTCATTGGAAACATTAAGACTTTGAGATGCCACTATTTTATATTAAGTAATTTTAACAGCTATCTTTAATAGATTTTAAAGCTTAATTATTATACATCTATTTATAATTTTTATAAGTAAAATTTTATTTGTCCATTTTAAAGAAAAGGCACGTTATAATAGTAGCAATCAAATATATCTGGGGCTTAAGAAGCATTTTCATATTGTCCTGATTTCTAAACATCTAAGAAGAAAAACTGATACAGATTATGAAGTGTTTGCAAATTGTTTACCTTTAAGATGAAAATCCATATAAGAAGCATCCCTCAAGAGGTTATATCCTAAGATAACGCTCAGTAAGGCTCACTTGCTGAGAATACTGAACATTGCAATAGATGCATGCTAACCAGAAAAGGAAGGCAGGGCACTGAGCATGGCCATTGTCCTGCTGGCTTGGTTTGACACCTGGAGGAGCACCTGGGGAACACTGTCCCCTGGGGAACACTGTCCTGCAGCTCCCGCCTTTCTGGTCAGAGCAGGTGGACTCAGTCTCTGTCATCACTGAAGTCATGGACACGGCCTCTCCCATGCTTCTTTCCCTGGAGCCATCTACCAGGAACTCGCAGCTCTTTGTGTATCTGTAATGCTGAGATTTAGGTTCCATCACACTAATGTGGAACCCTAACCTCTTAATTCTATTTGTACCACATCTGATTAAAAGTTATAAAATTAATTGATTCAACACCCAAACTATCTCTGTAATTGCAAAAATGACTACTTTCTGTTTCAAAGGATGTTCATTTCCTAATTGAACTAAAACTAATCACATATTTTTCTTACATTTCTGCTTCAGAGAATAGTGATCATAAACCCTGATTAGTGGCATACCTCTCAATAAACATTTATTCATTTCTTTCTTCATACCTGGCACTTTTCTAAATGCTTGGGAAAAATTACTGAGCTAGATATAGGGGATTCATCCCATGAACTTATACCCTGGAAAGACAGATAAAGAGTAACAAATGAGTAAAATAATATTTAATTACAATACTATTTTTATTATAAAAATGTCATATTTGTATTTTAAAATTACAATTTTCTGCTGTTAAACACAGCATATTATTTATGCTGGTTAATCATTGGTTGTATTCATCAGAGTCTTCCAGAGAAACAAATCTGATCATATATGTACAAGTATGTGAAAGAAAGTTTATTATGGGATTTCATTTATGAGATTGAGGATGCCAAGAAATCCCACCTCATGTTGTCTGAGAGAGTGGAATAATTAAGTCTGGAGGGATGAAAGTTCTGAGAACCAGAGAAGCAAATGCTATCACAGAGCATCTGGGACCAGGAGGTGGGCTAAAAGGTAAATTCAAGAGTCTAAAGGCCTGAGATGCTGGACTTCTGATGTCCTGTGCAAGGGCAGGAGAAAAAGGATGCCTCGGTTTTTAAAGGAGTGAACTTTGTATTTTTGTGCCCTTTAGATATATCCAGATCCCTCAGAAAATTAGCTGATGCTGCCTTGTTGACAAAGACAATATTCTTTGCTCAGCCTATCGATTAAAATGCAAGCCTTCACCAGAAACTTCTTCAGAGAAACACCCAGAAAAATAAACATCTTATCAACTTTCTGGGTATCCTTTAACCCAGTAAAAATCAACCATCACACTCATCCTCTGCCCTGCTCTGTGTCCTTTTCAGTTGGTTTCTCATCAAATTATACCAATATAACTGCATGTAGGTTGATTCCTTTTTCAGTTTACTGCTGCCTGGGGCTACATTTGGCCACAGTTGCCTGCCAAGGTTCCGGTTCTCTCATGGCGCCATCCTGATGTCACATTCCCTTCCTTTCCTCCTTTCTTTCTTTCTTTTTTTTTTTTTTTTTTCATGTCTCTAAGTGTCTCAGTATTCCTTACAAGTTCCCTCAATCTTGACAACTCTACAACTGGTCCTAGTGTTAAATACTCTTGACTCATATTTTGTTTCTATCTTCTCAGACATTTCATTTCCTGACAAGATTCTAACTATTCATCATATTACATAGATGTGAGAAAGAACAATGACCATAAGGTGAGGAGATCAGGAGCTTCAGTGGTCAAATGCACTTCACCATTTGAAGAGTGAGTGAGTAGGCCGGGATGACAGATCAGTGGACTAAGCACCTGCCTAGCAAGGACAAGGAACTGGGTTCAGTCCCTGGTGCTACATACTATGCCAACCCTGGAACTTCAGGGATGCCCTGAAGCTGCATAGAGAGACCCTGTGCCAAATAAATATATAAAAGATTTTTTAAAACAATAAAAGGAAACCATTTTAGCAAAAAACTAAAAAGTTTGCTTCCTCTGTTTAATTCATTATTTTATTAATTTCCACTTAGGCCTAATTGCATGCCCAGTTCAATTTCTATTGTTTATCTCACATGTAAATGCTCATGTATTTAATGTGTTATTTTAAATTTACACACATGCATTTGTATAGAATTCATATATCAGTGTAAGTACACATATATACATATATGTATTCACATGCATACATCATAGCGCTATTAAGTGTAGTAATCAAGGTAAATGTAGACTATGCTTCTTTATCTGGTATGTGAAACAAATGTTAACTTATAGTTTAGTTCTATATTCCACCCATATCAATTTTATAGTTTGCTACCTTTGGTCTTCTTTGTACCTGAAGCACAACTAAAATTCATTCAGCTTTTGTATTTGTTCACCAGTAAGAGAATTGGCAGTTATGGAGAAAAAAAGTGACAGAATTGGGTAGCTAAAAGAGACAAATGAGATGTAGGAGTTGGGTGGCTCTTCCAGACATGTCTGGTGACCTTTAGTGAAGTGGCAACACACACAAAAACATGATATGAGAGGGGAGTGATAGCGGATGTGCTAGATTATATAGACTGATAAATGACCTTAGAAAAGATGTCAGTGGACTGAGAGTGACACTGAAATAGTAGGGCACTGAAGGAAGGTGTATTTAAACTATGTGACCAATGATGAGATGAGGTGACCAAAGACAGGGCATAAACAAGGAACAGGGTCATAATGAAATAAGTAAGTACTGCATATAACCAAAGACCAGGTGGACTTCTAGAGCCCCACCTACCTGAGCATGACAAATATTATGTGGGCAAACAAGGGAGGGAGCCTCCTACAGCACTGAGATTGTTGCTAGATTTTTGTTCCTCTCTCCCCTTGCTACTGGACTTAGTAGTAATTTAAACCAGAAAGTAAGTGGAGATATAGATAAGAAAGAATAATATAGTTCTTTGATAGCTGAGTTTCTAGAGCAAAGGTTATCCATACTTGATGAAAGCAACTACTCTGCTGATACTACATAAGAGTCCGGGTCAGTGCTATGAAGCCTAAAACTTCATTATAAAGAGCTGAGAGAGAAGATCGTTTCCATATCTAAAGGTTGAAACCTTCAATGAAGTGAAGAAACCTAAATTGTGCAAAAATCTTTAATTGTGAGAGTGACAAAGAAACCAGAAACTGTCAACTATCCCATGCTTACACACTGAATCCAGTGCTTTACTCTAGCTGATGTACCCTTAACACCAATTATTATTATTCCTCCAGTTCTCTGTGAACTTTGCCCAGTAATTCTACAAGGCACCTATCTTTACCCTTACTTCTCCTGTCCTTTAGTATCATTTTATTGCTCTAATTCCTTGAGGTCAATGGCTAGTAGTGTATGTAGATTTAGAAGGTGGTTGGGGAAGCTGGAGAATGAAAGGACCCCTTCTCGATATAGGCCCTTCCCACACAGCTATTCACCTCCTGGGTAACTTCCCAGAACAATGAAAACGCCATATCACAGAAACAGATGTACACTTGTGTTTATAGCACCACAATTTGACATAGCTAAATTTTGGAAAGAATCTAAATGCCCACTAGCAGAGTAATGGATAAAAAAAGGTGTGGCATGTTCAATGGAATACTACTCAGCTATAAAGAAAGATAAACTTGAAGCTTTTATAGGTAAATTGATGCAACTAGAGACCAAATGCCTAAATGAAATAAATCAGGCCCATATGTGTAAATATTGAATTGTCTCCATAGTGTAAAGAGCTGAAAGAACAAATGAAATCCAAAAGGTACAATTGATAATTGTGAAAGGGAGAGTTCAGGCCCGGCATGTGAGTGAGACCACCCAGGATGCTGGATGCTGAAGTGTCCCAGAGAGCAGGCCTAGTGTGAAACCCTTCAGCAGAACTCCCTGCAGAGAGGCTAGAGGCAAGACCCACCCAGCTGATTCAGGAGCAGAACATCTTGCCAGAGTAACACAAAGGGTTCACCTACAAGGCTACAACAGGAAGAAGTGGAGCACAGCAGCCAGACCCAAGTCACACCCACCTGGTGGAGTCTGAACCTCATAGATCCAGACCTGGTGCCAAGGTAATAACTCTATCTAAGCTGTACACCAAGGTCAAAAGTCAGTGGTACACAAAATGACAAAGAGAAAGAACAAAGAGCAATCTTAGTCCCCACGTCCACCCAGTACAAATACAGAAGACACTAGTATAGAGGAAACTGGGAATCACATAGCTGAGATCTCTGAAATAATAGCGTTGGAGCTAAAGAAACAACTGCAGAAAGGTATAGAAGAAATCAGATCAGAAATAATTTCTGAAGTAAAAAAAAGTAGTGATACCTATAATCAAAGAAGTACTAAGTGCATCTAAAGAATACACTGATAAAAAATAGAGCAGATTATAAAAATGATGGAACCCCTGAATAAGCAATATAGGAAAGAAATAGAATGTCTGAAACAGATCCAAGGTGATATACAGGGAATTAAAACCTCAGTCACAAGCTGGCACATCATTTGAGTGAAAGTGAAAATAAGACTTTCTGACATTAAAGACACCATTGAAACTAGTGAAAAAGTAAGCAAAGATCTCTTGAAAACAACTAGGATGCAGGAAGAAATAATTCAATACTTGCAAGACAATGCAAAGATGAACAATGTGAGACTAATAGGCATCGATGAAAAGGAAGGAGTCAATACAAATGATATAAAAAGAATATGGGCAGAAGTAATAGCAGGAAACTTCCCAAATATGGGGCAACAATCTGACATTCATGGAACCAAAGCATATAGAACTCCAAATAACATCAACACAATTAAAACCACTGCCAGACATATAATAATCAAGATCCCACAAATTCAGCACAGGAACAGTATACTAGAAGCCATAAAAGAAAAGAAACAGATCACATTTGAAGGAAAACCTGACAGAATAATGGCAGATTTCTCTTTACAACCCATCAAATTAAGAAGAGCATGGAGCAAAGTATTTCAAGTCTTGCAAGAAAAAAAATTCCAACCCAGACTGATATACCCTGCAAAACTCTCTTTCAAGTATAACAGAGAAATAAAATACTTCTATGACAAAGAACAACTAAAGAATTTCATGATGACAAAGCCAAGCCTACACAGACTACTAAATGATGTTCTAGAGAGGGAGCAAAATGATCATAACTCCATGAGTGAGAAGGGAAAGAATTCACCAAATAGGGCAAACAATTAAACACAAGAGAATAAGAGGTATACAGTAGTAGTCTTTCAGTTATTCTTTTGTGTACAGCAACAAAATAATTCCATCAGCACACTCTACAAATGGACTTCTCTTGCACGCTATGGGTCATGATTCCATATGGGTTTACAGGGAGGATTTCAAGGAAATAGCTGTAGCTCATTCCCACAAGTGACACCTGGCCACCAGTAAGTGTCATGGTTATTATCCATGTCCACAACACTCTAGAACTTTGTACAATATCCTATCCCCAAACTGTCAGAAGTGATGGTCATTTAGTTGTCATTGCAGTATTTATCTTCTATTTTATTCTTAGTACTTCTTTTTTATCATGAAAACTTTTTCTTAATTCAATTGTTTTGAAACATTTAATTTTTAATTAATTAGTGTTTAATTTTCTGAATATTGCTTAATCTTAATTTTTGTTTTAAGATGTATACTATATCTTTGAATTATAATTTATCTAAAAGACATCATATGATATCTTCTCCTAGTATTAGAAACTTCAAAGAGTATATTTCTATTTTCTGTTGACTTTATATTATTCCTTCCCTGTCCTTTACACACACATACACACACATATATATGAAGAAAATACATGTATAACCCGACATAAGATTGATACTGTTTCGTAGAAATCTTCAGTGACCTTTTAAATAAGGGTTCATCTAATATATTTTATATAGTCCTGCATAACTATCACCTTAAGAGTTCTTTATTGTTCATCCAGGAACATAGTGCAACTTCTCTTGCCTTTTGAATTATGCTCTTTGTTATTTCCTATACGCTACATCTGGAGGTATTAAAAATCTCAAGTTTGTATAACTATAAAATATTTTACTTTTAGTTTTCAAAGATATGTTTGCTGTTTATAAAATTCAAAGAGGGTAGTTTTTTTTTTTCTTTCAGTCCTTTAATTAGTGCAGTTTCTTGCACACTTGGTCCTTTTTTTTTTTCTGTCTAATGTGGAATAAGATGCTATTTGATTTTGTTCTTCCATAGCTAATGTTCTTTATGTATATGCTTTAATTCTTTTTTTCTTTGCAATAAGTTTTGGACAATTTCATTTTTGTGTATCTCGGTATGATTTTATTTAAATTTCTTGTGCAGACAGTTCATTATTCCACGAAACATACTATTCTAAGTTGAACTAAATTCAGAAATTTTAAATCTTTAAATATTCATTGCCTCTTCCTTTCTACTTTGAGAACTCTAATTATATGCATATAAGTTTCTTGGTTTTGACACAGTGAACTGTTATGACTGATCTGTAAATTCTTTCTTCATTTTTATTTTGGACAATTTTTATTGTTATATTCATTTACGGTTGTAAATAATTTATTTTCAATTTTTAATCTATTAAAAAATTAAAATTAAAAAAATATATTTCTAAGTTACCAAGATAGGTGCGATTGTATCTGTCACCTGGAAAGCAAACTGCAGCTGATTAACCATTTTCCTCAACTGAGGTGAATGCATAAACATGCATTTACAGTAACCAGAGATTACACGTTTGTACTTCAGTGGTAGGGCTCTTCCTAGATGCAGGGGCTGCACAGGATAAGCGCCTTTCAATGAACTGCTTTTCTTCATACATAAGTCATAAATCAGTTTTGTTTTGTTCTCATCACTGATAGAATGTGTGTCAAATTATTATCCAAGGACTTGTATTTTCTGTGAATTCTTCTTATCTTTTGTACTTTAATGTCACTTTGTGGCATTGTATCCTGGAGGATTTCCCAAATATCACTCAGTTCATTTTATCTTGGACTCTCACTAATCAATAACTAATAAAACCTCTTCATCTAAAGTACACAGTATATAGAAACAAATGACTCACAATATCACTCATTTGCCAACAAAGCAGTTGTATTTCTCATTGAGCAAATACATTTCCTAGAGACAGATATAGGTACAAAGAAACAGTCAAGCTGAAGATTTTATGAAGTTGTACGAAAAAACAGAGGCAGGATTCTGAGAAAACAGAAACAGAACTTGGCCTCTGTCACTTCCTGTTTAGCTACAATCTTCCACCCAGCACCCAACCATCTTGTGTTTATTTTAGACAGTTTTATGGGTAGATGTGAACATCAAAAATTCTCCAGATCAGTTTTGCATCCTAAAATTATCTACTCAGTGGTTTCCTCTGAGCTTATCTCAAACCAACGAGTTAGAAATTTCTACTGTCATTTATTTTTGTTCTGTAGCTCCTTTCTCTTCCAATTTTCTGTAGTTTGATATCAATGATTACTTTGTAAATAATTTACTTACTAGATAACATTGATATTTCAGGAGAGCATTTGCTGTTTTCCAGTATTTAAAGGCTATAAGACAGTAGCAGCAGGCATAGGTATTTTTAATGAACCAGGAAAATTGCAATACCAAAATCAGTTATTTTATTAAAACTTCAGAGTTCCTATTTCCCTAAGTCTGATTTGACTGCATACCATTTTTAGCCACTGGGATGGAAGAGGATTGTAAGTCCACTCTGCTCAGTGAGTAATGGAATCCAGTTGGGAACAGAATATGACAGCAATAGGAATGACAGAGGATTTACAAAAATCTCCTTGGGCAAGGGACAGAGCAAAGAAATTGACAGGTATCTACAATTAATTCCAAAGCTTTTGTACAAGTTTGAATTGAATTTTAAATCTGCTACTCAGCATGACAACAACAGCATGACTCCCATCAATAATTCATCATTTCTAAAAACCCTGAGAGCACATGTAAAGAAGCAGTAGCTTGGAAATGAAGCTACCTTTGAATTCATTCATTTGTTTCCTGATTTCTTTTTTAGTTTTTAAATTTTTTTACTGAAGAACAAAAAGCAGACAGTTGCAAATCAAATTGACAAGACAGATTCAATAATTAATATGTTGCAAATTGTTTTCATAGTAGTTTGTTGTACAAAGTGCATACATGATATTCTACTTATAGACACTATTACAGCAGATATCTCTAATCAATGAATTAAGAGAATGTAGCTGTGTACTTATTTTTTAAAGCTGAATTATAGCACAGTTTCAATAATTAATACTTTCAACCTTGCTATCTTCCTACTAGTTGTCCATAGTATTAGAAGCCGACATAATATCCTGTCCAAACACTATAAGTGCAAATCTTGCCTCTCATAAAATTATGCAGAAGCACTGCATATTTATCTTAACTGTACTGTTTATACACATACATCATAGTTCTTCCTTTGTATACCCCTTTTTTGTCTAAACCTGTCAAAGATGGGCACTCCATTGTCATTAAACCATTATAGGCGCTTGAACTTGGAAACACA
This sequence comes from Ctenomys sociabilis, assembly GCA_004027165.1. Classification (NCBI taxonomy): domain Eukaryota; kingdom Metazoa; phylum Chordata; class Mammalia; order Rodentia; family Ctenomyidae; genus Ctenomys; species Ctenomys sociabilis. Next base: position 22,056 of record PVKA01000046.1, read on the forward strand.
ATCAAACACAGTCCAGAAGTCCACAATAATAGTGAGTTATCTGAAGAAGTTGTTGACTGTAGCCATTTACAGCTCAACTTATTATTATGGCCTCGCTTTATAAACCTTATTTTTATACCTTTCTGCTAGGTTGTTAAGACCAAGATAAGGCAAGATCTATATAAGAAAAAATATAGCTTTTGTGTCTGATGAGGTTAGTTAAGTTCCCTCAGGGTTTATCTTGTAATCCTGCACCTCACTCTGTAGATCCTTTGTCAGGGTCAGCCATGTGGATGAATCCTGGCCATTGCTTGACCAGTTTCCTCTCTGTGGAAGCCTCAGAGAAAGTTTTCTCTCCATGTGACTCTCCTTAGGCACACTATACATCATCAATTGCATTCCTCTGTGGCCCCATAATCTCCTTGATCAGAAAATTGGGGGCACAACGGAATTCCATGATATTATAGTACATGTTCTCCTATGTCCTGAGTTTTCACTGACCTTGAAAGGCTAGGGCCAAAATTTCGGCTGACCTTGTGGCCCTTCTATTTCTCCAATTTTTGATCTGTGAACTTAGGTTATTAACCATCCAGAAGAAAATCTGCTTAGTATCCTGCAGCATATGTCGTTCAGTTTGCCCTAATTATATGACTAAATTCTTTTTAGTGTTGTACATTTCCACTTGTATTTCTTCTTTTGACTTCTTATATTAGGGAGACTATACGATATTTGCACATGTGTGTCTGGTTTATTTCACCTATGAGTATATGTTGAAGTGGCATCCACTTCAGTATAAATGCTTCAAGTTTATCATTCTTTATAGCTGAATAATACTCCATTATATAGAAATACATCTTTTTCAACCATTCCTCATGTGATGGACATCTTGGTTGTTTCCAAGATTTGGCTATCTCAAATTATGCTGCATAGGTACACATATATCATTATGATACTATGTTTTCAGTTCCTCTGGGAAAATTCCCAGTAGGGGGATATTTGGCTTGAATGGGATTTCCAGTCCTACTCTTTTGAGGAGTCTCCACACTGATCTCTAGTGTTCCCTTTTCCTCACAACCTCTCCAACATTTGTTGTTGGTTGATTTCTTTATAATAGCTGCTCTCTCTGGAGTGAGATGGTATCTCAGTGTTGTTTTAATTTCCATTTCACGAATGGCTAGTGATGTGGAGCATTTTTTCATATATTTATTCACTTCTTTAATTTCATCTTCTGAGAAGTGTGTATTCATCTCAGATGCCAATTTCTGGATTGGGTCTTTTAAATGTGAACTAATATATCTTAGTTCTTTATATAGTCTAGAGAGCAGACCTTCATCTGAGTGCTTATTAGTAAAGACTTTTTCAAAATTTTTGGGTTGTCTTTTCATTTTGTTGACAATTTCTTTTCTTTTCTTTCTTTTTTTTTTTTTTTTTGTGGAACCAGGGATTGAACCCCTGTGCTTGTCAGAGAAGTGCTTATTCTGCTCAGCCATCTTCCTGGCCCTGACAATTTCTTTTGACATGCAGAAACTCCTCAAGAAGAGTTGATCCCAGTTGTTGATTCTTACAAGTGTTTCCCATGCAAATACATGTTTGTTCATGACCTCTTTGCCTACCCCTATGTCTTCAAGAGTTCCTCCTACATTCTCTTCCAGGAGATTGAGTGTTTCTGTTTTAATGTTTAGATCTTTAATCCATTTTGACTTTAGCTTAGTGCATGGTAATAGAGCTGAGGCAAGTTTTAGTTTTTGGCATGTAGAAAGCCATTGTTAAAGAGGCTATCTTTCTTCCAGTAAGCTTTTTTGGTCCCTTTGTTGAAAATCAATAGCTGAGTGTGTTTGCAGAGGCCTCTGCATCTTCTAATCAATTATATTGATCTTAGCCGGGCGTGGTGGCGCATGCTTGTAATCCCAGCACTCGGGAGGCTGAGGCAGGAGGATTGTTGTGAGTTCGAGACCAGCCTGAGCTACAAAGTGAGCTTAAAGCCAGCCTGAACTGCATAGCGAGACCCTGTCTCAAAAAAGACAAAAAAAAAAAAATTATATTGATCTTCAGGTCTGTTTCATTGCCAGTACCATGTTGATTTTATCACAGTGGCTTTGTAGTATAATTTCAAGTCAGGAACTGTGATGCCTCTTGCCTTGTCTTTGCTAGTCAGGATTGCCTTTGCTATTCTAGGTTTTTTGTGGTTCCAAATACATTTTAGCAATGATTTCTCTAGGTCTGTGAGGTATGTTGATGGCAGTTTGAGATGGATTGCATTAAATCTGCACAACAATTTTGGGAGTATGCCTATCTTCATGATGTTGGTTCTTCCTATCCAGGAGCACATAATATCTTTCCATTTTCTGAAATCCTCTATAATTGCTTTTCTTAGGGTGTTGCAATTTTCCGTGAAAAGTTCTTTGACTTCCTTAGTTAAGTGAATTTCAAGGTATTTCATTTTCTGTGGTGCTATTATAAAAGGTAGTGTTTCTATAGTTACCCTCTCGGTGTGTTTGTTATCTGTGTAGGGGAATGCTATTGACTTTTGAGTATTGACTTGTATCTTGCTATGCTACTGAATTTCTGTATCAATTCTAGTGGTTTCTTGGTTGAATTTTTGGGGTCTTCCAAGTAAAGTATCATGTCATCTGAAAACAGTGATAATTTAACTTCTTTACCTATTCTTATTCCTTTTATTTCTCCCTCTTTTCTAATGGCTGTTGCTAATGATTCCAAAACTATATTGAATAGGAGAGGTGATAGAGGACATCCTTGTCTTGTACCTGATCTAAGAGTAAAGATTCCAGTTTTTCCTCATTCAGAATTACATTAGCTGTTGGGTTGTCTTAAATGGCTTTTATCAAGTTGATGCAGAGTCCATCTATTCCAATTTTCTGTAGGACCTCAAACATGAATGAGTGTTGAACTTTGCTGAAAGCTTTCTTTGCATCAGTTGAGATGATCATGTGGTTTTTAGACTTAAAGTCTATTAATATAGTGTATTAAATTTATAGATTTTCGAACCATCCTTGCATCCCTGGTATCAATCCTACCTGATCATGGTGTATGATCTTCTTGGTGATGTGCTGTACTCTGTTTGCTAGGATTTTATTTAGGATTGTTGCATCTCTGTTCGTGAGAGATATTGGCCTGTAGTTTTCTTTTTTGATTGTGTCTTTCCCTAGTTTTGGAATCAGTATAATACTTGCCTCCAGAATTGATTTTGGGAGGACTGCTTCCTTTTCAACTTCATTGAAGAGTTTGAGAAGTGTAGGGATTACATCATCTACAAATTTCTTACAGAATTTAGCTGTGAATCCATCAGGACCTGGACTTTTCTTTGTTGGTAGGCTTTTAATTACATTTCGTATTTTGTGGGCTGTTATTGGCTTATTGTGAGTTGTTATATCTTCTTGATTCTTCTGTGTCTTCTATTCTGCGAGTTTAAGAATTCTCGAAGTAACTATTGATAACCTTCTGAATTTCCACTGGGTCTGTGGTGATTTCAGCCTTTTCATTCCTTATTGCTTGTATTTGAATTTTTTCTTTCCTCTTTTTGATGAGGTTGGCTAGAGGCTTATGAACTTTATTTAGTCATTCAAGGAACCAACTTTTTGATTTGTGGATTCTTTGAACTGTTTTCTTCATTTCAATTGAATTAATTTCTGCTCTAATCTTTATGATATCCTCCCGTCTTTGCGCTCTGGGTTTTGTCTACTCTTCTTTTTCTAGATGTTGGAGGTCAAACATTAGGGTGCTAATTTGTTCCCATTTTGTTTTCCTAATGAGTGAGTTCATAGCTATGATTTTCTCTCTCAGAGCTGCTTTCATCACATCCCATAAATTCTGGTAAATTGTGGTTGAATTTCCATTGAATTGTAGATACTGTTGAATTTCTTGTTTAATTTCTTCTGTGACCCATTGATTGCTGAGTAGGGTGTTGTTTAATTTCCATGAATTTAGCGGGTTTGTATGGTTTCTTTTGTCATTTAGTTCCAGTTTCATTGCACTGTGGTCAGATAATATGCATGGGATAATTTCTGTTTTCTTGCATACACTTAAGGTTGTCCTATGGCCTAGTATATGGTCTATTTTGGAAAATAACCCATGTGCAGCTGAAAAAATGTGTATTCAGCTGTGGTTGGGTGGAACACTCTGTATATGTCCCACCAGGTCCATATGTTCCAAACTCTGGTTCAGTTTTGCTACTTCCTTGCTAATTTTTGTCTAGTTGACCTATTTTTTTAAGATAAGGGGCTGTTAAGGGCTCCTGTTAAGATTGTGGTCTTGGATATTAGGTTTTTCATGTCCGTTAAGATTTGTCTTGCAGAGTTGGGTACACTTGTATTTGGTGCATAGATATTTATGAGTGTTACATCTTCCTCTTAAATTTTTACTCTAACCAATAATAGTAACCTTTTTTGTGTCATTTGATCATTCTTGGTTTGAAGTTGAGACTATCTGAGAACAGAATTGCTACTCCTGCTTTTTTCTGAGATGCTGGAGCATCCTTTGACTTTGAGTCTATGAATGTCTTTTTGAATTAAGTGTGTTTCTTATATACAGCATATTTTTTAATTTTGTTTCCTAATCCACTGTGCCAGTCTATGTCTCTTAATTGGCGAATTGAGTGTATTTACATTGATGGTTATAATTGAGATGTGTTGACTTATGATTTTCATGATATTTACCTGCTGTTGTTTACTCCTTTGTATCCTGTGTTTAATTTTTTGCCCTATTAAGTGGGTTCCTTCCGTTATCATTCATGGAGTTCTGGTCATTGTGGTCCCTCTCTAGAACATCTTTCAGTAGTCTGTGTAGGGATGGCTTTGTCATCATGAAATTCTTTAGTTGTTGTGGAAGTATTTCACTTCTCCATCAAACTTGAAAGAGTTTTGCAAGGTATAATAGTATGGACTGGAATTTGTTTTTATAGAGGACTTGAAGAACTCTGCTCCATGCTCTCTTTGCCTTCATGGTTTGTGTAGAGAAGTTGACTGTAATTCTGATGGGTTTTCCTTTGATCTGCTTCTTCTCTCTAGCAGCTTTTTTTTTTTTTATTCTTGTGTTGGCTTTCTGGGGTCTTGACTATTATATGTCTCGGTGTGTTTTTACGTAGGTTGAAGTTACTTGGTGTTCTGTATGCTTCAGTTACCTGAAGTTTGGATTGTTTCCTCATATTTGGAAAGTTTTCTGCGATTACTTCTGCCCGTATTCTTTCTACATCATTCGTATGGACTCCTTCATTCTCATTTATGGCAGTTAATCTCACATTAACTGATCAAGTTCATCTTGGTGTCATCTTGGTGGTCATGGATTATTTTTTCCTGCATTCTCGTTGTTTGTAAGAGATCCTTTCTTACCTTTTCACTAGCTGTACCAGCATCCTCAAGATCTGAAACTCTGTCTTTACTTTCACTCAAATGGTTCGGTAGACTCGTGACTGAGATTTTTAGTTTTTCTATATCTCTTTGACTCTGCTTCATGCGTTCTATTTCTTTTCTGTATTGCTCATTCCAGGAATCCATCATATTTCTGATCTCCTCTACTTTTTTTTTTTTTTATCAATGTCTTCTTTAGCAGTAGCTATTAATTCTTTTACTGCAGAGTTTCTTCCAAATTGGGTTCCCTCTCTACTTCAGATGCTATGATTTCAAAGAATTCTTTTTTTATTTCAGAAATTATTTCTGTTTTGAGTTCCTCTTTACCTTTCTGCTGTTGTTTCTTTGCTTCTGACAGTGTTAATTCATATGTTTCAGCTGGAATAGTGTTCTCTGCACTTGTTCTGGGTGGGCATTGGATTCCCCATATGTTTCTGGATTTGATTCATTACTTCAGATGCTATGTATTCAAATATTTCTTTTTTATTTCAGTCGTTCATTCTGGTCTGAGTTCCTCTATACCTTTCTGGTGTTGTTCCTTTTCTTCTGTCTCTGTTAATTCATTTATTTCAGCTGAGCTAGTGTCCTCTGCACTTATTGGTGGATTCAAGGCCTGAGACTGCATTTTTCTTCTTGTCCTTGTCATTTTGTATAGCACTGACCTCTGACCTTTGGTGTAGAGCTTTGGTGCAGTTATAACCTTAGTGAATAATGAGATTCAGGTGCCAGTATTTTAAGTTTGCAATTATCCAGTTATGTCTGGCCTGGATCTAGCTGTTGTGTTCACTTCCTTTTTGCTACTGCTCTTCTGGTACAACTGTGAGCTTGTGGTTACCCTCTGTTGGGTCCCTGGTCTAGGAAGCACTGGAGAACACAGAAGGTCTGCCTCACATTCACCAGGCTGGACAGGGGTGGATTGAATGCCAGGAGATCACAGAAGTTCTCACTCCAACGGCTTTCCATCAGACTCAACACACACTCCTGTTTCTTGACATCTAAAGAAATGTTGCTTACTATTTTCTTTTTCTGGAGACTAATGCTTATAGTCTGAAGTAACTGTAAAGTAACTGTAGTTTAATGTTTTTATGAATAATTTTGCAGCTCATCTTTAAATCCATTATTTTTTACAAGCAAATTTTGGAGGACATTATTCTAAAATCTACTTTCTTTTTCTCATTTTACATATGCTTCTCAAAACTTCTCAGGTAACCAGATGGTAAAAATCTGTAGATAATAAATTTTTACAATTAAATGTTCAAGGGACTTGCTTTATTTTCAGAAATGCAGCTATAATATGCAATTTGTAGAAAACATACTCCTTCATTGTTAAACAGCAGATTTACTCAGCAGTAACAACACTGATTAATACTACCCTACCAATGTTATTGTAAATTAAGAAACAAAAAGCAACCAGAATGGAAAACATAAATCTTCTTCCAATCTAATACAATGCACATATTTTGGGCAGAAGTTCTTAACTTTTGCAACAATAATGTTACTTTGTGTTAAATAAATGAAACTGGATGATTTTTGTTTGTTTCACAGACATAGGTATCTTATTGGCTTGTTTGTTCTTCACAAGACTAGAAACAGTGCTAGAAAGTTAGTAGTGTGGTCTCCAGCATTTGTATCATACCACACACACACACGCACACACAATGCTTAAGGTTATCCTTGATATAATGTTTAAAGATTATTTCAAAATGCAAAGATAGCATATTTCAAGCGTCCTTGCAACAGAATCCATATGCTGCCCATTTATATACCTTTTAATAAATTTTTGATAAAGTGATGCAGAAGACCAGCTAGTAAAATTAATGTCTAATTGTCCTTCTCTGTGAGCACTAAGGAGAAAGGCAATTGTATAGAGATGTGAAGAAAAATGAAGAACAGCTGAAATATTTACCTGGACGAGTACAGAGGCTGGTGGGAGGCAGAGGAATCCTGTGTAATTCTACTTGCTTGTGCCTGTGTTTCAGTGACTAAAGCCAAGGTGAGCCCATCCCTTGGGGCTGTTTATTGAAGGGAGATAGGAGCCCCCTGCCCTGACCCTCCACATTTTAACTTATTTTGTGTGTCTTTGTGTCTGGTCTTCCTCACTTCTGTGGTCAAGTACAAGATTGCAGTAGGTCTGGATATTAAAGGACAAAGAACTGCATGGACCAAGCTCCCTGTGGAGTGTATACATTGCTTAAAGAATTAAAGTCAGTGTCTTTAATGTCAAATAATGAGGTCTGGGGACCATGCACTTTTGGCTTGTTGAAGACTGTCCTAGGAACTCTGCATTTAGTCCCTTCAGATATTAAACATTTAGGTAAACCGTCTTTCTGCCTGGCAATGCTGAGCTTGTCATATTAATTTTCAAGAGTTAACAGCTGAGCAAGATCAACAGAATTGGGCAACAGGACACCCTGAGGTTACATAAGAAATGCTGTTGAGAGCAAGTCTGTACTCAGATCTAATCTCAGTTAACCCTTTCAGACCAGGCTTATTAAGAAATGGCTTTCATAATGAAATGGCCTTAGGGAACTATTCCGGAGGATGCTGTCCCACTCAGTCCTGTTTATACATTCTTCAAGACTCCCATAAGCCTTATACTCAGTTCTTAGACAGGTTACTGGAAGCTGGCCAATGACAGACACCACATGCTCAAGTAGTGGGGATTACTGTGTTACGTCCTGTGTTTGAGAATGCTAACAAGGAATCCAAGTGATAGGGGTCATCCAGCTGACTAAAAATTTGAAACTATTTGAAAGTATACCAAGACAGGGGTAACAGAGGTCATAATTCCTCTATGTATGCCCAAGTTATGTTTACTTTCTAGAGTTGAATTTTTCTTGTACCCTCACACCTGAGGCCCTTAAAGAGCTGCAGATAACAGAAACTACTTTGACTCTTTCTCTTACACATCTTGTTCCATCTGTGACTGAGACAAAAGTAGAGTCTCCTTATCAAACATTGATTAGATAGGCCATGCTTAATAGAGAGGCCTTCAGAAATGTACATTTCCAGTTAATACTCATCCTGGCCATTTTTATTTGTTTCACAGACATAGATTTCTCTTTCCAATTAGTCTGACTGTCTTTTGTGCTAATCATACTGCCTACTTTCCACTCTCCTACTGGACTTTTTGGTCAAATAGTGAATAATAAATGTGAAGGCACTGAACGATCATTTTGTGTGATTTCCCCCTCTGTAGTTGAATATACATGGCAGCCTGGGGGAATTACATTGGTCAAAAGTACAAGAGGAAAGAAAAGGAAGAAGGCACAAGTGTTGTGGTCCCTGGAGATGGAAAAATGTGACAAACCAGTTACTTTCCCTGCATAGAGTAGAGGCTTGCTGCTGCTGTTGCAGGAAATGGACAAAGGGTGTAGATACCCTCTAGGAGTGTATGACTGTGGAAAAGTTTTCTCCAGATGCATCTATAGAAGACCAAGACTCTGGTCTCTTCCCTGGTGAAAGCCTTCCCTGAGAAGACAACTGAACAAAACTACTCAGAAAACAGAAAGACTAGCTAAGCATCAGTGCCCATCTCAGATGAAAATGCCTCACATCTATTCCCCCCTCACAGCAGTTAGAGGTACCTCTCCAGAGAGGGAGACAGTTAAATTAATTATAATATAGTTGGTCAGCTATAACAACCCTGGTAAAGAGCCAGCACAGGTACATTAGAACCATGGGTGGAGGTATAGTTACTAAAGGCTTTACATAAAAAAGATTTAATAATTATACCTACATGCTTCCCCAAGGGACAAACAAGCACTGATTGATATTCAACTGCTGTTATTTAAAACGAAAAGTGAGAAATATGGAAGACCAGATAGGACATTAAGGCCTAATTGTCCTCCTCTGTGAGCATTAAGGAGAAAAGCATTGTGCATCATGTAGATATACTAGACAAAAGGGAAAAACAGCAAACAGCTGATATCTGTTGTCTACCCAGACAACTGAAAAGGATGGTGGGTGGCAGAACAATTGTGTGCAACTTTAATTGCTTGTACCTCTGTCTGAGTGAATAAAGCCACCATGCACCAGTAACTTAGTGATATTTGTTGAAGGGAGACAGGAGCCCCCTAAGCCTCCAGATTTTAACTTATTTTATATTGAATCTTTATCACCCCTCATAGGCTGACCCCTATGATCTGAATGCAAATACTGACAAACTGGAGGAGTGGAAAGTACTTCATAGGAGAAACTAGGAACCAAAAAGAATAAAAATATATTATCTAGCTTTTCTCATCCATAGGTCCTGATATTTATATGAACTTATGGAACATATTTCAGTAAACTTTGTTTGTAAAGGATCAAACATAAATATTTTTGAGGTTGCAGGACTGTTCGATCTTGGAGGCATATCCTTTGGATTTTTATGTCTTGCTTATTCATAATCTTTCTTTTTGTCTATAATCCTTTAAAAATTCATTATAAAATAGATTCATGCATATAAAATATGACCCTTTGGCTACAGGTTTCCAATTCATGGATGAAGAAGTAATGTATCTTGCTTCAAAATAATTACCAGAAATATGGGGGTCTAGAAGAATTTAAGGAGAAAACCTGTGCACACAACCTAACTCCAAAGTAGTGAAGCTGAACCATGAGTGCCAAATTGGATGACCAGAAAACAGTAGTGCATTTGTCCTGCCTTCCGAGGAGCAAGCACAGAGGGTGACACACCTGCTTTGGCACAAACTCAGTGACCTCTTGAATCACCCACCACTCTGTGTTGACACCTACACCCAAGAAATCCAGTCCTCTGATACATAAATTTAGACTTGGAAAATGAAACGATTCCCTCATGATGACATAGATTTCACATAAATGGAGGACATGCTAGAGAAATAAAAAGAAATAATCATATGCCTTTCATTCTTTTTCATGTTCCTATCTTCCTGGAGTAATATATGATTTTCCTAGTTAATAGAATACTGTGACAGGTGTATTTGATTTTCTAAAACTTTAAAATTGACATTCCCTTGAACTCTCTCAATTTATTACACTTATTTCTTTAACTTTCTTCAATGATTGATCCTCCAAAGAAAGCAGTAGCTACACAACGGTCTAATTTACATACCGAAAGCTTTAAACTGTCTGGATGAAGATAATGCAGTCAAAACAATCTATTTTCTTTTATCAGCCACTTAGTGGAGTTCATGTTTTATCAAACTTTGAAATTCAAAATTATTCTGTGTACTTTCAGATTAATTGGTCGCTGAACCCGGTGTTCTTTGAAGCCTCAAAATTTTGGTCTCTGGGTAAGAACGACTTTCCATGGTTTCGAAGTACTTCAAACATCCTCACTGAGAGTACATAAAAAGCAAATAGATCATGAGCTTTTGTCAGTTCCCAGTTGTTGACTGTAATAATTCAAGCTTATTTTACTCATGGCTACATTCACTGTGATTGAAAATGACACAGCTGCAACCAGGAGAAAATTATATACCCACTTAGCCAAAAAGCTCATAACTATGGACTTTATTTTCTTTATATTTGAACCATAATCATGATGTTATTGATAACTAGTAGTGATTATAAAAACGCAATTATAAGATCATTATATCATTTGCAGTGTGCGTTCTGCTTTCTTCATGCTACACTTTGAGTTAACCATATCTAATAAGACCTAATAAAATCAAAAATAAAATACCATTGAGTGTAGTTACTTTTATGATTCTCATTTATCTTTAATTCAAATGAAAAAAAAAGACTCAAAAAGCCAATTAACTAATCCCCAGGGTAAATGTTAAGATCTTTAAAGTAGATGGTTCATGGGCTTTTTTTCCCTCTGGAGGTGACTGCTTAGATTCAGTAAATAGGAAGCAGGCATACAAGGCATAAATCTGATCATTTATACTGGACAAAGCAGCAGGAAGCTTATTGATATTCTCTTTCTATTTTCTTCAAGCTGTAGACTTGACAGCCAGTTTTCCTGAGAATTGATTGCTTAGACAAAAGATGAACTTGAAACACATTCATCTCTTGATGGGGGAGAAAAAAATGATAAAATATGGAAGGCTCTACTTTTGTGCTGCTATTGAAGGAAGTCTGTAGCAACGGATTTCAACCTCATTATTAAATTGCATATGTTGATTTTGTGCCTGCATTAAGTACTCATTTGCCTTGGATTGTTACTTCCAAGGTGACCTTTGGAGAAGTGACCCCTTGCATAAGTGTCCAAAAAGTAAAGGCGATGCAGGGTTACAGCAGATCACTGGGAGGAAAAGCACCCACAAGAGGGAGTCCAAAGATACAAGAACAAAGAAACTTTATTGAAAGCTAGCAACTAGTGTCCTGATGCCAAGTCAGGAAAACAAAATATCAATACCCATTTGGATTTTACCTCCAGATTAAATAATTTTTAGGTTTCCATAGTACTCACATCATCATATTGTCTCATTCTCAGGAATTTTGCAAGAATGTCCAAGATTTCCATTGTCCAGACACTTTTGACTATCTGCCAGTCATGAAGCACTGTGGCTTAACATTTACTTCACTTCCCAATTGGTTTTAGCTATTTATTGCTGTCTTTATGACCTTGTTTTTTCTCAGTGGCTTTGTGGTTAGGTAGATGGGGAGGGGGTGATGGAGTGAGTTTATCTACAGTTTAAGTGAATGTGAGTGACTTTTAAAATGAAATTACAAAAGAAAATGGAATTCTTCCCCCCGGTAAACAGTAAGTCCCTGTTTTATGAAATAACTACATTCTAGGAGAACACTCATAAGTCAGATTTGTTCGTAAGTTCAACAAAATGATTCTTATACACCATCAACAGAAAAGAGAATCTGTTTTCCTTCTATTTGCATTGAGCCCTACATTTAAGCACTATGTGTTCAAATACTGCACACATTACAGTTGCTGTATGTTACTTAAATACTTCATAACTCAATGGGCCCATTGTGAGTGTTGCAGCTCTTGAGATACAAGCCAGGGAAATGAAAAAAAGATTTGTCTGTTATTGTTGTTGGCTCCAGGACCTTTCAACTGTAACCAATAGTCTAACTTGTTCCCTGTAATGGATAAAGAGGCAACCAAGTAAGGCACAGTTCCATGGCATCTTTTTGTCCTGCTACTATTGTTCATTGAAACAATTGTGCATACATGCATACACATGTGTGCACACACACTTACACATCCAAGCCTGTAGGTGGAGCATATAGAGTTTTCCCACATAATATATAAAGCAGAGAAAAATAGAACAAAGAGCCATATAGCAAAAAAATAGGTGAAGCAGGTAAAAATTCTGATACATTTCTCCATGAATAAAAGAATAGCAATCCAGTTGTCACAAAAAAGAAAGATCTTTAGAGGGTAATGATCCCTAACCCCTCCCCCTTCAGTTTCCCTCTCCCATTTTTCATTCTTCTTGGTATTGTTAATCTTGTTCATGTTAGTGCCTACAGTGCTCACATTAATTGAGGTCACCAGGATCCTGTGCGTGGCATGGCTTTATTCTACTTAATTCCCTTCTCCCCTCTACTCCTTGTGCTTTGTCACTTGGTTCACTTCCCTGCCACCAGAGGCACATCTCCTAGCCCCTCTACCCATTCTTATTCTCATTGTACTTTGCCTCATTCAAATAATAGATACTGTGTGGTGGTTCAATTCCTCTGTCTGGTTTGTTTCACTCAACATTATATTTTCCAGATACATCCATACTCCTACAAATGTCTCAAATACATCATTCTTTATATCAGTATAGTATTCCATTATACATAGATATCACATTTTCTTTATACAATCATCTGTTATTTCTGGGATTTAGCTATTATGTGCTGCTATAACCATAAATATGCATTTATAGCTGTAGTATGATATCTTAAAACTATTCGAGGACGATACTTAGTTGAAGAGACACTTCACAGAGAAAGAAAAAGAAACGGTCAGCAAATATATGAAAAAGAACTCAACATCTCTGGCCATCTGAACAGTGACACTCCAAGCAATGCTAAGATTCCACCTTACTTGAACAAGAACAAAAGTCATTAAGAAGTGAAAGAATGAATGCTGGTAAGGCTGCTGTGAAAAAGAAGGTCTTTCACTGTTGGCAGCAATGGCAGCTGGAGTAACCACTGTTGAAATCAGAATGGAGGGTTCTCAAAGAACTGGAATTAGAAATTTCACATGAGCTTGCTCAAATTTTAAAACTGAATAATAAAATACTATTTAAGATTATGATAAAATGCTTAGTGTAATATGTGCATCATATAGTAGATTGTTACTGATAAGCTATCCCGTATGACTCTGTGTTGTGTATTCCCCATATTGTGTTGAGTGTTAGGTGCACAGTAACAGGTCAGACTTGATTCTTACTCTGATAAAACATCCAGATAAAAGAAATGTGCTTATGTATGCCATTTTACTTGTTTATCTTTTAGTCTAAGATGTCTGTACAAATTTATAGTATGGGGCAATGACTGGGATAATTATTAGTGAGGCCGACAAGAGCTTTATGTAGTCTCAGCAGTATTAATAAGGAAAAATAGCATCAGCTACACTCCAGCAGCTCCACGAGACTTCTTCATAAAGAAGGCTAGAGTGGCAGCTTGTAAATCCTCAGAGTTTCCAAAAGCTAGTCACAAAGCTTTCCCAATACAAAACAACTCTTAAGACTGAGTTGTCAAAGTTTCCAACATTGTTTAGTGTTTACAAGGAATAGCTAATTAGTGAAATGTCATCTATTGCTTGGAGAGGACAAAGAACTACAGATGCATACAATATACTTCATGTGCACAGAACAAAATCACATGGTCTCTAAATTTGAAGGAAAGAAATAAACATAATGGAGAGATGCAAAGAAACAAATGATTGAAATATGAAAATAAAAGATATTTGGAGAAAGCGATTAAATGTTTTCTTTTATATTTCATATATGAAATCTACAGCCATATTATTTGTGATTCAGTTCCATCTCACAAAACTTTTTGGTGATTTCTTTTAAAATTAAATTTTGGGTTTTATATCATAACCTTCTGGCTTTCAAAGAAAGCTCTGTCAAGCCAGATCATATACATTCCCAGGAGATCGCACGGCGGCTTGCCTGCAACATAATACTAAAAAACATTTGAAAGATCTACTTTTGCATTAGGTATAATCAACTGCCAGCTTTCTTACTGGAATATCAACCAGAATGTCAGTTGTTTTACTCTGAGATCACTGACTGTCATGATGGCAGGGCTTTTCTTTTTATCTTTATCTATGTGTGTGTGTGTGTGTGTGTGTGTGTGTGTGTGTGTGTGTGTGTGTGTGCAGGGTTTCACTATGCAGCAAGGACTCATAATGATCCTCCTGCTTTCAGCCTCCCTAGTGCTGGGCTTACAGGCATGTGCCACCATGCCCAGACTAGAACTTTTCTTTTGCATAAGCCATTCAGCCCTGAGAAAAGTACTCCAGTGTCATGGATAGCAGGGGTTAGGTTTATTCACGGTTGAACACCGGATTGTAGGACTCAGGCAGCAGAAGGGAATCCTCAAAATTTGACGTGATCCCCTTATATGCATGGAAACTACCTCAGCACCACCACTTTCCTCCAAATTTTTTCACCCCTCTGGCGGACAGATATATTTCATTAATCTTCCACTTTAGTACAAGCTTAACTCTCACCTTACTCCTTACACACTCTTTTATGTTAGTACTAGTTCTTAAATTTTTAGCTTCAGAAATGTAGACCCTCTTACTGCTACTGTAGACTCCAGTTTACTCATTTTAACATCACCCATTATAATTTTTGTCTTTTAAGAAAGAAAAATAAACAGTTAACCCTCCATCTACCATGTTTTTTGGAAAGAGCAGTTTTCCTTTTCTAAATATCAATAATTATGCTTTGGGTAACTTACTTTGGAGTTTGCTCACAGTCCATAGCAACCTCTTCATGGTTTGGTTCATTTATTGAACTTCTATGTGTAAATATTTTTTTTAATTTGAAGAGGATAAAAACCATTGGAAACAATACAGAGTTCCAAAAAACAACATAAGAGGAATTCAACAATGGCTGTTATATTACACATTGTTGTCTTCAAAGTAGTTGTTCAGATTACCAGATATAAGGGTATAAAATTGGTTAAAAAAATAAGCATTAACTTTTCCTTTCAATAAACTAATAAGAATTAGTAGTACAATTAAGGAAACTGCTCAAAAGGAAAGAACAACTAGAATGATGGAAAGAAGAAAAGTTCTGAGGTCTGAACTGAAGCCCACAGAGAAAATAAAGGGAGAAACTTCAATGATGAGGAAGGAGGTAGCTTGTAGTGCCTTTTCCCTGAGATGGAACTCATTGCACAAGAGGAGTAGTTCAAATCTGTGGACAAACAGGGACTTCAGGTCACCCAGAGATCTCCATGGAGAGATGAAGCAGTAAAGGAGAACAGTGATTGTGAAGGACTCTACTGGCTGGGGGTGAGTGAAGCGGTCTCAGTCATCCTGGATGAGAGAGAGCTACTGGCTGGAAGCATCTTGGGGAGGGGCCAGCTGATCTCAGAACTCAGAGGGGTACAGGCTTCATTAGTGTCTCTTGGTTGCGTTTAGGCCCACAGAAGGTGTGCTGGTGGCTGTAGGCTGAATGAGACTGATCTCAGGCAAAAGGTTCAGGCTCGCTGAGATAATCCACTACCCTACCTAGAAGGCCACTGCTGGCTTTCTGGGACAAATCAGCATGGATAGGAACTCTTCAGAGGTTGTCTACCAGTGACAGGAAAGACAGACCTGGAAGAGGGCTCCCCCACACTTTTTTGTCATTGTTATTGTTAGGGTTTTTACCTTGTTTTGTTTTTTTTTTTCTCTTTTATTGTCTGATCTTGCTTTTATATGAGAGTGAATGTGGATTCTAGCATCTTTGTGGTTGTTGTTGTGTTCCATTCTTTTATCTCTTCCTTCTCCTGTTCCCTCCAGTCTTCTGCAACAGTTTCCCAAAGTTAGTGTGAGCCTTACTTCAAATCACTTCCTTTTCTTATATGTCTCTATTTTCTTCCTAACTCCCTTTAAATTTTACCTTAGAGGGTAAAATTGACATATTAAGGACTTATATACTACATATAATTTTCTTGTCTGCCTTAGATTTTTCTCCATAACTATAAATATAGTTCATATAAAAGTGGAAAATTAATGGTTACCTCAGTTTGTCATTTTCTAGATTGCGATTATTCTGATGGCACTGCTTTAGCCAAAAGTAACATAATTATTCTAAATAGCTATTCTTTGTATTCTAAGACTGAGGATTTTTTCTCATTAAACTTTGTTTTAATGGTCTCAAAATTCTGTGACAAATTTTTGATCAAGTTGTTTCCATTAAAAAGTATTGATTTTAAAAACTAATAACTTAAAAACTACCACACACACACAAAAAAAAAATGGTCCACAAAACATTCTCCTTTCCTTCTGAAAGTTTTACAGTGCATTGTTGTTATCATTAACCAGTCTTTCACTATTAAACTTAAATGGCCAATTGGGAGAAACAGTTGTGAGACTGGACTTCCACCACTGATTAAGACTGGAGTGGCAGGTGGCAGGGATAATATTCATTTAGCCTTTCTCGGCAGACTTGGTGACCTTGCCAGCTCCAGCAGCCTTCTTGTCCACAGCTTTGATGACACCCACAGCAACTGTCTGTCTCATATCACAAACAGCGACATGACCCAGAGGTGGGAGGTCAGAGAAGCTCTTGACACACATGGGCTTGCCTGGAACCACATCAACAAAGGCAGCATCACTAGATTTCAAAAACTTGGGCCCATCTTCCAGCTTCTTACCAGACTGGCAATCAATTTTTTCTTTCAGCTCAGCAAACTTGCAAGCAATGTGAGCTGTGTGACAATCCAGGACAGGAGCACAGCCTGCACTGATCTGGCTGGGATGGTTCAGGATAATCACCCGAGCTGTGAAACCAGCTGCTTCTATTGGTGGGTCGTTTTTGCTGTCACTGGCCACATTGCCATGCCGGATATCTTTGACAGACACATTCTTGACGTTGAAGCCCACATTGTCCCCAGGAAGAGCGTCACTCAAAGCGTCATGGCACATTTCAACAGACTTGACTTCAGTTGTGATGTTGACTGGAGCAAAGGTGACCACCATGCCAGGCTTGAGAACAGCAGTCTCCTCTTGGCCCACAGGGACAGTGCCAATACCACCGATTTTGTAGACATCCTGGAGGGGCAGCTGCAAAGGCTTGTCGGTGGGGCGAGTGGGTGGGAGGATGCAATCCAAAGCTTCAAGTGTGGTTCCGCTGGCATTGCCATCTTTACAAGTAACCTTCCGTCCTTTGAACCAAGGCATGTTAGCACTTGGCTCCAGCATGTTGTCACCATTCCAACCAGAAATTGGCATAAAAGCTACGGTGTCAGGGTTGTAGCCAATTTTCTGAACGTAGGTGCTAACTTCCTTAACAATTTCCTTGTACCTCTTCTGGCTATAGGGTGGCTCCGTGGAATCCATTTTGTTAACGCCAACAATTAGTTGTTTCACACCCAGTGTGTAAGCCAGAAGGGCGTGCTCACTGGTCTGCCTGTTCTTGGAGATACTAGCTTCGAATTCACCAACGCCAGCAGCAACAATCAGGACAGAACAGTCAGCCTGAGATGTGCCTGTGATCATGTTTTTTATGAAGTCTCTGTGTCCAGGGGCATCAGTGATGGTCACATAATACTTGCTGGTCTCAAATTTCCACAGGGAGATGTCAATGGTGATACCACGCTCATGCTCGGCTTTCAGCTTGTCTAACACCCAGGCGTACTTGAAGGAACCCTTCCCCATCCCAGCAGCCTCCTTCTCAGATTTTTCAATGGTTCTTTTGTCTATGCCACCGCATTTGTAGATCAGATGCCTGGTGGTGGTGGACTTGCCAGAGACCACGTGTCTGATGACGATGATATTAATGAATGTTTTCCTTTCAAATGTTGGCTTCGATTTGGTGGTGGCTTTCACTACACCTGTGCTCTCACAGCAAACTCATCATTAAAAGAAAAAAAAAGCCTAAGACTGAGATTGACTAAGGGTCATGGAAAATACTGTGGCACAGTGCCAAAGAACAATGGGCTGGGCCAAGCAGACAGTAACCTCTCATCCCCAGCAAATTGAATACATAATATCTTTCAACAGATTCAAAACACAAAACCAAGTTATACCTGGAAGATACCTTGGAGAAGTGGTCATCCCATAAGGTTCTAAAAACTAGGACTAAAGAAACCTACTATATGAAATTTACATGTATGATCCTGGGAACTAAATTAAAAATATAAAAGAAAATGAAAACACACTGAAATAAGGTGTAACCCCAGACATTCAGTTCACCAAAGGCAAACCCAGGGAGTAAGGAGGTGGAACAGTAAAAGCCACCCACTTTCTCTCTCTAAGTAGTGACAGCAAAGCAATTGAATAAGGCCCTAGAAAAAAATCAAATCACAAATAACTGCTCAGATAACTCCACAGATGACATCCACAATGAAAGCCTCGTTTGGTGACTTTAGAGAAGATATAGACAAAGAAAAGAGGAGTTTGAAATTATAGAAGCCATGAATGCTTAGCATAGGAAAGATATTGAATCCATAAGGCAGATTCAAGGAAATATTAAAGAAAAAATTATTCAAAGCAAATATCCAGGCACAATATTCAAGCAAAAGTCCATTGAAAGTGTGTACAGAAAATTGAGGACAAGATCTCAGAGGCATAAGACAGGCTTGGGGATAGTGATCATGAAAATACATATTCCTTAAAAATAGTAAGGGAGCATGAGAAATTAAGCCATCAGACTCCAGATACAGCAAAGAAAAGTTATTTAAGGTTGATTAGAGCCAATGAATGAGCAGGGGATAACACAAATGATATTTTTTAAAAAAATGTTCACAGACATCATGGTAGAAAGCTTTCCTAGTAGGGAAAAAAAATGGACACACAGTTGAGTGCTGCATCCTGAACTACAATTAGCCATGTCAAAAACATCTGCATCCAGCATATCATAATCAAAATTTCAGAAATTCAACACAAGTATAGAAAGAATCTAGAAAGCTATTAGAGAACAGAAACAAGTTACCTGTAAAAGAAAGCTTAATAGAATCACAGTGGACTTCTCAGGACAAACCCTCAATACAAGGATAAAGTGGAGTGAAGTATTTCAAGTTCTAAAAGAAAACAATCTTCAACCCAAATTGTTTACAATGTAAGAGTATTATTTTTACAGTGTTATTATACTACAAAACTAGCCTTCTAAACCAGTAGGGAAATAAGATGCTTCCATGACAAAGAACATCCAAGCAAGAGTGAGACTGCCAAACCAGCACTCCAAAATGTTTTGAAGGACATTCCAAAAAGAGACAAGAAGGACTACAACTGCATAAGCCCCAAAAGAAGGCACCCATCAGGCAAGGCAAACAATTAAACAGAGGGAAGGAACAAAAGGGGGATCCAACAATAGAAAATAACGTGACAAGGATGTCAATAGGTATCATTTTTAACCTTTAGTGTTATTGGTTCAATTCACCCATCAAAAGACACAGACTGACAAATGGATTTAGAGGCAAGATCTAACAATATGATGCATACAAGAAACACATTTAATTCAAAAAGAAATTTATAGACTAAGAACAAAAGGATAGAAAACAATACTCCATAAGACATGAACCTGGAAAAAAGCAAGAGTAGCTATTACATTTTCTGACAAAGTGAATTTCAAGCGAATACTAATTCAGAGAGAAAAAGAAGGTCACTATGTCCTGGGAAAGAGAACAGTCCAAGAGGAAGAGATAACAACCATGTATGTGTAAAAATACTAGTGTACCCAACTGTACAAAAAATATGAATGGGCATGAAAAATCAAAACAGCACTAAAACAGTTGTACTGGGGGATCCCAATACCTCATTCCACAAAAAATGACAGATCAATTGACCAAAAAATCAACAATGAAATATTAGAACTGAACAAAATTTTTTAACAAATGGATTTAGGAAATGTCTACTAAGTGTTCCATCCCACAAAATCAGAATACACATTGTTTTCACCTGCACATGGGATATTCTTCAAAATAAACCATATACTAGCTCATAGAACATGCTTAAGTGAACGCAAAGGAATTCATATTATCCTATGCATATTATCAGACTAGAGTTCAATGAAACTGGAAATCAATGGCAAAAAACCTGCAAGAACTACATAAACACATGGAAATTAAATAACACCCTTATGACAACCAATGGATCACAGATGAAATTAAAGTATAATTTAGAGTGAGGCAGCGGGACCCAAGCCAGAGTGCACCCAGCCCTAGATGCAATGGGCGGTGGGCGATGTGGTGGCCCCGCTAAGCATGCTCGCTCCTGGGCTGGGACCAGCTGCACGAAGCTGCCAGGCAGGAGGCAGCATGCAGAGTGGCGAGGAGCTGGACAGCTTCGAGAGTGAGGCCTCGAGCACCCCCATGATCTCGGGTGCCAGCAGCTTGTACCAGCCCACCACTTCTTATACCACATGGTTACACTTTTCTGCTGGATGGTTAAGATCAAGTTAAAGCAAGACCTATATAACTAAAAACGTAACTTTTGCTATCTGATAGTCAGTTAAATCCCCTCAGGATTTACCCTGGAACCTTGTACAGCACCTTGTGGATCTTTTGCCAGTTAGCCATCTGTATGAGTCAGGGCCATTGCTTGACCAATTTGCTCTCTGTGAAAGTCTGGGAGAATTTCCAGACTTTCATAGGTAATTCTCCTTAGGCACACTATACATTATCAATCACTTTCCTCTGTGGCCTTATAATCTCTTTGATCAGAAAATTTGGAGGGCCAGCCAAATAGCTCAGTGGATTAAAGCACCTGCAAGCAGGTACAGGAGCCAGGGGTTTGGTCCCCAGGCCTGCCATGCTCTGGGGTATGCTGAGATGGGATTGAGACTGAGCATGGTGTCACATACCTGTAATCCTAGGATTTGGGAGGCTGTAAAAAGGAGAATCACTATGAGGCTTATCTAGTAGTGAGACCCTGAACACCCTGTAGACCCTTCCCTAAAACATAAAATTAAAAAAAAAAATCATGTTATTTTCCCCTGTACTAAACTGCCTTGATAGCCACCTAGCATAATAGACACAGGAGCACTGTCACAGAAGCAAACAATGGAGGGTCAGCCAGATAGCTAACTCAGCAGACTAAAGCACCTGC